>JALMQS010000030.1:8842171-9370362 GCA_024734495.1 Forficula auricularia | reverse complement strand
TTGATCTAAAGGAGTCTAAGAGAAATCTTAGTCTCGAAGCGTTAACAGTAATCATTGCTTAAGACATGGAGGAATCGACTTAAAATCAAAAATAGCGATTGATTCTCATCTAATACTTGAGGAATAATAGTTCTACCTTAGATTTTTGACCCTTCGATTATTATTGGTAATCATTGCTGAAGACATGGAGGAATCGGCTTAAAATAAAAAATAACGATCGATTCTTATCTAATACTAGAGGAATAACCTTATTGCATTTCATTTTTGATGTTTTGACTATTAATGGCAACCTCCACTGAAAACGTGGAAGAATCGACTTAAAATCAAAAAGACTAAATTCTTTTTTGGTAAACAACTCAAGAGTAGAATTATTATTCCTCAAGTAATAGATGAGAATCAATCGCTATTTTTGATTTTAAGTCGATTCCTCCATGTCTTCAGCAATGGTTACCAATAAAAACCGAAACGTCAAAAATCCAATATAGAATGGTTATTCCTCAAGTGCTAGATGAGAATCAATCGCTATTTTTGATTTTAAGTCGATTCCTCCATGTCGTCAGCAATGGTAACGGATAAGAAAACAACGCGGTTGCTATGGTTACTTATAAAATTTCCTCCCAAATTTTTACCATTTCACAGCGAGAAGCCTAACCATTCTTACTTAAGTTAGGTTAAATGAGCTATATTAAAACGATCAAATGAATAAATTTAGAAGAATTTAAAATTAAAAAAAGTACTATTGTACTATTGAGTAAAGTACTTTAAAATATAATTTTACTAAAAACTTTATTTAACCTTTTTTGTGGTCCCCAAAGTACTTAATTAGGATATTAAATTTCATCAAAATTGGTTAAGTCATTTTCAAGATATTTAGAAAAAACTAAAAAAGTACTGAAATAAAGTACTAATGTTTGTGGACCGATATGTACCAAAAACTAATCAGCGCTTCATTTTGTTAAACTAATGGTAGGTTTTCAATTTCTTTTCAATCAGCGCAAAGGTGTGGAAAAAATCGTGGACGAAATAAACGATAACACACACACATACATACATCCATCCCCACGCACTTCCAAAAAAATGTCTCTTTTTGGCCTCTCGACGAGATTCCAGGTAATTTTTGGCAAAACCGTAACGTGCTAAAATTCAATCTCATTGAATACTTCAATTTGTGATCTTAATTGAGTCCATGGGTTCCGTAGTCTTTACCTGAGGACCCTTTGAAGTCCCGCTTGGCGCGAGAGCGATTCCAATACTTTCTCCCATGCTTCGCATTGGATAAAGTAAAAAGTACTAAATTATCCTAGAGTAAAGTACTTTAAAATATAAATTTACTAAAAACTTTATTTAACCTTTTTTGTGGTCCCCAAGGTACTTGATTAGGATATTAAATTTCATCAAAATTGGTTAAGTCATTTTCAAGATATTTAAAAAAAACTAAAAAAGTACTGAAATAAAGTACTAATGTTTGTGGACCGATATGTACCAAAAACTAATCAGCGCTTCATTTTTTTAAATTACTGGTAGGTTTTCAATTTCAATTCAATGGGTGCAACGGTTTGGAAAAATTCGTGGACGAAAAAAACGATAACACACATACATACATACATACATACATACATACATACATACATACATACATCCCCACGCACTTCCAAAAAATGGCACTTTTTTGCCTCTCGACGAGATTCCAGATAATTTTTGGCAAAACCGTTACGTGCTAAAATTCAATCTCATTGAATACTTCAATTTGTGACCTTAATTGAGTCCATGGGTTCCGTAGTCCTTACCTGAGGACCCTTTGAAGTCGCGCTTGCCGCGCGACCGATTGCAATACTTTCTCCCATGCTCTCATTGGATAAAGTAAAAACAAAATTTACTTTTATTAATTTTAAATTGTAGTCTTTGAATTTCTAAAACATGATGTTAAATTAAAAAAATTCTTCGTAAATAAATAATAAATTCTCATTTTGTAAGACTTTCTAAACGCCTGGTGTGGTAATAGAATATCTTAAAAACCCTGTGGTATTTTAATGTACCAATAAAGAGTTATATTTATTTTTTATTCCAAAGTACCAAGAACCTTTTTGTATTTTTTCCTGACCAGAACACTTTGGGGTTAGAAGAAAGTTTTCAAGTGTATAACATATTATTTTAAGTAGCCCCAGAGGACTGATACAGTTAGATTCCAATTGAGTTTTTTTAACCGAAATTGGCTGCTCCGAGCAACTTCTTTAAAGTTAGTGATATTTCATCTTTTTCCTTTATTTTTAAAACTTTTTATCCAGTTTAATGCATTCTAATCATTGACATAAAATTCTTTGAGAAATAAATTAGCTACTGTGCAAACTGCAGGACATACTTGTATTTCATTTATATAACAAAAGTCAACATTTTAATTACAATAATATGAGATTATAATAAAGTAGAATTTTTCAGAAAGTTGGTTAACTTGGAAATTATAAAGCTAATATTTATTTTAGCTCTGTTAATCATAAAGAATTAATATAGAGTAGGAGGATATCGATATCTAAAACACGATTTAACAATCTTGTATTTTTTGTTATAGTTAATTAAAAGTTTGTTGATTGATTATCTAAGTAAATTTATCATTTATTTCTCAAAATACAATTTCCAATTGGAGGATCTACCATTCCTAAAATTTTGAGTTCAGTAATTGACAATCTCGCGTGTTTTCTTCAGCTATTATCGGCAATTCGATCTTTTATATAAAATATTTCATTTACTAATTGGTTTTTAAGAAAATGGCAAAATACCTTTTCGAAAGAATTATAGGCCTACTTACTGTGGGTCAATTTCTAAGGGGGAAATTTGGGAATCTAATTTCAAAGAAAAAGACGTCTTAAACGATGTTCAAATTATGAACACATCATATATTTTATTATCAAAACAGCTTTAAACTTTTATGTGATATTTTGAAAAGGCAAATACATGTAACTTTCCTATGCTACATATGGTAAAGTAAAAATTTTTCATAGTCTATCGATACTTAATAGATTTAAATTGAAAAATTTCCCTCTAAGGAATATCTGTATTAGAATAAAAAGCAAGTTGTTCTCATTATCGATGAAGAGAACAAACAGAATGGTTTATAGGGAGAAGAGAGATAATAGATATTAAATTCAAATGGATTGACTCTGAGCTTTATTTAATATCTTATATGTTTAATCTTATTATATACTGTTGCCTATTTAGTATTCAGTCTGATACAACTTCTCTCAATATGAAAGGGGATTTGAACTCCAACGTAAATATACAGACATATATATAGTATAAATTATGTCAATCAATTCGACCTAAGCTTATATTTAACTTCTGATTAATTACTGATACTCCCTATTAAATCCTCAAGGTAAATTTTGAAATTCAAAGACTCTATACCACACTCAGGGTTAATGATAATGCTTTTGTTAAAAACTAAAAAGGTGATTTAAATATAAATTTCAAGTGTAAAATCCTGTTATTTTTGAATATTCGAGATTTGACATAAAAGTAGAGTTTATTCATATAATTTTTTTTATCGAAATTCTTCTTAACATTAACTAACCGTCCAAAAATATCTATTTTTTTTCGATTTTAGCATTTTTCATCGGTAAATTCTGCACCTACTAAGGGTAAGATTTTATTATTATTTTTTTTTGTTTTTGAAATAACAATACTCGTGCAACAGAAATCATTTTTTCCTTTTTTTTTTTAATGATATTGGTCCAAGAATGTGAAACATTTATAAGTCAGGATTGACAATCAAATCGTGATAACTGGAAGGTATTTCTTAGGTTGTAGGTCGTAATCCAAGATACCTATGGATGAAATATTGAATTGTTTCTGTCGCAGGAAAGACGGAGTCAGAGAGTTCCAGTCTCTAAAAGTCATAGGAATAAATAAGTTTGCAAATGCCTTTGTCAAAAGATCCGTCAAAACATTTCTTTTGACAAGAGGAGCCTCCAAGCATTCTCTTAATACCTTAGATGCAATTCAGAGGCGGTCTATCAGACTGATAGGAGATCCATCATTGACTGACACTCTCGACTCCCTGGCCCATCGTAGATCTGTCTCCGCCCTTTCTCTTTTTTATAGATACTACCATGGGTTTTGTTCTGAAGAGATAAAATCAATAATCCCTCCAAAGGCTTCATTTGCGTGAAATACACGATTTTCTAAGATTTAACACCCCTAAGCGCTTAAATTGGATACTAACCGAACGAACGAATTCGCCAACTCTATGACATATAGAGACTGGAACTCTCTTCCCCCAACCGTCTTTCCAGCAACATATTTAACCTTCAATCTTTCAAGACACGCACCCACGAACACCTTCAACTCCGACCCAATCCCTAAATCTCATCTTATTTCGAAGATACAAGGGTCACCGTGGACTTCAGAGGATGAACCTTTTCGGTGCAACTTCTTCTTGTATCACTATCATTATATATATAAAAAAAACACCGAAGCACCACACCAAATCTGCGTTTTATCGGATTATATCTAATTTAACAGGAAAAAGGTGATGATAGTTTGAGGGAGAAAGAATCGATTTTATCTCATAACGTCATGATATTGCCTAAATAAAATGGGCTAGGAAATCGAATAAACTAGACTGAATCTCCTACTATCTATATTGATTCTGAATTGCATCCAAGACACAAGAGAATTCTTGGATATCAGTTGCATCGTTAGCTCAATTAGTTCATAAAATCCATTCTAAACATCAAATATGTATTTTTTAAATTTCCCCATTTTTATTCTTAAAGATTTGAAGTTATAAAACTCCAAATTTAAGCAATTCTTCATTTTGCTAATTCAAACATTTTTGTAACAGAACAAACTTTCTACTATCTTTTCTTGAGTTACGAGTATCAAAATCCTTCATTGAAAAATCAATAAACAATCGGTAATTAACATATCCATATTTTTAAATAACATATATAGGGGGGGGGGTCGGGTAGGCTAGGCGGTAGCATGTCAGCCAGCTAACCAAGAGAACCCGGGTTCGAATCCGGCTCGAGGCATCCGGCTAAAATCTGACCCCCGGGGTAGGGACAAATTTAAAAATAATAAATAGTATCGTAAATGGCTTATGGCTACCATGGCCGAAAAGCCAAAAAAAATAAAAAATAAAAAAATAACATATATACATATAATGTATTGACTAATTTCCGTATAGTTATATAGACTATCTTTAAGGGTTAAGCCGTTTTAATTTTATTACACAGACCCATATAGAAAGTCTGTCAGGTTAAAAAATATGTCGACCACATGCAAATTGGACCCGCATACCTAATACATAAATAAATATATATTTTTCTTAATGAATATCCCCTCGATCCGTGAATTTATTACTTTGGCCTAACCAGAAGACAGTTAAACAGCAGAAAAATATGTATATCTTCCGAATTACTTGTATTAACAAATTTGTTCTTATTTATCACTCATAAGGAGAGAATGAACTAACTTTAAATATTATTTTTAGAGTTTTAATTTAAATACTTTATTGAAATTGAGATGGCAAGAAAACATCGAAAATGGCTAACTATTTTGACACATTCCTAGACCGTCATTTCGAAAGGAAATAAATTTATGAAAATTCATTCTAATCCTACTTAATGAGATCTTTACCAGGATTTCTCCCACCTCAGACATTGTAGCGATATTCACAGTGTTCAGTTTTACTTTTGTAGGGAAGCCTAAAAATTTTGGGCGAAAATATTTTTCTCCACATTTCAAACATTTCTATCAAAAACGAGCGAAAAAATAAAGAATTTTGGGATGAATTAAATACTCAATTCACCCTGTGATTTTGAACTCCAGATGTACCAAGTAATTTTACAAATATCTTCGAGTTATATGCTTTGGTTTTGCATTAATAATTTCAATATAATGTTCATGACAAAACCTTATATACCCTTACTTTTTCATTTCGTTTTATTGATTCGTATTTCCTCTTAAAAGAGTTAGATTTTGTTTATAAATATACACGAAAAAACTTTGAGAATTTCAACTTAACGAGTTTCGTCTGTAATTTTTTCTTTAATATATAGTGTCCAGATAAAAACGTTTGATTCTCCAAGAGCAAATAATGCGTGATGATTTATTAATTACAAATTTTCACGAAATATGTTATTAGATTATTACCGAAGAGTTTTTAATGATCCGTTTTGTAAAAAACAACAAAGTTTCTTCCTTTTTATTAATTTAGTCATTTAATTAAAGTGACAGCCTTTTGCATTCAATTCCTCTAATTTGGTTCCAAATCAAAGTCTTTTTTTGTTTAAAATGCTGAGAATATTAAAATTTCAGGTTAATTACTCTATAATTTTAGTAGTGCTATATTAAACTAAATTGATTGTAATTTCCTATGAATATTTCCATCTAAGTTAAATTATGCGTTATTACTCACAAACGAATTTTAAAATTAGTAAAATATGTGTAATTTAACTACTAAAAAAACAAAAACAAATTCACTCTCTGCACCACACAATTTTCACTTATGATCTCTCGTTTGAAATCATTTTCCTAAATTCTCCCTTCAAATTTATACTCCGGATATACGTCTACCTCTTTACCTCTATCCTTTTTAGGGTTTTGCCATCTTCTCAAAAAAGACTGTATAGTTAATTTAATCTGAGTATCATGTGCATTTACCATACATACTATGTATATGTCCTCTGACGTATATAAATTTTGAACGTCTTAATATATAATTCGTTATTGATTCTATCACACCATTTATTCTTTCAAGACACTCTACTACTTGATTCCGACCTAACTTCTTCTTTACGATGCAAGGATCTAACAAGGCTTGCATTTTTCTTGACGTAATAGCTTCTTGCATTATCTATATTAAAGTTTTGAAAATAATGCATTATGGATAATCGTTGCTTATATCAGAGACAGCGATATTCAAGACAGATTAAGCGCTTTATTAATATCTATAAATATTTAATTGAAAAAAAAAACGTTTTCAATTTAAAAAATAAATAAATAAATAAATTTAAAAAAATTAAATTAAAGACAGTGTTTTAAAGATTTTTTGCTCCATTCCCTCTTTCACCATTGATCAGAAAATCATTACCTCTTTTCTAACATAGTATAAAGTATAACTCTAAATAACAATCAAAATACAGCTTTATAGATTGAACATTATCTTCAGGAAATCACATTCTTTTGAATAGAGGTCTCGATACCTCCGTGATGAAACTCTAAAATTTCTCTCCTCTCGGGGTGAGAATATCTGATTTAAAACAGAAAATTGAATTAATAACGTGATAATTTATAGCCTAGTGGCCTATAATAATCGGCTTTTAATTGAGTAGCTTCGGGATTGATTTTTTCAGGCCAAAAAATTATCATCATTGACAAAAATTTATAAAGCCACATCAAACACAGAAAACTACTGGAAAATCATCTCAGTGGATATTTTTACCCGTTTAATTCAAAGAATGAGAATATTCTACAGCAAGGGTGGCTAACCTTTTCAGCAGACGGGCCAAATTTCAGAGATAATATTTACTGTCGGGCCACGAATCTATTTTTTTTTTCTTTTGTTAATTAAAGCAAACAAGCAAGCGTGCTACAGTTCCGACTAAATCGTTGCTTCCCAGCATGTGAAATCGTGGTCAAACACTTGCCTGGTCTAATGTAAAGTAAAAAAAAAAAAAAAACAAGAAATAGGTGTAATTATTTATATTTTTGAAGAAAATAAAACAGAACTGAAAATCAAACATATTTATTAGACAATTTAAAATATATAAAATTGAAACGTTTGACTTTGTTTTGCAAAGCTAAGTGCATCAAAATTGATCTCGAATAATGTTATCGTTACCCACAAACATTTTTCTAAATGTACATCAGTAATTTGTGTTCTCACTTGTGATTTGATGAGCTTCATACAAATCTGGTGAAAAAATAATACTAGTCAGATATTCAGCGTCTGTCAACGCAACCCGCAATGCAGGGCATTCTATTTGAATGCGTAGCCTTCATTTTACAGGCGCGGCGCTGAATTATTAATCAGAAGCTTGCTTAATTATGACAAAAACACAGTTACATGTACATGTATTTCTGTATCTTTTAGGTAGCCGTGAAACCAAACAAAAATGGAAGATACAGTTGGAACTTTATAAATTTATATCTAAATAATAAACTCTTCTTCTTATCTACTAAATCTATAAGAGTTCGGCCCCCATAACACTCTCCCATTATCTTTGACGGTTCTGTGTAAATTCTGGTCAAAAAATTCGAGATATTTCAAATTTCTTCCCGCGGGCCTCGTGTTGGCCACCCCTGTTCTAGATAATACCAAAGTGAATTTGGTATATAATAATAATTTACTATAAGGGTGCATGATACTTATTGATAATCTAAAAAGTGATAGGTATTTAGGTATTAGATTAATGTGTTTTCTCAAGTACATAAATATGACAAATTTTGTTTTAAAACAATATCAATTATTTAAATCAGAGAAAAAATTTAAATCGTTATAATCATACAAAACGAGTTAACTGATTAAATACCAATAATCATCTGAGACAACAAGTAGAAAACCTCAAGTCCAAATATATTTAACTTTTGACTGAATTATATGTGCAAATGCAGCATGCAATGACTTTGCGTTTAGAACCATGCAACTGATAATTTTTATAAAAAAAAACCGACTTCAAAAAAATAAAATAAAATAATACTAACTTAAAAATCAAATAAAATACACTAAAAGGTATAAAATAAATGTTATCTTATTTAGTTACAACTAAACGACGAAATATTAACATGAAATGAAAACAGTGCCAAACAAACTATACCTATAAGCGAGAGTAGCCGCCTAACGTACTAAGTAAGATCCGTCGAGTGCGATTCGTAAAATGTATATGTTTGGCACCGACTTCAAAAAGTAATTTCATGTTAATATTTCGTCGTTTAGTTGTAACTAAATAAGATAATAATTATTTTATACCTTTTAGTGTATTTTATTTGATTTTTAAGTTATTATTATTTTATTTGTTGCATTTAATTTTTTTGAAATCGGTTTTATTTATTTTTTTTATAAAAATTATTTTTATTTTTCTCTTTTTAGTGATGTTACTAATAGTGACTTAATATAATACTTTGTATGCATCTCGTAAAAGAAAGAGTCGGGTGAATGAATCAGAAAATGATAATAAAATTTTAATTCATGAATATAGAAATTCTCTCGAAACGTTTGCGGGTTTTAAATGAATGTTTTAAGATTTTATTTATTATAATTTCGATTATTTGGTCATAAGAATTGGAGTTTTTCGTTATTTCGTCATTGATCATATCTTCAGAACTTGACCAAATTAATATGGTATCACCCCTAAGGCACCCTCTTTCCAATAAAAAAAGAATCATTAAAATCGGTTCATAAACAAAGAAGTTATGCCTGAACAAACATATCAAAAAAAGGTCCAATACCAATGAAAAAAAAGCGGGACCAATCGGAAGCTAGACTGAACCCAATGCAAAAAAACCCCATCAAAATTGGTTCACAATTGGCGGAGATATGAGGTAACATAGACACAAAAAAAAATTTAATCTAATAGAGAACCTCCTCCTTTTTTGAAGTCGGTTAAAAATATTATTCTAAACGGAGGATAGGGTATTAGATTCATGTTTACTGATAGAGATAAATAAAATCTTACGCCAAGAAAATACGACATCGATAAATCATGTCTCCATTAAATGAGAGAGGATGGATCAAAGTCAGTAGGTACCTGTGGTTCGGTATTTTGAAGAATTGTAGTATGTAAGAAACAGAAAATACTAGTACTTTAGAATAGACAAAAGTATACCAAAAATAAAATAATAAAATAAAAATCTTAACTTGATTCAAAGATTTGATTGAAATTCTAATATCAACAAATACAAAAAAAGCTATTATTAACATAGTACCCAGGAGATATCAGCCAATTTCAAGTTCAATTCCTCAAATGGTTCTAATTTTCTGGCAATTTTTTTTTCGAATTTCAAAAAGTTTCTTTCAAAACCGAAATCAAATATATCTATAAAGTTATAGGAAAATATTTATTAATTAATCCATAAATCTTTTTAAAAATATTTATTTATTGAAGATATTATTTATTCTGAAATTCATAATATCTAAACAATTTTTTGTCTGAAAATAACAATAACGCAATTACAGGAATACCGCGTATAGTCCGGCTTAGATCAACCCGGATTCACTATAATGCTGTTAGAAAATGTCAAAAAGAACTAAATTTTTATCTAACAAAATAAAAATCAATTCTAAAAAATTAATAAATAAAATTATTTTTTAATACATAAATGAACCTTTTTTTCGCTTTATACACTCAATTCTCTTTTTGTGCTGTTCTAAAGTAAAGCAAAGTAGTTACTTTCTGTACTTCCTGAAGATGGGTTGATAGCCCGAAATATATATATTGAAAAAGAAAAATTTTATTATATCTTTTAATTTTTTAATTTTAATGTGAAATAAGTGACCTAGTATCCTTAACTCATAGTAAATCAATATTAAGTATAATATTTATTTACTCTTATCTTTATCTTTAAAAAAATGCATATTTCAATTTTTCTGGGGTTCCCTGACATATTTGTATGGATATCTAATCTCGGTGCTCAGGCTTAGTGAAACACTTATTTACATAGATAAACAACGAGATTGTGAAGAAGGAGAGGACAACTTAAACTACGACGATTGTGTTAAAGTGTCTGCACGTGAATTAACAAATGAACTGCTATAAAAAATAATTAGAAGAGAAAATTATGGAAGTTGATTGCATTGTATTTTTTTAATGCTTATAGGTTCAATTTAAATGATATTTATCAAAGAAGTTACCTTTCATGTCATTTAATAAAACTAAAAATCTAATTGGGATTAGTGAAGAGATTTTTAATTAAAGAGGAAAGCATAGATAAAAGTCATATAGTTAACATACCACTTTCATTAATGATAGGGATGCAAAAAGTTCTTGATTTCAGAGACGAAAGAAAAGTAGATGTGAAAACAACTAAGACTTTTCAAATCTAGTTAGGTGTTGAAGATTTCTGTGATCTTAAAGGAATGTCATTGGTAAGATTCGAGAGAGATAGAAATATAACGGGATTTGAAGTCTTTGAAATAATGATGAATGAACTGGGAACTGGTTCGATTAGTTTCTAAATTGACCAAGAATTGGTGTTGTCGTTTGTTTGTAAATGGCGAATTTCGAGCAAATTACTCTTTTGAAGAGATTACTGACTTTACTTCATTAGAACATTGACCATGGGAGTTTCAAAATAAAAGGGAAAGGGTAGGAAATCTGATGAAGGAATGAAGGGATTTGACCAAGTTCAAATCTTCTATTAATTCTCTTGAATTTATTATTTCCCTGATAATCGTCCCTTAGTATAAATACGGACAGGACGATTTCGTCACCGTATTACTTATTATCTTGTCTCCTAAGGAATCTCTATGGACTTGGAATAAATTTTACTTATTTAGTTTAAGAAATCTAGCTTTTAGGTTATAAAAATCAGAGATGTGGAATTTTAGTTGGATTGAAAAATAAACCGGGGGGTAAAAATTTTATTTAAACCCAATTATTTTAGAGATTTGTAGCAGATATATTGTAGTTAAAAATATGCATTTCAAAATAATTACATCTTGAATATAAAGGTTGAGAATCTTATTAGATATTAGCTGCAAGGCCCTCTCGCTAGCCAGGGGGCACGCCTCCTGGACCCCCAACCCACGAACCCCACCCTCACAATCCACTCCCAAACATCACACCCCCAAAGCCCACAACACCACCCCTACCCCCGCACCATGCACCGTGCCCAGCACCCACCCACACACACACACACCTCGGACCCCCTACCCCCGTGCCACCCCGCCGCTTTTAGACGCTATGAACGCCCCGCCACCAACCTGTACCCCCCGTGCCCTCCACCCCACCTAGCTCCCTGGGCTCCCCGCTCCACCCTCTACCCCCTACTTCGCCTTACTCCCTCACTCCACCCCCATTTCACCCCGGGCACCCCATGCCCTAACCCACCTCCGCAACATCACTCCACCCCCAAACCCACCCTCTGCACCCAGTTTTTGTATTTCTAGCCTTCTAGTGACCCACAGATTATGTATACAAAATTTGGTTGAGTTTGAACCAAGAGCAAGAATTTTCATTTTTTGACCCTCCCCCCATTTTGGGTGGTTAGTTTTTGCATTTCTAGCTCTCTAGAGACCCACAGATTATGTATACAACATTTGGTTGAGTTTGGTCCAAGGGCAAGAATTTACATATTTTTCACCCTCCCCCCCTTTTTGGATGGTTTTTGTGGTGAATTTTTTTAAACAAAAGTTGTCAGAAATTACATCCCCTACAACTTTGCTCATTATAAAATTTGCCTTAGAGTTAATATATTATTTTAATGTACTATAATTAAATTCCTTAATTTAATTTACTTTCAAAATATATCCTACACAATACTCTTTTCAAAGTCTCAACTAAAGGTTTTAATGTTTTTTGAATAATTATATTATAGAATATAGAATTTAAATGCACTTTCCGGATACCCTCGGTTAAGCCCTTTAGAGATAGTCAACCAAATTGATGCGCTCGCATGCATATAGGCTACCCTCGAATACAGTGACCCTTTGAGAAAGCAAAAGATTAATGCAAGGTAAAATGTAATAAATGATTCCTGAATTTCAATTTTATTTAATAGCTTCATTGTTTTATGAAATGATTATAAAATTCTATTATAAATGAATCCACTCTGACTATGTGGTAGGAATTCGGGATGGAGGTATACATTTTTATGGGGAATTACCGGACATCTTTTTTTTACTATATACAGGGTCTACCTCAGGAACTCATTTCTGATGAGTACGTGGATTGCGACCACGGGGTTATCCGAGCTAAGTCTGACATTGCTTCCACTTACTTGTGTCAGGCTTCTCTTTTCTCTTTCCTATATGGCCTCCCTTGGCCAACTCTTGTTTTTTCCGACCTCGACGCTATTCGGTTTTCGAGGGCTAGGAGTTGATTTCGTTTTTCATTTTTCTTCTCTTCACCACGTGGAAGGCACCGGAAAACCACCACATTACAAATCCCGAGAATATGCATCATGACGTTTTCTCTTCGAGTAAAAAATTCCGGAAGTAAACTAGCCCCATGTTCGGATCTCCGGGAAGGGGCTACCCGAGGAGAGACCATCATAAAGGGAAAAATAAATAATGACTTTCTACGAGTCGGAGCGTGGAATGTTAGGACGCTAACGGGAGTAGATAAACTAGTGAATTTAAAGCGGGAAATGGATAGACACAAATTGGACATATTGGGATTAGTGAAATGAGATATCCAGAAGAGGGAGATTTTTGGTTTGAAAACAGCCATAGAATTATTCACACGGGGGGGGGGGGGGCGGGCAGAATGGGAGGGCAGGAGTGGGCATTATTATGAATAAAAAAATAGGGCAAAGGGTAAAGAATTATCTACAGGTAAGCAAAAGAATTGTTATGACCACATTTGATTCGAAGCCGAAAGATACTGTGATAATCCAGGTATACATGCCTACTACATCACATGAGGAGCAAGAAATAGAAGAAATGTACGAACAAATTGAAAACCTCATGAAGCGCGTTAAAGGGGATGAAAATTTAATAATTATGGGGGATTGGAATGCAAGAGTAGGAAAAGGCAAAGAAGGAAAAGTAGTGGGCGAACACGGTCTAGGAAATAAGAATGAAAGGGGCGAAACTTTAATTGAATTTTGCAGTAAGCACAGTCTAGTAGTATCAAACACACTCTTCCAACACCATCCAAGAAGGATCTACACGTGGAAAATGCCGTTGGACAAGGCGAGATTTCAAATAGATTACATATTAGTCAGACAAAGATTCAGAAATCGGCTGATATATCTAGTGATCACAATCTAATTGCGATGAAATGCCAACTAAAATTTAAAAAACTAATGAAAAAAAGGAAACCCAAAAACTCTTCGAAAACGTAATGAATAAGAAACTGGAAGAAAAAACACCCACAAATAATAAAGAAGAAGTAATCGAACAAGAATGGAATGATATGAAATCAAGCTTGGCCGATACAGCCAACGAAGTCCTTCAATCAAAGGAACCATACGAAAAGAAAAAACAATGAACCCAATAGAAGAAGAAGAATCTAGGGAATCTAGGAGACCCCATACTCACGTCAGAATTCGAGACAGCTTTGAAAGAACTAAAAAATAATAGTGCACCCGAAATAGACAATATACAAGCTGAAATCCTAAAGAACTCTGGAGAAAAGGCACGTGACAAACTTTTCGAACTTATTAGCAAAATCTATAAATTGGGAATCATCCCAAAAGATTTCCAAAAAAACAAAATAGTCACACTTCCCAAAAAGACAGGCGCGGATAAATGTGAAAATTTCAGGACCATTAGCCTAACCTCACATGCCTCCAAAATCCTAACCAAAATAATCCAAAGAAGAATAGAACAAAGAGTTGAAGAAAATCTGGGGGAAGACCAGTTCGGCTTTAGAAGAAACAGAGGCACCCGAGAAGCAATTCTCTCTCTTAGACTAATAATAGAAAGGGCTTTTATCAGGGAAGAATCTGTCTACATCGGATTCATAGACCTAGAAAAAGCATTCGATAACGTCAAATGGGAAATTATGTTTAAAATCTTAAAACAGGCGGGAATAAAATTCAGGGAGACAAGACTAATCTACAATCTATACCAAAACCAGACGGCAATAATAAATATTGGAGATGAGCAAAGAGAAGCCAAAATAAAAAAAAGGTGTAAGACAAGGATGTGTGCTGTCACCCATTATTTTCAACTTATACATAGAAGAAGCGATTAAAGAATTCAAAGACAAAATTGATACAGGTATCGAAATCCAAGGTCAAAAGATCGCTATGTTAAGATTTGCCGATGACATTGCCCTTCTAGGAAGCAATAAAAATGAATTAGAGGACGCACTGAATGGAATTAACCAAATCCTAATAGAAGAAATCAAAATGAAAATAAACAAGAATAAAACCAAGGTCCTAGTATGTACAAAAAAAGAACAATCGAGACAGCAATGCATCAAAATTACCTAGAAAACTTAGAAGGAGTTAAGAATTTCCGCTACCCAGGAAGTAAAATAACATGGGATGGGAGGAGCGAAAACGAAATTAAATCAAGAATTGCCCAAGTAAAAATGGGGTTTTATTCAAAACAAAAACTACTATGCTCCTCCTCAATCAGCTTAGAAAACAGGTAGTTGCTATTGAAGACATATGTATGGAGCATAGCCATGTACGAGTGTGAAACCTGGACAATTAGAGAAGAGGAGAGAAAGAGATTAGAGGCTTTCGAAATGTGGTGCTACAGAAGAATGATGAATATCAAATGGATGGATAAAATTACAAATGAAGAAGTTCTTGGAAGAATCGGAGAAAGAAGAACCTTGTGGAAGAGTCTGAAGAAGAGAAGAGGTCAGATGATGGGGCACACACTGAGACATGGGGGACTGCTTAGGGATATCTTGGAGGTGAAGGTGGGAAAGAAAAGGGGAAGGGGAAGACCCAGATTAGAATATTTCAACCAAATAATTGGGGATATGGGATGTCAGACATTTAGAGGGGTCAAACATCTGGCGGGGGACAGAGTCGAGTGGAGACGGAGTGTTGCATCAAACCAGTCTTAGGACTGTATAATCAATGATGATGATAATAGTTTAGGAGTTATTTGATAATTTTCATTCGTGCGCCCCCCCAAACCCCCTTTTTTGGTCAAAATATCAAAACGTTATATAGCTAAAAACGTAAGTTAGAAGACATCTGATACAAATATGAAATTTCATAATAATCAATTTTTACCGTATGTGAATCGTGAGCAACTTTTTGCGGAAACAACGGAAACATACATACATACATACATACATACAGGAATTTTTTTGAGGGTGTTTTCGTTCATAACTTTGCTTTAAAATTGTGCAACCAAAATTTGGCGTGATTTGGAGCAATGTACAGACAAAACCTTAATTTTATATATATAGATGTTTAATTTCATGTCAAAAGGGATCGGCCCCTCAGAAGTCGAATCCAAGTGCTAAACGTGCTTTCCGGCTAATTGGTATAATTCAAGAAAGAAAATTCTTTTGACATATAAGGTATTTAACCTTCAGAGTCTGGAACTCGCTTCCAACTACCCTTTTCCCCGCGACTTATATAACCTTCAGCAGTTTAAGATCCGCATCCACAGTTACCTTCGTCTCCTACCCAGCCCATAAAATCTACTCTTCTTTTTTTCACAATGGAGGGGCCAACTCAGGGCTTATGGGAATGCACCTCTTTGGTGTAACTCTTTCTCTCATCAATTTCATTGAGAAAAAAAATTAAATTGCTAAGCAAGCAAATTTTATTTAAGTTTTAAAAAATCCGAATGTAAAATTTTCCTAACTTTTGAATGGAATTTTTAGTCTAAGGCCCTAAAAAATAAAAAAAAAATAGTCTTTTTAATCATAATATTCATTATGGCCTTCCACTGAAAATTTCATTCGGCAGAATTTTACAATCGCGTTTTTTATAATTTGAGCAAAATTTTATTGCTGAGCAAGTCGTAAAGATTTCGCCTGGAGGGTTAAACCAACTACCTGGAGAGCAGGTTTGGCACTTGGATTCGATTCATGAGAGGTCGATCCTTTCTGAAATGAATATATCTAATAAGATTTTATATTTTGGGCCATTTAATTTTTGGTAATAATTTCGTGAAAATATCACTAGGGACGTTATATTAAAAAAACACTTTATTTTTTAAAAATTGAAAAACTCACTCGCTTATGATCAATCTTCTTTCTTAAGGACGGCTTACAGGACCATAATTTTCTTTTAAATTACTAGAATTCATTCCCGCACGAATGGATGTCCATGCGATTGGTGGTCCCAAAAGTGACACGGAGTCGGAGTGGTTAAAAACAACCATATTAATATCACGCTGGTATAGATGTGTGCAAGGTAATATCATCGGCCAATAAATATTTTGGCGACTTTATTGAATTTAGAATTCACCTTAGCTGGTTAAAATCCTGTGATTTTTTACGCGATTTTGGTTTAAGGCTTATAATTAAATAAAATCAACCATAAAGATAAGAGTAAATAAATATTATATGTAATTTTCATTAACTATGAGTTAAGGATTCTTGGTCACTTGTTTCACATTAAAATTAAAAAAATTAAAAGATGTAAATTTTCCCTTAACAATAGCCTACATCTCTAAGAGACATTATTCTTTAAAATAATTAAAAAATGAAAACAATTTTTTTCTCTGTTCACTAAACATATATATATCCTAACATTCAAAAAGTTGAATTAGATATTTTCTGTACTTCCTGAAGACGGGTTGATAGCCCGAAATATATATATTGAAAAAATTTACATCTTTTAATTTTTTTTAATTTTAATGTGAAACAAGCGACCAATAATCCTTAACTCATAGTAAATAAATATTACATATAATATTTATTTACTCTTATCTTTATTAAAGATGTTTCACCTTGCACCAACACCACAATCTCTACTAATTATTAATAATGCTAGTCCAGCCAAATTAATGGTGTTCTACAGAAGAATTCTAAAAAAACTTGAACGATGCAATAGCCACCTGTGGTTTCTAACCACCTGCAAAAAACTACAACTTACTCCTCAATTTATCAACATAAAATGTAAGTCTACCTCCAGATCAACACAAAAAGCAGTCACGTTGGCTAAATCTACCTGGCTCATAGAAGAAATTAAAAAAATGGTATGGAACACGGTACTTTTTAAACTTACACTTAAAACCCATACATTTCAACCTGTATAACGAATTACATTATATTCAATTTGATCAAGACGTCCGCGAAGAAATACTAATTTTGAGGCAAACTCCTTACTCAAATAAACAGAAGAAAATAAGCCAATTGAAGAAAAAATTTAATCTTGCACGACTAGAAACCCCGGCAACCACCCCCAAGATTTTTTATGATAGAATAGTTAATCTTACAAACATCAAATTTGATAAAAATGAGATTGAAATACTTTCAAAGGGATTAAAATACGCTCCCACAATTATAGAAAATCCAAAAACCGTTCGATCACTAGCCATAAACACTGAAATTGCTCTACACAACCATCCTATAGAAATTAAAACAGAGATAACTCTAAAAATTAAACAAATATCCGAAGAACATAAAACTTATAAAAAAAAAACTCTATCACATGAAAACATAATTATTAAATCCATCAAATCCAAAATAAATTCTCAAAATCTCATTTTAACCAAGGCTGATGAAGGACAAATTATTACTATCATAAACAACACTGAATATACCATGAAAGTGAACGACTTTATCACATCAAGTGGAGCAGAAGTGTTAAAATCGAATCCCACCAATATATTTCAAAATGATGTAATAAACACTCTTAATTAATTTACTGAAAAACTCCCTAATAACTCAAATCTATATTTTCTAAAGTTAATGAACCCACAACCTCTCATTTTATTTGGCCTCCCCAAACTCCATAAAAACAATCATCCAATTAGACCAGTAGTTACATATGTTAATGCTCCCACCTATAAGATATGCAAATATCTTAATAATCTCTTAAAAGACATGTTCACTTCCAAATTTTCAATAAAAAACTCTCTAGACCTAACTAAAGATCTCCAAAACTTGAAAATTCATAACACTGATAAACTCATATCCTTGATGTGAAAAATCTCTTCCCTTCAATTCCTATGCCAGAACTTAAAATAATAATAAATCAAATCATTCTTGCCAATATTTCAGATCCCATTCAACGTACACAAATCTTAAAATTAATTGACCTATGCCTCAATCAAAATTACTATGTCTTCAACAATGTATATTATAAATAAAATACCGGTTTACCGATGGGCAGCCCCTTAAGTCCCCTATTTGCAGAAATCTCTATGTCAAATTTTGAAAAAAGTGTAATAACTCCTATTAACCCCTAACAAAATTATATCAAATTCTGGAGAAGATATGTTGATGATATTTTCGTTGTTTGGTCGGGTATCATTAGAGGGATTCAATCACTCAGTAACTATTAAAAACCAAATCCACAAAAACATTAAATTCACATCAGAAATAGGCAATAAAACTATTTCATTCTTAAATTTAACAATAACTATCACCAATCAAAAATTAGAATTTAACATTTTTAGAAAACCCACCTTCACTGACATGATTATCCCCTTTTCATCCAACCACTCGACAAATACCAAATTTTCAGCTTTTTTTTCCATGATCAATAGACTAATCTTAACTCCTCTTAGCAATACAAACTTTAATAACGAACTTGATGCCATTTATAATATTGGATATAAAAATGGATATAAAATTATTTATCAAAATTAATAAAAAAACACACACTAGTCCGAAATATATATAATCAACCATATTAATATCATGCTGATAGAGATTTTGATGGTAGACTAATGGGAAAAGTTCTTTTGGCGATTTTGTTGAATTTAGAATTTACCCTGCTGAAGTAATTTTTGCTGGTCAGAAGTGGATTTTTTTATGTGGTTTTGGTTTCAAACTTAAAATTAAATAAAAATACCCATATTAATATCCTGATTCACTGTTCTCGCTTTTCAACTATTTAGTTTATAAATTGAAACCTTTATGTCTGTAATCATAGAGTCCAGAGAGTAGTTTCTGTGAAAAGTTTCCTTCAAGGAATCCAACTCTTGTTATGGGAATTTAACGTGGAGGGTGGCGCGTGCGCGTGTGTTCACCACCTGTGGCAACTAAGGGGTGTTGTCGACGGCGCCGTCTTTCTGAAGTCAGTCGCGCGCCGAAATGCTTAGTGAACAAGCCACAACACCCCAACCCGATCACTCGATTCTCGCGTACGTCCACCTCCTAGCAGGTCTCCACAATGACACATCTTCCCTGACCAGATTTGAGCTAAAACCCGACCTTGCTCCTACGGCTCCGATTTATATCACCCTGTATACTATTCTGGTAATATGCGGAGCGAGTGCCAACATCGCAGTTTTGATCACCGTCGCAAGGGGTTGGATGCGAGGAGGCGCAGGAAGAGATACCACGTGCGGCTATGTGGCCAACCTGGCTCTCGCTGATCTCGTAAAATGCTTTTTCGTTTTACCTGTCTCTCTGATTATTATCCTCGTACGGAACTGGGTCTTCGGCTCTTTTCTCTGCTATTTCGCACCGATGCTGCAGGTAACTATAACACGCACATCATACATTAATAACTTTATAGTACTGCAAGATCCGTTTTCGGTGGACCTCTTTCTATCCAGTGGTGTCCTCCGTCGGGGCTCTCTCCAATGCTGAAAATTGTTTTCAACAAGCGATTAGGTCTTAAAAATAAACTCCATATCATATTTCAAGTTAATATAGGTAGAGAAGCAGTGAAAAAACAGGTGTAAAGTGTGAATTTAGTAGCTTTCTGTAGTTTCACCCCTTTATAATTTTATTATTTTTAATACAGTTCCCAGAAAGCATTTAGGTTTTAAAAGTATCTCTATACAAAATTTAAAATTATTATCTTCAGTAGATCGAGAAAAATTGTTATAATACCGTGAATTGTTCTTTTTTTATATTTTTAATTATTTTATTAATTTATTAATGATTTTAGGCTGCCGGCCGTTTCTGATTAGCTACTATATTAAACATAGTTATAAATTAATAAAAATAAATTTAAAATCCATTAAAATTTTAATTTTTTTTTTTTAAATTTCCTATTTAACATTTAGGTCTTAAAGTTAAGCTCTGCTTACAACATTTCCAGCTTCTAGCCCCGTTTAGCTCAAGAAAAATCCTGATATCTTAAAATGAAAACGAGTTAATATTTTTAAAAGGGACTTTATTTCAGTACTTTTGTAAACTCTTGATGATGGGCTCAAACCCCGAAATATGTATAGAGAAAAATAAAACTCCAAAAATATAATTAAAGGATTTTTTAATTTTTTTAATTTTTATATTTTTACTTGTGAAAGACCACTATAACCCGTTAAAAAACTCCTATGTTTAATATGATTCACTATAAACCAACACCGCTTTCCCTAAATATTATTTCAGTACATTTTAGTTTTTTCACAATTTCTCAAATAACTTTTGACAATTATTTGAAAAATTTATTACACACAAGACTACAGAGTGTATAAAAATATTTTTGCGAAAAAAAATTATTTTCCCCAGAGATATTAAATTACCTTCTCTCAAGTACAATAAATAATTTTCTCTCTAAATATTATTTTTGTAAAAATTATTTTTACGCTGTTTATTGAAAATCTTTTCTATATTCTTTATAATCCTCCGCACACTTAAATATATTTTATCAAACTCATTTAGCTTTTTTGGAAATTTCGATTAAAACTAACTACTTACAACTCGTAGAATAAACTACTTTAAAAAAGATTGGTTGTAAATTATTATTTTATTATTCGAAATATAATAAATTTCAATATAAAAAAAATACAATTCGTTCATAATTCTGTAATATATATGTTTTTCACCTTTTGAAGTTTTGACTTACATTTATTTTCTCTAGCCTCATTAGCATTGCTAGCATAATTAATCATCTAAATGAAAGACTAGCTTTCTAGATTTGTGCAACTAAATCATCCCTAGGTAGGGTAGCAGCAGCCTTTGATGCATAATCAGTTAATCAACTCCTCTTACTCAATTTCGATTAGGAAAATATACATATTTAAAGTCATGTAATTTATAAAAAAAATAATAATATTTATTTGATAATTCTAACTATTTAAAAATATTGATTGTACCATTTTTAAACACAAAAAAGTCTAAATTATAGCTTAATGAATACCCCTTACAATTAGGAAAATATTTATACATATTTAAATTTATTATAGTTACAAAAAACTAATAGAGAAACCTGAAATTTAAAGTTTAATAAAGCTGTCGAAAATCGCAAAAAATCTAGCTCTATAAATTTCGATAGAGATAAAATTTAGACACATAAGAACATATAATATTTGGTAAAAGTAATAAAATTAAACAAATTAGAAGAGGTCGTTTTCGAAATAAATAAGTTCACTCTTATAAAACGGGCTAGTCGAAGCGTAGCATTTAAACTTTTTAGTTCAAGTCCCGATCACACTGATTACACATTTAACCGACTATGATTTCTAGGCAAGTTGGAGGCTGAGATTTTCCAGACTTATAGATAATGCTGTTAAACTTATGGCAAAAATCAAATTTTTATAGCTCTAAAGCAGTGTTTTTCAACCATTGTCATCCCGCGAATCCCTTTTTTGAAATAGCTTTTTATAGAATCCTTCGTTCAGTAGCACATCCAGATTTAATTTTAGGAGGGGAGGATGGTGTCGTATTACAAATTACATGTTATGAACAAGGTTCGTGCCTGCCTTTGTTATAAAAATTTTTCATTCGATATAAATTTGCATTTATTCAAACAAAAAAATAAATATTCCATATAAAATATAAAATATTTCTATTATACATACATATGTAAATGAAAACAAAGAAAAACAAAACGTCTCTTCTTGTGAACGAGGTTTAACGTTCGAATTTTAGCATTGACTCGTGGAACCACTAAAGCGTTTGAATGGAACCCTACTGTTCCGCGGAACACATGTTGAAGAACACTGCTCTAAAGAGTAAGGGTGAAATTTGGAGATGTGGAACAAGCTTTTTTATTTACAAATAAGTAGCCTTATCTAAAAAATGGTAAATTTCAATTAAATCTTAAACTCAAATTAGGTAATGGCTTAAAAACCTATAGCCAAGTTTTGGTTGCAGACGCAGACTTACAAAGCATAAAATATTGAAAGAGGGGAGTTTCTAAAAAATAAAATAAAATCCAGAATACCAAAACAGGTGAAATTTACTAAGGAAATGGCTTTTATTAAAGGGATGTGTGAGTATTTCACGAAAACCTAAAATTGAAATTATTTAATCTTCAGATTGAAAAGTTGAATCAAGCTTTTTTATGAGAATTTAAGATCTAGAACTAATATATATATATATATTTATAAGTATATTTAATAAAGCCTTGGAATTTTAAATTATATATAACCTATATATCTATTTGTTAATTTTCTATTTCACCTGGATAAATACAGCCTGGACTTGTACCGGCGAGTTCAACTAACTTTATTTAAGGTGAAAGAACTTTTTTTATTTTTAAATTTTAAAAATTTTCTACATTTATCAAATTTTTCAATTCACATTAATATAAAAGTAAAAAGTAAACAAAAAAGACTAAAATTTAATAAATTAATTTTCTAAAAATTTTTCAAAATTCATTCAATTTCCAAAAATATTAGCTATTGGGAACTGACATGGAGGCGTGGCTTAAAAAAACATGTCGGAATGTAGCTTACATTTTTAAATATTTAACCCGTGTGATAGTAGGCTAAATTAATAAAATGTTATTAAATATCAACAGATATATTATCTTGGACGGGTGATAACCCAAATCAAAAAAATATTAATGATGCGCAACGGATTTTATCTGTTGGTTATTTAATTAAATGGGGCATAATAATGAAAAAAATGATAAAAATGTGACCGTAGCTACCGCGCTTTGTATTCAAACGTTACATATGAAAGAAAATCCGCATGAAATAAATGCGAAAATATGTAAAAGCGGAAAAATAATTTCTATTACATTTCTTGTAAGGCAGGATTAGGAGAAAAGTATAAACATGCAGTGGCAACATTATTTTATTGTTATCGGTGAGTTTAAAATTTCTAACCTCTAATATTTGTAAACTTTGACACTTTTACATTCAACATGCATGTAATTAATTAAAATTTTTTTTTAT
Source organism: Forficula auricularia (assembly GCA_024734495.1). Classification (NCBI taxonomy): domain Eukaryota; kingdom Metazoa; phylum Arthropoda; class Insecta; order Dermaptera; family Forficulidae; genus Forficula; species Forficula auricularia. The sequence goes on along the minus strand of JALMQS010000030.1, from coordinate 9,346,529 downwards.
TGTAGTAAAGGAGATGACTTAGAGATATTTTCATGTACAGATTTAAAATGTAAATGGAAAAGTGTACAAACCAATGCCTTGAAACAATATGATCCTGCTCCAATCACTGATCATCCTTGTTTTTCTAAATCTAAAGCAGACAAATTCTTTGAGAATTTAAATGAAACTTTTTTACTAGCACTGAACGATCACCAGCCTTTCGAAAGTTATGGAAAACCAAGTTTAAATTTTTATTAGCTTTACTCTGACAATCTCTAACTACACAACATACTATATTTTTTGATTTGTTACGTTCTGTAAATACTCCAAATTCCATTTTTATTTTTTATTTTTAGATAATTTGTTATAAAAAATTTATTGCTAAAATAAACAGCATGTATTTACTCGACAGTTGTAAGCTATTAATAGTTTGTTTTTTTACCACCATCAATTTGTCAGTTCCCAATTGGGAAATTTTTTGTTCGCAAACAGTTTGAGCAAGAAAAGTGAAAGATAGAGTTTATTAATATAAATTAGTGTGCCAAATTTCAGCTAATTTGCTACAACCGTCCCAAAAAGCTTCCCATTTGATAAATCGAGATATTTTGACATTATTTAAAAATAAAAATTTAAACCTAGAAAATTCAAGTTAAATTCAGTTCTTTTTGGTAATACAAGGATTTTGATATCTGAATGAAATTTAGTTATCGAATTATCTTGGATATCGTATTTCAGACAGTCAGACAAGACATAATGCTTGAAATTTTTTTATCATCGAATGATTTGAGCTAGAAAGCTAACTAGACATAAAATCCCAGTTTATTAATACAAATCTGTGTGCCAAATTTCATCTTATTAGATACCTACACCTATTTTGATAGCCCCTCACATAACAATTCGATTTTTTCTAATTTTCTTCATTTTACTAAAGAAAGTTCTAGAGATAGAAAGACTAAATTCTAAAAGATTCTTCGTTTTGGAAATACAACAATATTAGCACCAGAAATAACTTTCTAAGACATTTTTTTACAGTCTTGAAAAAAACATGCTTGAAAATAATTTCTCTGAGTATTAAAATAATATAAAAAAATTTAATATGCGTTTTCAAATCACTCGGACAAATTTTCATATTTGATATATTTGCAGATATTTTTGAAGAGATATTCTATCCATTGATAATAATATATAATATATCTGTCCGCAGGGCCTCTGATGCATATATATAGTTACATCTCAAATTATTTATATCTGCAATGTAAATGTTTCGATGTCAGAATATCAGAAGATAATTCTTCGATTCCAAATGACATATTGAAATATAAAACTGATGCTAATCTGAAAAGATGCTTTTTGTACGTATGGAAATTTATATCTAGAAAATATAATACCTACAAAAAAATGCGATTCGTTTTTCATCCATTCCTTCTTAAAATTTGATCCTTATATGACATTATATATTTAAGAAATATTTTTTTAACGAGAAAACTTTTATACAAAAGTTTTATCGACTGCATTCATCATAATGGGATTTTCAGTACTTAGATATGACCCTTTGGTGTGGTTTAAAGATGAATAAATTTAAAGAAAAACATCAACTAACCTTTAAATTTCCTTCGGTGAAAAATGTTGAGAATAAACATCTTTAATTATGATCCTATTACTCTAAATAACAATTAAAATAAATTTCCTGTTGATATCTGAAGATTTACTTGTGCCGAATGGTCAAAACAGGCAGCAAGAAGCATCTATCTTCTTTAGAGTCCATTGCAAGCATATTCTTTTTTTATTATTTTTTTATTTTAATATTATACAAGCTCTGAATATTTATTGTAGAATTGAAATTTGGTGTTCTATTAAAAATTAACTTCTCGACTAGCTTTGTCATAGTTACTGAATTCTCTCAAAAGCTTACATTCCACCCCCCCCCCCCCCTCAATAAATTCATTAAAAATTAAATTTTTCTCAAACTGTAAGGTTAGATTTTATTGGAAAGACCCTTTACTTAATCCTAGGGACTATAGATGTATAGATAATGGCCCCAAAAATATTTTGATACTTGGGTACGATTCCTGAAAAAGTAAAGTTAGAACCCTTCTGGCATGTAAGAAAAATTTTAGGTCACTCACTCACTTTCAGTAATTTTTCCATTTTTTTCCTTCATCTTTAGAAATGTCTGAAATGTGGGGTACAATTATTTTCAAACTTATTCAGTCTGTCGGTCTGTGTGTCTGCATTCGATACCCAAATAACTCAAGCGAAAATTTCGAAATTTTTTATTTTTATGTCTTGAAATGAGAATATTATATTTTTTGTATTTAGTAAATAGATGAATGCCTAAAATATAGTGTGATTGCCTTATCATGATTGAGGTGATGATGATGAAACGGGAGGCTCAAGTTCAAGAATAGCTCATGGTAAAAAGATGACTGACTATAATCCGGCTTCTTCATTAACGGTACTAACACTTGAATAAAATATCATACAACATAGAATCTGTCTAATTAACTGTAGAGTATCAGAAGCAAAACAAAAAGATAGATAAATAAATACAGATCGAGCTAATTCAGCCAGATGGCCCTGGTAATATTGATTAGGCTGAAATGAGTGTCTACTATGTGTTCTACCTGAGTTGAAAATGGCTTCTGAATTAAAAGCCGAAACGTCATATATAAAATGAAAAACAAATTTTACAATTATATCTCGAGTCGTTTTTCAATCTATCAAACACTAAATTCTAATCAAGCAAATTTATTATATGTGATGTAAAAAAATAATTACCTTGAGGTTAGATGACTTTATTTGCCCACTTTCTTTTTTTTAACATATGCGCCTTCTCTCTGACCAAATTATTGGACCAGAATCCAGGCGACCATGAAAGAATTACGATCAGGACAGAGTAGCTGAGTAGCAACTGACCATCGATCTATATGATCGATTGCATAAGCCAATCAAATACTCAACTATCACAGAAGAAAGTCAAATTTGTCTCGACCTACTGAGCCCAAAACTTTCAGATATATTAGCCTCAGATGAAGGGATGAAGCTGCCGAATCACTACCTATCACCATCAATCAATAGGACCAATCCACATCGTAAATCATTCTAACTTTTTTCATTATTGGCTAAGTAGACTTTAACTAGAATTTATTAATTATTGTAAATAGCAAAGGGACTCTAATTGTAGGGACGGGATGATATACATATAGGTATATTATTCCAAGTGATATATATATATATATATATATATATATATATATATATATATGACAGTGAAAATTTATGTTTTTCAAAAGTAGATAGTGTTAATGAAGAATAATAATATTATTTTACAAGCTTTTAATAAATTTTAAAAAACATTGTTTTAAATGGTAAGAATTGTCGACAATATCGAAATCTCCTAATATTGGCGAAAATCAGAACGGAGAACAAAAATATTTTTACCCTTAAGAATTTGTTTGTTTACTTTTTTATTCCTCTTTAACTAACGTCTCAAGCCAGTGGTTATTAGGGGTGATTTTACATGCAATTATTAATTCTTTATATCTCGAAAAGATGTCACGCCCATAGTGATTTTCATTAATAAGGAGACTTGGTGGATTTGTGACTCATATTTTTTTTTACTTTAAAAAAAACGATGTAAGAAGATGCAGCACCCTTGCTTTTCGAAAAATAAGTACTTATGGAAAAAAATTCAGCGTTTAAAATTAATCGTCTAACATTCGTTGTGGGAATATTAGGTACTTCATATTGGAAATTACGAGGGATTGTCTTCTCTTGAATATGAACTCTTATGGATAGATAATCTTTAATACATCTCAAAAGGATTGTATTAATTCACTTGGAAATTGAACTCAAATAATATAAACTAATGTTTGTACTTATAAATTTTAAGTCTACTAGCCTAGGCAAATTAACACACATTTATTATATAATTATATAGATATAGGTACTTTGTATGCTTTTTCTTTGAGAAAATACTTAGCGCTTACTTATATTTTCATTCGAAGAATTTTCCTCAAATAAAAAAAACTTAAAAACAGCAAAATAAGAAGGTCGAATAGAATAAAAAACAGGTTTTTATTTTGAACTGAATAATTACCAAATGATATTAGATAGTTATACCTTTAATCCTTTGCTACCGAAAAAAGTCTTCAAGGAGTTGAAAAAAGAATGTATGTGTAACTCATTTCCTTTGTTAGCAAAAAGTTACTGTTGAAAAATTATAAAAACATCACTTTCAAAGTTTCTGCTTGGCTAGAGAGAACAAATTACCCGTTTGATCAAAAAAATCCAAAAAAATCAAATGACATATAATTCAGTTTATGGTTTATGAATAATTGTGTTAAATAATTTTTTTATATATAATCCTAAAACAAGGTTGAATTTAGTTAGATTATTTAATTTCGAATGTAGAAAAACAAATTTACACGTGTATCTTTAATAACGAACGCAATTTTTTTTTTTTAATTTAACTACTCACTCAAATACCATCATTTCCATATGGTTCTATACTAAAATTTATATAATTTTACCTTCGATTTTCAAAATTATAAGGTCTTTTAAATAAAATAAACTAATAAAAAATAGTGTAAATTATCTTCTTTTTTGGACTGCATCATCGATATCCACCTAATAAAAGAACTATTTTAAATTATAGTTTTTTGATTTTTACATGTCTAGAGTAAATTAAAATTAAAATGTGTAAGTAAATAAAATTTTTTTATTTAATGACAAAATATTCTTAAAAACTCAAAACATTCTTAATTAAAGGGGTATAAATTATTGTACTAACAAAAATAGAAATAAAAACCCCTCTAATAAAGTATTTATTATATTAGACTGGTCGTTAAAAATTATATTTTTCCGACGCCCCCTAAAAATTTCCTTTTGATGAAAAGACCAGAGATAATTTTTTTTTTTTATTAAAAACATGTGCCACAAGACGAACTAAGTTCATTTTTTGGTAGAATCATGTTTTTTTGGAAATTTCTTATCACAAATAGTATTTTTCCTGGAATATAATAGTACCTATAGTCAATGATTTGTACAATACAACTTAGAGAAATTTCGCGACATATTTTTTATAGAAACTATGGACGTATGAAATTGTCGATAATTTAATAAATAGGTATAGATAATGATTGTACATTAACCTGCTAGCTTAACTTACCGATAGGAAATTTACTTGGAAAATTAGTTCAAATTTATTGATGGAAATAATGATAATAATAATGTAACATTTGTTAAGATTATCCAAATTATCAAAAAGGAACCCAAGCCCTATCCATATCGTCTGCTATTTTGTAACCAAATTAGTGAAATCACGTCGTAGTCGTCGAGCAAGGGAAATATTATAATATATTATATAACATTTTCTAAAATAATATTTTTAAATATATTCATTTTAATGAAAATTTTAAACATTTATTCCATCCTTGTTTTTCTCTAATCCTGCACATGTTTTACTAGAAATAAATAATTTGTTTAGAAAATACCTGTTTAAAAGTAAAAAAATAAAATAAATGTCTGTTAACCTCAAAACAAATGTCAAAACAACTTTAGAATACTCACTTAATAAGTTAAAAAATATAAAATTATTTCACATTAAAATAAGATGAATATACACAAAATAGGAACATATACTGTATTTTATATTAAAGAAAAACGTCCTTATATGAGAGTATTAGCTTTTTGTAAAACATGTATTTCTCATTTGATAACGTTGTTTGGAAATCTTTTGATCAAGTCAAGATGGCGGTCGAGCTTCCTCTTCTCCCCACTTCCGGGGACATTTTCCTCACCTAAGTTCTAAACTTACAGGCACTCTCTATCTCCCTGAAATCCTCACATTACAGCTCAGCTACTTCTCACCCTGTACAAGGCTCAAATCTGCCCCCTGTCTCAAATCTAGCTGGCAACTCAGGATAGGATTCTCCAAGCATTCTGAAACTCTCTCCTTGCCTCCCTATTTCTCGATCCTTCTATTCTTCAATCCTTCAAATTCCGGAGTACAGATACTTACAGTATGTATCCATTCTTCTGCTAAATCATTTACTTCTTGGTTCATGTTTCGGGTTCTTGGTGAAACCTTTTAAGTCGTGCTAAACAAGCATCTGATCTTTTATTTATGTGAAACCTACCTAGTATTTTATATTTTAAATTTTAAAAGGTTTATAAAAAAAAAATTCAAAAATTTTCTTTACTTTATTCTTCTTGGTGCAATATTTCTTGCATAATTCGATCGAATTAAAAAAAAAATAAAGAAACAAGCTATCAGACTAATAGAGTCTGCCCTTAACGACTCCCTTAACTCGCTGATCTATTAAAGAAGTTTTCCGCACTTTTTCTATTTTATTAATAGGTACCATTTTTTCTGATAAGTTAAAATCAATAATTCTTCAAAAGCCTGTTTTTACGTATCACACGATTCATCTACTCCCAACTGATCAAAATGTAAAAGTGCCGATTCAGCTAATACAGTTATCCCTATGACCTCTAAGGGCTGGAATTATCTCTCTACCACCCTCTTATCCGATCCTTACAATCTTAAATTCTTAAAGATACCTTCCTTTGACCACTCTCTCTTACTTCACTGACAAGACCTTTATGTGCTATATCTTCATAGTTTACCCATCTTGTATTTGAGTGGGTTGAAAATTAATTATGACATATATGACATCCTTAATTTCAAGAAGTTATTAACATATTATATAACCAGATTATATACAAATACCTTCTTATAGCATTAGTACTAAAATAGTAAGGTAACAAAATAATAATATCTGAAAGACAAGTAATCAATAAATGAAACGTTCTACAATTTTCATTATTTATTTATAATCTTAAACATTTATCCCAACTTTTAATATTAAATAATTGAATAGTAAATTGCTATAGATAATCAATTCAGGTCTCTATAGTAAAAAAAATTCCATCTTGATATTTATTGAAGGAGATAATAAAAGAGTGTGTCTTCTGCTGGAATTATAAATTTTATTTATTTATAACGATTTCGCTATAAATAAATAAAATTTATAATTCCAGCAGAAGACACACTCTTTTATTGTCTCCTTCAATATATAAAAAATCTGCTACTCTCGGCAAAAACTTTCAATTTGATATTTATTATTAAAATTTTTAGGCTAAGTTCTTTACTTTAATCTTATTAACTGATGGTATTGGGTAAAGGAAAAATTAGGTAGTGGAATTTTCAATTAGAATAATTTTCCGAACTTGATTCTGTCTTGAAGGTTATATTGGTCTGACATCCATTTGGTAGAATTTTGTCTTTGCCCTTTTTCTTCTCGTTTTTTTTTTTGTTCAATTATCTACACAACTTTTATTTGCTCAATCAATTCACCTCTTTCTAAATTCCCATTTTTTACTTTCACTTAAATAGACTTAGAATCTTTGAAAATTCATATTCACGTGTTTGCCCCACATTTTGAGCACAAAATTCAATAAGATAATTTTCAGCCCTTTCTTTCTCATTATTTCACTATCTATCACAAAGTATTTTAAAATAAATGATTGATTATTGTTTATTGTATTAAATTAATACGGTTCTTTATAAAAACCAATAATAAAAAGTTTATTAAATGTCCAAACGTTTCAGAAACAATTCTCCATTTATAAATGAAAAATTGGAAAATAGGTTCTTTATGAAAGAAAAATTTCTTCTTTCATAAAGCAACTTATTTTACAATTTTTCATTGATAAAAGGAAAATTTCTCCTGAAATGTTTGGATATTTAATAAAAGTTTGATGATTGATTTCTATAAATAACTCTATTAATTTATCACAAAGAATAAATAGGTAGGTACCGGTGGCGTGCTGTCCATAGATGCTGTGGGTGCGGTGCATCCGTAAAATTTCAAACATTTAGAGTACTATCATAAATATATAATGTCAACTTCAAAATTTCAGTGGACAATAAAAATGAATGATTTTCCGAAAATGGTGTAGAAGGTTTGAAGTCCCTGCCTGCTATATTTTCTAGTCCAAGCATGTCAAAGACAAGTAGACGAGTTTTAGTCGAATAAAAATTTTTCTCGCTCAGGATCTATTAAAATAATAATAATACAAAAAAGGAATAAATAAAGATGATTCGAGATTTTTTGAACTAATCCATTTCAAATGTACTCTCAATTGAGAGATCTTATATATTAATATATAAGATCGGAAATAACTAAAACCGTTATAGACAAGTCATAGCTTGTTTATAGCAATAGATTTAGGAGAAGATGATTAAGAGTTTCTTCTAGGACAGGCTGATTCATTGTGGAAGATGGTCCATTTCCATTTCAGGGATTGTGGAGTTTAAGTCACAGGAATTAATTTCTTCTTTTTTTTACTCCTACCCTCACTCACATAAAGCATTATCCGTTTGGGGCGAAGGTCCCAAAATATATTAAAAAAATCTAATGTTGATTTGAAAGAATAACGAAAATGATGCAGTATTCTATGAAATTTGCAAAAAAAGCGAAGATTAAAATAAAATTTCAAAAAATGAAGGGTAAATTTATGGACAAAATCCCCTGGTTGAAAAGTCACCAATCGCCACTGGTAGGTACATATGTTCTTTGTTGGTTATAGATTTTATAAAATGGTATGTCTATGAGATAAATTTAATGAATTAGTTTAAATGATTTAGAAACATAAAAATTAGATTCTTTTGTGTTGAGGAGTTTTATTTATTTTTTTTTTTTAATTATATGTATGTTGAAATCAAAAATTATATTAAAATTTTAATGGGGCGAATATTTTAAGAAGATTTGAATTTTGTGTAGGTCGAAATAAAAAATTCATTTATAAATATTTTAGATCAGGGTTGATTTTTGAAATAATTTACATCTTTTTTCAAAAAAAGACACCTAAAAAAGATACTTAAATCTTTGCTTTCACTATAAAAAATATTATTTTATCATGGCATCATGGTATCCCTGAATAGATCTCTTTGATTAGAATTAAACTTGAGATTTTATTCATTTTAAAAGAGAAGCCCCAAAATGACAATTTTTAGAAATCGTTTTACTGGTCGGCTCTCAAAAGTAGTTTAAATGAAAATTATGAAATTCACTCATATTTTCTTAAAAACGACAAAAATGAACGCATTTAATTATTAAATATTTTGAAAACTATTGCTACGGAACTCATGGTAAGCATGTCGTCGTTAAGCATTTGGCCCGTTTATTCAATTTTTTTAATGTTAGATTGTTTTTAAATAGAATTAAGTCACGTGACATGTACAAGTCAGATTAGAATATTTTTGTGGATATTTTAAAAATAAGTGCTTGGAGCACCGAGCGATGCTCGGTAACTTTTTGCCTCTAAATAGCTTAAGTTTCAAATTTCAAGGCTCTGCGACTTTCCGAAGACGAGATATGAACGATTAAAATATATATTTTGCGATATTACTAATTTACACCCCCTTACTTTATTTCAATCGGATTAAAATTTATAAAATATCAAAAAAAATAAGATGTCTATATACAGAACAATAATAAAGAGCATCGCAACATATGGATCAGAGATATGGGAAATAAATAAACGCAATGCTTCAAGACTGTGTGCCCTGGAGATGGACTTCTGGAGGAGGTCTGCAGGAATATCGCGAATCCAACTCATCAGGAACGAAACAGTGAGAGAGATAATGGAGGTGGATTGGACACCAATGAAACCAAGCGTCTCTTATGGTACGGTCATTTGCGGCGTATGCCAGAGAGTCGGTGGCCAAAGAAAATTTGGACATGGAAACCTCCAGAGAGAAGAAAGCGCGGTAGACCACCAAGAAGTTGGAACCAAGACGTGCGGGAAGCGATGGAAACACGAGGCCTTAACGATAGCGACTGGGACGACAAACACGCTTGGCGACTGGGAAGCGAGAGGCGGCGCCTGCCGTAGCAAACTAGCAAATATATATATTAAAATTTATACACGACTAATAATTCATGAGACTTGATAAGTACACCAATTTTTAGAGAAATAGTTAGAGTCGTTTTCGAGAAACCGTTTCCATATACCATATACCATATACATATACATATGTATATATATATATATAATAAAATTGCTCGTTTAATATAATAAGATAAGATAAAATTATATGAGTTTATATATAAATACTCATACTTTTGGAGAATTTTACATGGTTTCATCACACTCCTCCGAACAATTTCGGAAGATCCTTAAGGCTTAACCGTCAATCAGGCCGAAACTTAAGTCTCTATTCTCTCTTATCTTATTTTTTCTTGTATGTACTATATATCTCTATCCAATCGTTCTTTTTTCGAAATCATCAGCCTTGTTCAGACCTAGGCAAAGAACACTCGGGGGGCGGGAGGGGGGGGGGGGGGACAATAGATAGATTTTCGATGGATTATAGATCTCGCTCTGTGTATTCAAATTCATATGTATTTAAAAATTGATGAAAGCTTTCTTAAAACCAGAATTTTATTTGCGAAATAGGGTAATTTGTCAATTTTTCATCTGATGCAAATAATTAAAGCAAGAAAGTTGAAACGTGACAGAAAAGTACATGTTATCAAAATAAATTTCAGATCATTATCAAGCTTTCTAAAAATAAATAACGATTCTTCTTGGTTCAATTTATAATTTATAGAATATTTTATTTAAAATTTCTGAACTTAGAAATTTCGTATTCTAATCAGTTCTTTGAAATTAAAACTTTGTGTCAAAACGAACTTTCTAAAAGCTTTTGTTTTTGATCTATAGTGGATCCTATTCTCGGCGTATATATCTTGTAATTTAGATATAACATTTCTAATTCTTCCCAATTAATAATTATTCAATTTTTTTTATATTTTATGCTTTTTTTCATCATGCAGATCTGCTAACTCTGAAATTAGAAAGATTAAAATCTACTTTATTCTTACCGATGACAATATACAACAAATTTTTCGGCATCAGAAAGTACTTTAGACGAGTTTGAAACTAGAACGTTAACACGTTAACATTATTAAATCTAATAGACTATCATTGAAAAATTAATTTTTCGACAGTAGAAGAGTTAGATTTTATTGAAGAGAGTTGGTGGCGCCGCTTAGTAAATTGCGATTTTTCTGAAAAAATTGCATTTTTTTCAAAAATTTAACCTCTTCGAGACACGGTCTATCTTTATCCAATTACGCTGAAACTTTTCCAATCTCATTTTTTAGCCAATTGGCAACTATTAAGCTGTCCGCACCCGAAAAATTCGATTTCTTGTGACCACCCTTATACCTATATTTCAACATGGCAGCTATAAAATTCAAAATGGCCGACGGAGGAGTTGTTTCCTATCAAAAATTACAAGCTAAGTAGCTAACTAGTACCTGGTAAAAAGTTGGTGGTTTTATTCGGTGTGTCAGTATTAACGCGAAATTCGACGTTAAGCTGTCCCACTAAGTGTCCTTTACTGATTCCGACATGCTATTGATGAATTTTAATTTATATTAAAAGAGTATATCTCTGAAGTAATGAATACATCTGTTCTGATATGTAATACAATTTCTCTATAGAGACATAGGCATCCATGCCGAGTAACAATGAGACTCAGGACATTCTTTGTTTGAGACAACCAAAAGAATGTTTTTATGGTTGATTAATACTTAAGTGCCTGGAGCATCGAGCGGTGCGTAACTTTTTGCCTCTAAATATCTTAGGTTTCAAATTTCAAGGCTCTGCGATTTACCGAAGACGAGATATAAACGATTAAAATATAGGTATATTTTGCGACATGACTAATTTAGACCCCTTCCTTTATTTCAATCGGGTTAAAATTCATACACGACTAATAACTCATGACACTTGATAAGTACACCAATTTTTAGCGCAATCGTTAGAGCCGTTTTCGAGAACCCGATTATATATATATACTAAAGATAAAGATAAGAGTAAATAGATATTTAATTTAATATGGATTTACTATGAGTTAAGGATACTGGGTCACTTATTTCACATTAAAATTAAAAAATTAAAAGATATAAAATTTTTTTTCTTTTTCAATATATATATTTCGGGCTATCAACCCATCTTCAGGAAATACAGAAAGTAACTAAATAAACTTATTGAATGACAGGCTATATATATGTTTATTGAACAGAGAGACAGAATTTATCAAATTATTTTAAAAGGACACTTTCTCTTAAGCTGGGTTGATAGCCCGAAATATATATATTGAAAAAGAAAATTTTTTTTATATCTTTTAATTTTTTAATTTTAATGTGAAATAAGTGACCCAGTATCCTTAACTCATAGTAAATCCATATTAAATAAAATATCTATTTACTCTTATCTTTATTAAAGATGTTTCACCTTGCACCAACACCACAATCTCTACTGATTATACTAAAGATGTTTCACCTAGCACCAACACCACAATCTCTACTAATTATATATATATATACTAGTATATATATATATACAAGAATTGATCATTTAATAATATAAGAATATTAATAATATAAGATAAGAAACCTATTGATGTTTTTTTGCTTTTTTTTTAATTGGTAAGAATTAGTTGGGTATGAAAGGACAATAGATTGTTGAGGTTATAAATGATTTTAAAAATGAAGTTATTACCAGTGAAGTTCATCTTGGATCAAATACTGTATAAATCAATACAGGACAGCCTGTCAAAATCTTCGGTATCATGAAAACTGTGCACTCTAGCTGGCTAGGATGAAAATACATATAGCGCATAATAGAAAATATCACATGTAAGTGGTTAATTTGAAATAGAGATTTGAAAGAAGCACATTCATTGGTGCTGGCAAATACTGTATACATTTTTGCTCGCATTGTCTAGTAAGGATTGAGCGTTGTGGAGGGTGCTATCGTCAGCGTAACAATGTATTGGATTGGAGGGCAGATTTAATAGGTCATTAATATAGATAATAAAGAGCGTGGGAGAGATGACTGAGCCCTGAGGAACTCCAGCATTAGTATTAAAGGACGAGGATGATATTCCGTCAAGGGAATTATGTGGAATTATTTTGGAATTCATTATATAATAATGCCCCTTCATCTATTGTCTTCTAACTGGAAATGAAAGTGGAAGTGCAAGTAGGTGTACACTATATTAGGTCGCGGTTCACCCCTCGATTAGAAGTATATATAAAAGTATATATTAAAATTCGGTTTCAATTGAAAGAGTGAGAAAAAAAAGAAAAACTATTTACAAATTTTAAGACAGATTAACAAATTGTAGACTAGTTTATTTGAATAAAGAAGTTTTATTTAAAAACTGAGGGTCCGAACCCCCTACTAACACCAAAGTAACATAATAATAATTTTCCTCTGAAAATTCACAGAAAAGTATCTTGATTTTTTGCATGTTTGCATGTTTTTAAATTCAACATTTGAAGGGCACACTGCTTGCGAGTTTGTTGGTTGCCTAATGCCTAATATGTTTACACGATATTAAAAATATAAATAATAGTGAAGTACAAATTGTATTTGATAGGATTATTTTTTATCAAATATCAATAACCATTAAAAAATTGATTATTTTATTACTTGGAAAAGTTAATCGAGTAAGTTTATTTATAGTATTGTCGTAATTATTAAAGCTAAATTAACTAAATCCAGCCTTTTGATTGGTTGATATATATTATACACAAAAAATTAAACTAGTAGATACAAACTTAACAATTAATTTCTCAAGCGAATAATCGGATTAAAGATCAATTCGAAACTATTCTAATCGTGTTATACGGACCTCGAAACATATTATCTATCTATCTATTTACAATAATTGGTATTTGTTTCGAAAACAATACCTCTCTTCGATTTATGATGGTTAAAAAATCCGCCATATAAAACAAAAATAGTGATATCATCCATTTTCACATTATTTTGTAATCTCGCTAGCCTGCCAATAATAGACATAAATTTTGATTGGGAATTTGAAACGAATCAGTTATGATTTATTTAATTTACAAATTGCCACCGTAGGAATTAAAAAATATTGAGGAACTCATGACAGTAATCGAAAATATTAAATAATCATTCAATAAGCTTGCAAGTGCAACTCTCCGTACAGTCCAAGTTTTAAATTCAACCATTTTTTTTTTCATAATTTTCTCTAATAAACTCCTCAATAAATTCAGATTTAAGCATGCTTAAAAAATGGGGATCTCACAATTTGGTAAACTTTAATGCTAGCAAAACACAATGCTGCCTAATTTCTAGGCGCGCAGATAGGAACCTTCCGGACATTTCCTTTGATTCGAGCTCATTGGAATTCCGTAATAAAATATCAATGTTAGGTGTCACCTTAGGTACTGACCTCTCTTGGAATGACCATATTATCTCAGTAGCAAAAGCTGCAGCATGTAAGCTTGACTTTCTTTTCCGAACCAAACGATTTTTCACCCCCACACAACTCCTTATATTATACAAGGCTCAAATTCGCCCCTGTCTTGAATATTGCTCGCATTTGTGGAGAGGAGCCTCCAAGTATTCTCTTAATACCTTAGATGCAATTCAGAGGCGAGCTATTAGACTGATAGGCGATCCTACATTAACTGACACTCTCGACTCCCTAGCCCATCGTAGATCTGTCTCCGCCCTTTCCCTTTTTTATAGATATTACTTTATTGCTTTTGTTCTGATGAAATAAAATCGATAATCCCACCAAAGGCTTCATTTGCGCGAAATACACGATTTTCTAAAATTCAACACCCCTACGCGCTTAAACTAGATACTAATCGAACAAACGCATTCGCCAATTCATTTATCCCTATGACATATAGAGACTGGAACTCTCTTCCCACGACCGTCTTTCCAGCTACTTATAACCTTCAATCTTTCAAGACCAGCATCCACAGATACCTTCGACTGCTACCCAATCCCTAAATCTCCCCTTATCTTCACGTTACAAGGGTCCACCACGGACTTAAGAGGTTGTACCTTCTTGGTGCAACTTCTTCTTGTATCAATATCATTATAAAAAAAAAGGCCGTGCGTACATTATAGTTCTTAAATATTTTTTGAATTTTTTCGGCCAACCCTGGCATATAGGTGAGAGAGAAAAATGGTCCATCCCTGAGAGGGGGTACAGATGGGGTAGGAGCAATAAGCTGCTTCTCCCTTCTTCGACGAAAATTTTTAATTACAGAATTAATAACCCGCAATGGATAAGAGTTCGAGGAAGCCATCATCCTAAAATCATCAACATTCTTCGCAACGTGGACCTCATCACAAAGCGAATAAATCCTTCTGAAAAAATAATATAAGGTGTTCATTTTATATACAAAGGGAGATTGCGAGAAGTAATTGATGAAACGTCCACTGTCAGATGGCTTCACATACAGGTCAAATGATAGAGAACCTCTGGGATTTTTGATTATCAAAAGATCAAGGAACGATATTTGGCCATTAATTTCTATTTCATACGTAAAACTCAAATCCGGATGGAAAGCATTAAATTTCTCCAATATCATATCTATTTGATTATGAGGGGCAACATAAGAGAACATGAATTAAGTATAATAAATAAAAAAGCTTCGACAGCCCTGAACTCTCATTATATTGAGACGAAGCATGGATTTGAGTTTGATGATGCTGTCATCTTGATGAGATTAAATAACAATTATAAGCGTCTGTTAGCCGAAAAATGTTTTATTAAGACCTATGGGCAAAGGGCTCTTAATTTTCAAACAGATTGTATTGGGCTTAGCAATGCCTACTTGTCAATATTGACAAATACTGATGCCCAAGTATAGTAAACATTGAGAAAGAGGGAAAGAATTGTAAAATTTTTTATATATTGTCATTTTAAATTCAAATTTGATATTCTTAATGATTAATTATTTGGAGAAATCCTTTTAATTGAGAGATGTTTGTGAGGGGTCAGTGATCCTAATTAGATCAATGTCCTCATAATGTTATTATTAATTGAATGAAAAGAAAAATTTGCTGTATTTGTACTTGAGACGTTGCGCATATCTAGTGAGAGCACACCAAGATTTATGTACCATTTTATATTTCATATAATTTTGTATATTATGATAAAATCCATAACAACTCTGCCTGCGTACAATTTATTTATATAATTAATTGTGTCGCTAATACTGTAAGATATAATTTTATAATTAACAACTTTGAAATTTTTGTAAAAAAAAATTATTGTATTTTTATATAAGTGCTCTATCGCTTTTTTCAGCTCTTAGGAACTAATCATGGCATTATTTAATTAAAGCCGAAACATTTTCCATAATTGGGAGTTTTTTATTCAGCAGAGGCTACCCATTGGCTGATTCCCTCTCCATTACTTAATTATATACATATACAGCCATCAAAATTGTATCAACTTTAAAACAATTATTATTTATTAAAAAGCTGGTCAAGTCTGAGTCTGACGTCATTCCGAGGGTTCCGTACCTTATAGTTTCCAAAAATACTTGAGATTTAAAATTCGTTCTTATTAGTTGTTGATAAGTACAGAATGGGATTTTTTCATTATTTTAAATTAAACCACTTCTGAAAACCGACAGGTACAAAAATCATCTAAAAATGGCTTTTCGTTGCTCCACATCATAATTTTAAAAAGGATTAAATCTAGAAGATAAAGTCAAATTCTTTTTAAAGAGATCATTAAAGGGATACAACTTTAGGTCAAGAATTTCTATCATAGAAATATTACATAAAAAGGCTAGTTTAGCGCTTTCTCATACCTTCATTTAAAAGCTAATTAAATTAAAAAAATTCTATAAACTGAAAGTAAATTTCAAAAAATATGATATATGTATTACTTTCGATATGTTTATTGATTTCACTTTACATTTCTAGTGAAAGAAAACTCAATTTTGAGACTAAATCTACCAATGGAATAAAATCCAAAAAAAGAGTGGATTTAGTTTAAATGACAATGGAATGACATGATCTCACGTTACTTGTCTATCTAATAAAACTTTACTTAACTTGAAAGACCTCACAAGCAAACTGCATTAACATTTGATTTCTTAAAATGTTTCAAAGATTTTCTTGGAATTTCCCGTGTCGCTTTTAAATTAAAATGTCTTTTAATAATTTCTATAAAATGTTTTCCTCATAGAAAGGGTGATTTATTTAATAAATAGCTGCAATTTATGAAATGAATATAAACATACTTACTTAAATTATGGACTAACCAAACACTTAATTATTCAATCTGCATCGGCTTTGGTTCTATTTTTGACATAAATCAACGTTTAATTAGCCTGTTGGCGTTCAGGAGGGGTGAAGACTTTAACAAATAAGTATTTCAAAACCTTGGTTGAAACGAAACAAATTATGACTTAATAATTACTTAAGCTTAGATCGAATACTAATACCTAACTTGTTGTTGATATGTACACTTGAGAGAGCACCATCGGGGCTTGGATATCGAACAACTATTACGTCTAGCTTCCTAAGTCTTGACACCAAGTAATGTAGAAATAATGTCATGAAAACAATTTTACTAAGTATTATATTTTAGCTGAATACCCGGCGTTGCCCGGGTACTTATCTATCCTAATTTTTTTTTATACATGAAAAGAAATCAAATAGTTATAACTATAGTGTACGAGTATCTAGATGTACTAGCTCTCTCCAACAGCGTTACAATTCTAATGTTTTGTTGCAGCAAGAGTCATCCATACCCCGGATGATTGGGTTCATTCAAAGCCATAGATATAATTGATATATAAAAGAGATTCAAGTAATTAATTAATATTTCACCTTCACATCCCTTATACAAACTTTAAATTTTTTTGAAAATTAAAATAAGTTTTTCTATATTTATTAATATTTTATATTCAATGACTAATCTGAATTAAATGTAATATCCCCCCCCCCCCCCTAACATATTCTATAATCTATTAAGATAATATAAAATTTATATTTTCTCGATTATAGATGCGTAGTGATGTACTGGACGCCCAATGAGCAGTTGTACGGCTCTGGAGTAAATAATAAAAAATTTCTTTGTTGGAAAAAAACTTTTTATTATTACTTATATGTAGAGACAGGATTCCTATGAAATTGAATATTTCGTTTGCAGCCACTTACGACCCAGGAGATCAATTATCTATCCGAATCATGCATCTAGGATACTGTGGGTTAAATTTTATACTGTATACTTTTGCATATTTGAGTAATATTGCATATTAAATTGCATATTTGAAGAATATTGAATAACATTGCATATTTGAAGAATATTGAATAACATTGCATATTTGAAGAATATTGAATAACATTGCATATTTGAAGATTATTGAATAACATTGCATATTTGAAGAATATTAAATAACATTGCATATTTGAAGAATATTGAATAACATTGCATATTTGAAGGATTTTTTGTCAAATATTGCCTATTTCGCGCCAAATGCAGATTTTTTAAAAGGAGAGAGAATGAAAAAAAAAGAAGAAATATATATATATAAAGTTCCTTAAAATATGCCCCCAATACATTTGAGGATGTGGAGCGCTCCCTTACATTGTGTAAATCAATTTTAAGTGACCGTAGACCGAGGGGTGAACCGCGATTGGAATTAGCTGTGTACGTCTTTGGAATTATGTGGAATTATTTTGGAATTCATTAGATAATGCCCCTTCATCTATTGTCTTCTACTTGGAAATAAAAGTGGAAAGTGGAATTAGAGGTAGGTGTACACGATATTAGGTCGCGGTTCACCCCTCGCCGTAGACATAATAACCTGAAGATAATTTAGAACAATACTTGTAAAAATAAATTATTCACAATTATAATCAAATTTTAATTATTTTTTAGATACTTTGTTAATAATTTCTTTATTATTATTATTATTATTATTACTATTATTTTAATGGTCTTCGGTAACTATAGCTCACTTCGGCCATTGAGTGTTCGTGTGTGTGTGTGCAAATGTGTATAAATTAGTGTATAGCCGGACAAATATTTGCATTATTTTATTAGTTTATTATTTTTTATTCAAGAGCACCTATTATTTCTTTGAGTTTAAAGATTTTTTTAAATAATATTATATTAAATGTAACGAGAATTTTGTGCAAATTTTTAACCAATAAAAGTACATATTTGACACTTGGTGTCTATAGCTTACTTTGTCATTTTATCCCTCTGATAGCACTCCTCCAAACAAACACAGCGCTGGCCAAATTATTAGACTAAAGCATTTTTTTGTGCAAAAATCCCATTTTATTTGCTGTTAAATTATATATCCTCATTAATATGTTATTTTAGCATAGTATAAGCAGAAAAGTTGGTTATTTTATATTGTCAGGTGGCAGCAGTGCCTGTTTTGTTTATACTTTGTACTTCGTATTTATCTACCTTCCAGCTGCATAACCTCAATCAGGTTAAAGTTCATTTTTCATGTGATTAACATAGTTTAGGTTCAGTAGTTCTTTCTTTCTATTAGTGTGTTCTGTTATTATTAAAGTTAGTTTTACGTAATTACTGAGTATATTAAACTATTCTTTTACTTCCCTATTGATTATTAATAAAATCCTTAAGAAATGGGTAAAGAGGCAAACCTTTCACCAACGAAATGTGCTTTGGTCAAGGTTCTTTTGGAAGAACAACATTACACACAAACTGATATAGCAACAGATTAAGTATTTCGCAAAAGTCAGTTAGTAGGATCAAGAAAACACTTGATAACAATGGTGTTTATGAATCCGGCCTTATCGGAAAATGTGGCCGGAAGAAAGCGTTGAGTCCAAGGATGGCCAGAAAGTTGAAAAAAATGACACTAGCCAATAGAATAATTGCCAGTAAGGTTCTTAGTAATCAATTAAGAGTATATGGGACAAATGTTTCGTCCAGGACCATCAGAAGAACATTGAATGAACAAGGTCTTCGCGCATGCAGGCCTACGAAAAAACAAAAAAATAACACCGGCAATGGCTAAGAAGAGATTGGAATGGACCAAGGGGATTCAATTAACTTAGGATGATTGGAACAAGGTAAATATGAGTTCTTTGTAAGATATTAGGCTTAAATATTTATGTACCTACCTTTTAATACCCTAAGAATGAATTCCAAACCTAAATCACAGTTTAAAACAAAGTTTGCTCATCCGGACAAAATCTTCATTCAACTGAAAGTAGGGTCTCTTAAACACTTAATTTAACCAGGATATACCTAAATAACTTGTTTTTTGAAGGTTTGCTTTTCTGACGAGTCGATATTCCAAATATCGGATGAATGCTCGCAATTCGTCCGCAGAAGACCGATGAGGCGTTCCACCCGGGTTGCATCAAACAAAACGTGAAACACCCTACAAGCATTATGGTATGGAGTGTTATGCCAGTACATGGTCCTGGGAGGTTCTACATTGTTGAAAAAGCCATGAGTCAGGATCAGTACCTGAATGTGATCAAAAAAAGGCTGCTACCACAGGTTCGAGACTGGTACCGAGCGAAGAATTCGTCTTCATGCACGATGGAGCTCCATGCCACCAGGCTAAGAGCATCAAGGAATTCTTGGGTAAAGAAGAGATCAGTGTCTTACCCTGGCCTGGAAGCAGCCCGGACATGAATCCAATAGAAAACTTATGGGCCATTGTTAAGCGACGACTTCAGAAAACAAAAATAACCACGAAGCAGCAATTGATCGAAGAGCTCATCCGAGTGTGGCAACATGATGAAGAAATCAAAACTGTATGTGTAAACCTTGTGAAAAGTATGCCAACAAGACTTAAAATGCTCACCAAGAACAAGGAAATGCATACTAAATATTAGATTAATATTTCACTGTACATTAATGTGTTTAGCAACACTGTTAGTCTAATAATTTGGCCAGTAATGTGGTCTTTTTGTCTTCAATTTTAATTTTTTAGTTCATAAAAAAAACTGCATATATTTGCATATTTCAATGTATTCCGCATATTACTTGCATATTTCGGCATTTTTAACTGCATATTTTGCCAGTTTTTACTGCATAAAAATCCGGTCTCTACTTATATGATATGGAGAATAGTTTCGACGTCACTTATCCGTCATCATCAGTTTCCAACAAAAAGTGGATTTACATTTAAGAGCAATTTTAGGGGGGGGGGGGTCAGATAGGCTAGGCGGTAGCGTATCATCCTGCTAACCAAGTGGATCCGGGTTCGAATCCGACTCGAGGCATTGGGCTAAAATCTGACCCTCGTGGTAGAGAGAAAATTTAAAAAATATATAGTATCGTAAATTCGCTTATGGTTAGAAAGGCCGAAAAGCTAACAAAAAAAAAGAGCAATTTTAACAGACACGTATACATAAAAGGAAATGAAACCACGTACCTCAATTCATTTGCAAGCATTTATAAATATATCAGAGCATATGGCATCTAGACAGTGGTTCATAGTATATAAAAGGCTCTAAATACATAAAATATTTTTATTTCTCCATACAAAACAAAACAGCATTACATGGAAACAAAAAGAAATTAAAAATCTTCAAAAAAAAAAACAAAAAAAAAAAAACAACTGCAAAGGGAGAAAAGTGCCCAAAGTGAAGTCATTGATACAAAAATATATATAACATACATCAATTCAAAATAAATAAAAATAAAGGGGCCTAAACAGACCTTGTTCCCTAATTAAAATATTCTTCAACAGAAATTCATTGTCCAGTACCTAACTACGCATATTTAATCGAAAATTGCAATTCATAGCATTTAAGTTTTTAACCGACTTCAAAAAAGGAGGTTATCAATTCGACTGAATTTTTGTGTGTTCATGTTACTCGATTTCTTCGCCAATTGTAAATCGATTTTGATGACTTTTTTGCATTGGGTTCAGTATAGTTTCCGATTAGTCCCATTTAAATTTCATTGAAATTAAATTAGGTTGGAGTTGGTGGTGTTTCACAAGGAGAAAAATTAAAATACAAAGATTTTTTTAGTTTACTCTATATATTTCGAGCTCTTAACTCATCGTCAGGAGAACATTGACTAAAGATAACATGATATTTTTATTTTAATTTTAATATGATGGACAGTTATTTATGACATAGTGTAAATATGAAAGAATTATCAGAAGGATGGAATGGCTTTAGAAAGCCGAATGACCAGATGTAGGGACAAAGGGCTGGGACAAAGAAAAGATATTTATACTTGAAAGTTGCCGAAAATTATGTATGTGTAATAAAGGAAGGCAATAAACTATAGAATGCAATGAGGGTGCATAGCGAAAATTTAATCTCTCATTTTCTATTTAAAAAAATAAATAAAATTAAAAATAAACCCACCATACACCCTCATCGCACTCCAATTCAAATTAAATATCCTCCAACTCCAACCTAATTTAATTTTAACAATGTTTCACTATAAACCAACACCGCGTTCCCTAAATTTTATTAAATTTCATTGGTATTGGACCTTTTTTGTTATCTATGTTCTCGCATAACTTCTTTGTATATGATCCGATTTTAATGATTCTTTCTGCCTTTGGATCAGTATAGCTCCACGGTGGTCAATATATCTAACTATTTATTTATTTATTTTATGTATGTTCAGCGAGAACTTTTTGCCACATTAACTGATTTCGATGATTCATTTTTTATTGGAAATGGGGTACCTTAGGGGTGGTCCCATATTAATTTGGTCACGTTCTGATCAAATGATAAATGACGAAATAAATTAAATCTCCATTTCTTATGAACAAATAATCGAAATTATAATAAATACAATCTTTTATAAAATAAATAAACTGCAACGGATCGTTGCTAAACTTTATCCAAATTCATTTGAAATATTAATATGTTTATTTGTTTATTATTAATCAGATATCACTTGCAATTTGCAGTTCATGTTGACTTTAAGTCAAAAATAATGATCGATTCTCATTTAACAGTCGAGAAATAACAATTCTACATTGGATTTTTGACATTTCGGTTATTATTGGTAATCATTGCTTAAGACATGGAGGAATCCACTTAAAATCAAAAATAACCATCGATTCTTATCTAATACTAGAGGAATAACCTTACTGCATTCTATTCTTGTTGTTTTGACTATTAATGTCAACCTCTACTGATAATGTGGAAGAATCGACTTAAGGTAGTTGTTTCGCGACAATACTAGCAAAAAGTTAATGCTAGAGTATATAGAACAGACAATAATGATTCATAGTTCACAAGCTCAAAACTTTTTGCAGTTTATGTACCAATTCTAGCCAGTCCCGTGCTCGTTTGACAAATCTGGCACCATCGTAAGAGATTGAATATTTTTATATTAAAATGACAGATAAAATACATTTTAAATTTCTATAAAAATCGTTTTTTTTTTTTAACAAATGTAATCAACGCCTACGTTACACCTTATGAAAATGATCATTTTGAAAAAATCTAGCGCATGCATCGTTCGCTGGTTAAATAAATGCGCTGTTGCCAAATTGTTTTTAGTCTAAATTTTTTTTTATATATTTTTTCATTATTTATTCCTTATTATCTCAGAAACTGTGTTGTAACTATTAATCAAAATTGTCCTAAAATATGTATTGGTTATTGTTTAATGTTGGATTAGTTTTTTATAAAAATGGTAAGAAGGGTTTCTTAATTATAATTAAATATGTATGTACATTTTCCGATATCACGTATAGTGCAATGTTAAAGAGCCTGAAAAACTCGATTTTTGAAATTTAATATCTCCGGAACTGTATTGTTCATAAATTTCGTTTAGCCACCAATCGATGCAGGATTAGTTAAATAATAATCTGTATAAATTTGAAAAAAATCTTAAGAAAACGCATTTGGCGGAACAACTACCTTAAAATCAAAAAGACTAAATTCTTTTTTGGTAAACAACTCAAGTTTGAGTACTATCTTACTCTAGAGTAAAGTACTTTAAAATACACTTTTATTAAAAACTTTATGAAACCTTTGTTGTTGTCTTCAAGATACTTAATTAGTATATTAAATTTCATCAAAATTGGTTAAGTCATTTTCAAGATATATAGAAAAAACTAAAAAAGTACTGAAATAAAGTACTAATGTTTGTGGGCCGATATGTACCAAAAACTAATCAGCGCTTCATTTTGTTAAAATAATGGTAGGTTTTCAATTTCATTTCAATCGGTGCAACGGTGTGGAAAAAATCGTGGACGAAATAAACGATAACATCCATCCATCCATCCACATGCACTTCCAAATTGGAATGCAATAAGGTTATTCCTCTAGTATTAGATAAGAATCGATCGTTATTTTTGATTTTAAGTCGATTCCTCCATGTCTTCAGCAATGGTTACCAATAATAATCGAAACGTCAAAAACCTAATGTAGAATTGTTATTCCTCAAGTATTAGATGAGAATCGATGGCTATTTTTGATTTTAAGTCGATTCCTCCATGTCTTCAGCAATGGTTACCAATAAAAACCGAAACGTCAAAAATCCAATATAGAATGGTTATTCCTCAAGTACTAGATGAGAATCAATCGCTATTTTTGGTTTAAAGTCGATACCTCTATGTCTTCAGCAATGGTTACCAATAAAAACCGAAACGTCAAAAATCCAATATAGAATGGTTATTCCTCAAGTATTTGATGAGACTCAATCGCTATTTTTGGTTTAAAGTCGATTCCTCTATGTCTTCAGAAATGGTGACCAATAAAAACCGAAACGTCAAAAATCCAATATAGAATGGTTATTCCTCAAGTACTAGATGAGAATCAATCGCTATTTTTGGTTTAAAGTCGATTCCTCTATGTCTTCAGCAATGGTTACCAATAAAAACCGAAACGTCAAAAATCCAATATAGAATGGTTATTCCTCAAGTATTTGATGAGAATCAATCGCTATTTTTGGTTTAAAGTCGATTCCTCTATGTCTTCAGCAATGGTCACCAATAAAAACCGAAACGTCAAAAATCCAATATAGAATGGTTATTCCTCAAGTATTTGATGAGAATCAATCGCTATTTTTGGTTTAAAGTCGATTCCTCTATGTCTTCTGCAAAGGTAAGGATAAGAAAACAACGCAGTTGCTATGGTTACTTACAAAATTTCCTCCCAAATTTTTAGCATTTCACAGAGAGAAGCCTATCCATTCTTATTTAAGCAAGGCTAAATGAGCTATATTAAAAGGTTCAAATGAATAAATTTTAAAGAATTTAAAAAATTAAAAAGTACTCTCTTACTCTAGAGTAAAGTACTTTAAAATATAATTTTACTAAAAACTTTATTTATCCTTTTTTGTGGTCCCCAAGGTACTTAATTAGGATATTAAATTTCATCAAAATTGGTTAAGTCATTTTCAAGATATTTAGAAAAAACTAAAAAAGTACTGAAATAAAGTACTAATGTTTGTGGGTCGATATGTACCAAAAACTAATCAGCGCTTCATTTTGTTCAAAGAATGCTAGGTTTTCAATTTCATTTCAATCGGTGCAACGGTGTGGAAAAAATCGTGGGCCAAAAAAACGATATCCATCCATACATCCATCCATCCATACATCCATACATACATCCATCCGCACGCACTAAATGAAAAAATGGCACTTTTTGGCCTCTCGACGAGACCCCATGTAATTTTTGGCAAAACCGTCACGTGCTAAAATTCAACCTAATTGAATACTACAATTTGTGACTTTAATTGAGTCCATGGGTTCCGTAGTCTTTACCTCGAGGACCCTTTGGAAGTCGCGCTTTCCGCGAGACCGATTACAATACTTTTCCCCATGCTTCGCATTGGATCAAATAAAAACAATCTTAAAATGTTCATTTAAAACCCGCAAACGTTTCGAGAGAATTTCTATATTTATGAATTGAATTTTATTATCATTTTCTGATCCCTTCGTCCGACACTTTCTCTTACGAGATGCATTCAAAGAATTATCATAAGTCACTATTAATAACTTCACTAAAAAGAGAAAATAAAAATAATTATTATAAAAAGAGATCGACTTCAAAAAAATTAATTCAACAAAATAAAATAATAACTCAAAAATAAAATAAAATTCACTCAAAAGGTTTAAAATAATTATCTAATTTAATTACAACTAAACGACGAAATATTTAAATGAAATCATTTTTTGAAGTCGGTGCTAAACAAACTCTATAAATGAGCTTACCCGCCAAACATTCTAAGTAAGATCCGTCGAGTTCGATTCATTAAAGGTATACGAGTATGTTTGCAGCAGAAGACACACTCTTTTATTGTCTCCTTCGGTATATGTTTGGCACCGACTTCAAAAAGTGATTTAATGTAAATATTTCGCCGTTTAGTTGTAACTAAATTAGATAATTATTTTATACCTTTTAGTGAATTTTATTTTATTTTTGAGTTGTTATTATTTTAATTTGTTGCATTTAATTTTTTTGAAGTCGATTTTTTTTTCTCAAAATTATAATTTATATTGTTAAAAATATTGAATAAAAAAAAGCAGGGTGATGATAAATAAAATTTTTGCGACTCACACATAAAATATCTTTTTTATAACATTTAAGTATAGTTTAGTTTATTTATATCTTGTCTATCTATAAATACGATTCTAATTTGAAAAAAAAATCTTTTAATTTCAAAGATAAGCAATTATCGATTATTGTGTGGACTTCCGCTAAGGCACTAACCTCTTGACAGGTAGATTCAAAACAAGTTTATTTATTAAAGTGGAGAGACTATGGTTTTTCTTTCCCTTCTTTCTCTTGAGATTTCTACCAATTAAATTTCAAACTGTTAAATTAAAATTATTACCAGATGAGAAGCTGGAAATAGAGCACATCGCATGGGCAACATTTCCTTGAAGGCTAGAACGCCGAGTATAACTTCAAACAATAGTTATTATATAATTAAATAAAAGATTTGTCCAACACCTGTTAATATTTTATTTAATTAAATATAATGGGCATTAATCAACTAAATAAATAGTAATAATTCAATATTAAAACAGGTCTGCGCACCATACGACTTTCCCTTACAACTTTTGTCCGCCTCCGTGGTGTAATGGTCAGAGTAACTGACTGGCAACCCGGAGGTCTCGGGTTCGATTCCCGGCTATACCCAGACATTTTTTCTGTAAGTATAGGGTCTGGTAATAAAAATTAAGTGGGAGATAAATTTAACCGAATTTATCGCGCGGAGAATTTACCACTGCTCGAAGCCCCTAAAACCTTAGTAAATTGGATATTGAATTGTATCTAAGTTTCTGAGATTGGCTCGTGATCCCGGCTTCTTTTCCTTCTGCTCTGTTCTTTTCACGATGGAGGGGCCAGCCCATACTGGCCTTTAGGGGATCCCACCTTCTGGTGTATCTCCTTCTCACATCAATATCATTAAAAAAAAAAAAAAAAAAAAACTTATTATTTGGGATCCCTTAAAAAGTAAAACAAGTATCGCTACAATGATTGTCTGTCTGACCGCCCGTTTTTAAGACCATTGTAACTTGTAAACTAAATCAGATTCACATTTTAATGTCAATTAATTTTTCCCAAAATGAAAGAATCGTATTTTAGTTGGATTAATATTTGGTGGAGGGTCGAATTTTCGTAAGGAAATTTTTTTTTATCATGAATGAGATAACTTAAGGGGATTTAAATTAAAAATTTTTAAATTTAATTCTCATTAAAATGTCTATATAGGAGAGCTTCTTAGTAACTATTTTGAACTGATTCTACCTAAAAAATTTTTTTAAAGTATACTTGATTTAAAATTGTGAAAAAAATCTAGAATATCTTTAATAGTCCTTCTACTTTTGAACGGCAAATGAGAAGGAATTTGATACATATCTCAAGTATGAACTCGTCGCGAAACTAAAAATAAACATAATATGAATAAAAGTATAAAAGGTATCCAACAAATTAACGTTTTATAAATTATTTTTATGAAATAATTTAAATCAAGAGATTATCAGAAAAAATCGAATTATCCGAAATTTCTCTTTTGAATATTAATTCTAATGAATTTATTTTAAAATTTAGTTTCATCGAAACGGAATAAACACATATATCATTTTCGCTTTCAATTATATATCTATCTACACATTGGATAATAATTTAAAGGGTTCATTTGAATTGATAATTTATTGTTGTGTGTAACAATGTTTTACCAATGCAGATATATATATAAATTTTGCTATAAAGTCCATCTGTCTGATTCTTTGGGGAATCGAAACAGATGAATTTTGTTCGAATATTCAATAATAAATTTTATTTGGAATGTTTAATGTTAACGTTAGATGAACGCGAAAGTTAAAACTTTTATCAGGTCACTGCCCTATTTTGGTGCAATTGGGACCTGATTCGTTTTGATACTGAACCAAGAGTTGAAAAAAGATAGGACCCAGCCGGGAATGATCCCAATTGCACTAAAATAGGGCAGTGACCTGATAAAAAAATTTTAACTTTCGCGTTCATCTAACGTTAACATTAAACATTCCAAATAAAATTTATTATTGAATATTTGAACAAAATTCATCTGTTTCGATTCCCCAAAGAATCAGACAGATGGACTTTATAGCAAATTTATAAGAACCATACTATTAGGAAAATAGTTGAATACGCGCTTGAACTAAGGAGTTGAGTATATATAAAATTTGATTATATGACCTATTCGGGGATAACGCAGGCTTAACGCAGAGGATGCCGGATCATTCCCGGCTGGGTCCTTTCTTTTTTCAACTCTTGGTTCAGTATCAAAACGAATCAGGTCCCAATTGCACCAAAATAAGGCAGTGACCTAATAAAAAGTTTTAACTTTCGCGTTCATCTAACGTTGACATATATATACATTTATCGTATATTTACTCTCGAAATAAATTTCACGCGACTTTTAAGAGATTAAGAATACAAGCGAAATAAAATAAAGGGTGGAGCCAAGCCACTTTTGTTATCGCGCTCTTGCGTTCTTTCTTCTAACGGAAAATAAGACAAATTGCAATTTTTAGGGAAGTATTAATTACATTCTAAAATTGAATTCATCAATAAATACTTACTTTAAGATTAACTTTGTAATAATATCTACTCTATTTCAATAATTAAATTATTTAACCTAATGTTTCACTAAGTTTGTCTGTTAAGAGAGAACAAATTGTTCAATATCCACCCGATACTGACTCCATGAAAAATAATATTTATAATTAAAAAATTGCTGATGATGAAGGCCATTTCTTCGTAATTATAATCTCAAACAAAGAAATAATATATAATACACATCTATATTAAATATATAATTTGTGTATGTTTATTTGCATCAAGCAGAGGACAGCCACTTTGTTTCTCTTTAAAATTTAAGCATATTATCACTATTATTAGCTAATTAAGCCACCTTAATTTAGAAGCGAGCAATAAAGTTGAGAGGAAATCTCGCTCTATCTAGTTTTCACGATACCTTGATCCATCGTAGAACAGACTCTGATAAATGGTATTGTCTACATGTCAAAAGGGTTGCATTCTCCAACCATGCACCGATTGCTTTTCGGCACTAGGATTCAATTTTCGAGAGGATAAATATAACCTCTTCTGCCTTTTAATAAAAATTCGGTGTGTCTTAAAGACAACACGTTACTTTACCATATCCATATACATAATTAATAGAGATTGTGGTGAAACATCTTTAATAAAGATAAAAGTAAATAAATATTTTATGAGATATTAATTTACTATCAGTTAGGTTTTCTAGATCACTTGTTTCACGTTAAAAATAAAAAAAATAAAAGGGGTAAATTTTTTCAATGGGTATATATATATATTTCGGGCTATCAATCCATCTTCAGGAATTACAGAAGATAACTGATATACATATATAAGTAAAGCTACAAATTCCGAAAAAACAACATTTTATTGCAACATCAGACTGAAGTTTCAGAGGATCTTCCCTCTTTCTTCAGGGTTTAAAAGAGTCATAATCGAAGGAAGCTTGTAACCACCTTCTTCTTGTTTCCTTTAACAGTGCTTGTTTAGAATCTCTTTATCTCTGACAACTCGTATTTATTAGATGACATTCTCGGCCTGTTCTCGGCAATTTGTACTTTTATATTTATGTAAATTAAAAACTGGTTTCCTCCCTTCTTTACTTAGATACTACTATCTCAGCCAATGTTCTAATGAATTCAGTAATCTTTGCCAAAGTGTTCATTTACCCGGAATAAGTAAATATTACAGGTCCCTTTGTGGTCAAATTAGAAACTAATTGAACCAGTTCATCAATTAATTTGTTTACCCCGATCACTTCAAAAGGCTTGACTTCCCTTCAACTTTAATCCTTTCCTTATGTTACACTTCTCAGTAAAATTTTATCTAGTCCCATTTTACTATTGAGTTATTATCAAAACACACGATCCTTTAAATCTAATTTTAGAAATCGATTAAGTAATGAAAATAGATGGGATTATATAATGGGAGATATAAGCAAGTTGTACAACTGTCAATAAATGCAAGGGTCTTTCGAGATCCATAGGGGCTGCATCTTTACTGGTGCACCCCTTCGTGCATTCAATTGCATTAAAAAAAAATATATTGACATAAAAAGAAAAATCGCATTTAAGTTTTCATTATAACTATTATTTGACTGACGAGTAAACCTCACCAAGCGACTAGATTAATGAATTGATTAAATTATTATTATTTTTTGCTTATATGAAATGTTTGAAAACGTGGAGAAATATTATTTTCATTCATGATTTTTCTTCTGTTTAGTCTCCCATACCAATGATACCACAATAATGCAAGTTCGTAAAAGTTAGTTGTGGTGTCAAATACAGTGAAAATCGCTTAACACGAAAGGGGTCCGAAATATTTCTTCGTGTTAAACATATTGCATACAAAATAAATATGTATACTAATTTTTAGAGATTCTGATGTTGGTGCGAGGTGAAATATGTATACTCAGCAAAATTACATTTATTAGAGTACATCATATTAGATACACTACATTTCAAACCATGTATTATACATTTTTTATATAATATCCATACATTTAATAATGATAACCTCCTCCTTTTTTTGAAGTCGGTTAAAAAACAATAAAACGAATAAAAACTTAATAAACTTTAATATATGTATGTAATTTAAAATTTTTTTTTATAAAAACAAATACAATTTTATTTGAAAAATAACATATTGTGTTCATTCCGAGGAGCGAAAATCTTTTCGTGTTAAAAGAAAAAAAATGTATGAAAATAACTAGTATTTTGTCGGGATCGCATTATTATTTAGTGTTAACTGATTTTTCAAGTTAACCGTTTTCGCGTTAAACGATTTTCATTGGATGTTAGTTTGTATTTCCAAAACAAAGAATCGCTTAGATTTTGGGTTTGCTACCTTCAGAACTTCCAATCAGAAAATAATCGAATGTTTAAATGAGGAGATCTCAAGTTAATAAGCAGAGATTTAATAAACAAGTTTGAATTATTAAAGTGCAACTTTTTAGCACAAGCCGTTCGTAGACAAAAAAATCATTAACCCTCGCAGAGGCGAACCAAGTCAACCAAATTTCTTTTACTTTTAATTCATCTGATTATAAAGGGTCTTATCATATTTTGTAATTAGTGTTATAAAGGGCTTCATTATTCTAGTGTTCTTTTTTTATTTATTTTTTATTTTATATAAAAAATTACCTGAAGTAAATTAAATTTACTTGAAATTTACTTAAAACTTACAATTTTTGAGTTATCGCTACTAAAAACAGACAGTCTTATGGCTGGTAGGTACTGGTAGTGCTTCTTAAATTATGGGTCGCTACTCATAGACCATTTTGGGGGTCGAAACTGGGTTTCGAGCTTCTGAAACTTAAAACAACCATGAAAAAGGAACATGGTAGAAACCACCTACCAAAATTCATTTCAAGCTAAGCTGGTGTGGTCATCCACATGACTTTACCATACCCTGTATGGTCAAGTAAAAATTAGAAGTAAGTAGGAATATCCGTTTTAGAATGAAGGGTGGCTTGAAATTAGGACAGAATTTTCAACACTTTATAAAATGGACCTATAAACATACCTACATTTGCTATTTTGTACTAGAAATTTATGCGAATCGATTTTCTCAGCATTGACGTTAAAATCAAAATACCAATAAAATTTCAAAAAAGGCGACAATGATCTAAATACATTTTGCATTTTCAAATATTCAATAAAAATTTGATTCTTTTTGTAATAAAAAACAAGCACAGTCATCTCATTAATATTTATAATTCTTCTTCGAGTGGCATACTCGATTCCAAGCGTGGGCGATAAATATGGAGAGCTTGTTCTTCATCGTAATTTTCCAGCATTAAATTTTTCACAGGGATTGTTTCCATTTGTCTTCCCCTGGATTTAGTGACGAGACTTGCATTTTTTTACAGAGATAGAAATTGTTATGACTGAAGCGAGATTCGACTTGAAATCGAATCTCTAGCTACTCACGGTCTCTATTTAGATTTAATAATTGTAATTATGTAGTTGTAATAAATAATGAATAGTATATTTACCAAATATTTACTTTAAAATAAATTTATGAATTACTAGTAAAAACTAAAAATGTTTGTTTATTCCATATTTCTAATAAATAATCTGATTACTCCCTCAAAATGGGCTCGCGAATGAAAAAAGTTTAAAGATCCTCAAAATGTGTAGGTATTTGCCATGAAAACAAAAACAAAAAACTCACTAATAAGTAATTAAAAGTAATAATTTTAAATGATATTGTGTAAAGATTAAATGAAAATAATTAAAGAAAAGGTGAAATGTAAAATGAATATACTCAAAAACAACACTGATAAAAATTCTTGGTTCTAGACTTGGTTATTTCTAAGTCTCGCTTTGATTACTTTTTGATAAGGTTTTCAAGTCCAGCAACTTCAATTAAGATGTATCGGATTTGCTCTGTGGCGCTAATGCCTTTGCCTTCTAAATACCCTCTTGGGTAAAGTTAAAGAAACCTCTCTAATGCTAAGAAGAAATGGTTGTCGACCAGCTAGCTATCTTATCAAAAAAGTGACCACCGAGGATTTCAGCGTCCTAATTTTTTTCCCCCAAGAGCAGAGAATCTATACTCTTATACTAAAAATCTTATTTAAAAAGATTTCATCTTGTTTAATGAACACCAAATTAATGTCTACCAGTCAGTAGTCCCGCATTAATACTAAACCAAAATTAGAATAAACTAATCCCAGGTAGCACAATAATAATCTATAAATATTTGGACTGTCCCATTGGAATATCCTGTGAATAATCTTTAAATCTTCGTAGATATTCTGGGAATTTTCTTCTTAGAACTAAAATATTCGTGTAGGAAATTTCCGGAATATTCCTAGTTGCGCATTCTTGGAATATTTGGAAAAGAATATTCTCAGAAGATTAACGCCCATACAAATATTCTGTGGATCTCCTGAAGATAATTGGAATATATATGTCCTTTAAATAACTCTTAGAATATTCTGGGGATATTGTGTGTTACCTGGGATGTGTACTAGTATACCACTTACTTTTATATTTGGACCATATACCTACTTGTATTAACGTTGACCATATAAAATGACCATTTAATGGAATATAATTTTTCGTTCAAGAATTTAATAATCTGAAAGGACTTTCGGGGTTAAATTAAATTTAATATATATTTCAAAATATTGCCTACCGACTCTAGGAAAGTGTTGAACCAATGTCCTTGCTTATATTTATATACAACCTTATTCAAACTCAAATAAATAAATTGACAAGTTCTGATGTAGCCATCCACTTGACTTTTACCATCCACTTCTGGTTGAGTTTGATACAAGGGCCTAGATTTTCATTTTTTGCCTCCTCCCCTATTTTGGGAGGTTAATTTTTGGATTTTTAGTCTTCTGGTAACCCACTGATTATGTATACAAAATTTGGTTGAGTTTGGTCCAAGGGTCTAGATTTTCATTCCTTGACCACCCCAATTTTGGGTGTTTTGTTTTTGAATTTAATGTGTTCTAGGGGCCCACTGATTATGTATACACAATTTGGTTTAGTTTTGCTCAAATGGCCTAGATTTTTATTTTCCTAATTTTGGATCCATAAAAAAATATTTCCGTTATTATAGGTTCATTTTATAGTATATTTCATTTTTCTTGTTTTTATAGTTTGAAAATATTATAATTTTAAATTTTAACCCCCCCCCCCCTCCCCCATTTTTTAAATCAAAATAGTTTCAGCCGTTTTTGAGATATTTCGAAAAAAGAAGCAAAAAAAAACAACACATTTTTTATGCACAATTAGAATACTTGACCATACCCTGTATGGTAAAGCAAAAACTAATTAAATATTTATGAAAAAAGACCAAGGCTATACCTACTTTATAACCTATATCAAATAAAATTATACCGATTGGGGTTTAATTTTTGTTATATAGGAAATTCAATGCTAAAATTTGGACATATACATATTTGTATGATAATAATTTTAAAAGATAGGTCTACGTGTAAACAAAAGATGTTCAGAATTAAAAACTTTAATATGTTTTGTGAGGGAATATTAAAGAAAACAGAAAGAGATAAAAACTATTTTTTTTTTCAAATATTACGATTACTGGATCTAATAACTTGAAATTTGGTTTCAACTTTAGTTAGAGGCGCCGATATTGCAGTTGCTTAGGCTTTTGACTTGTAATCGAATTAACTTGCGAGTGAATCAGTCTGAACAATTTCCTCTTTTGTCAAAATGCAAGACGCCTCAACGAAACCAGGTAAAGACAACGGAAACCACCTCAATTAAGAATTTCCCCAGAAAATTTACTATGAAGATAATGCTCTATATGGTAAAAGCTAACGCTCGAAATCGACGAGCATGGGACTTGAAGAAGAAATAGTTGAAATACGTAAATGCTTGCAAAGAAAGTTTTTTTTTAATAATTCAAATTTTAAAGAAGCAAAACTAGCAAAACTTCGAAAATTACGTTTTCATTCGATTTCTCAGCGAGTTTACGACTTAAAAAACTAATTGTGGATCTTGTCCGAAATTGAACTTGAATTTGAATTATTTTTTCATTTAAGAGCTTTTTAACTAATTCAATTTTTTTTTGGCACGTATAAGAAAAATTTCGAATTATAAAACATAAATAAAGAACTGTACTAGTTAAAACCCTCAAAATGTAATCTGAATTTAAACTTGATTTATGCGGTTGGTGCGCCTTTATTTAGGCAACTCTTTGAGCGCAGAAGAATGAAAGCTGCGTAAGAGCTAGGCGAGTCCAGTCGTTGATTGAATGCTCCAGAGCCTATGCCATGGAAGTCATCAAGTACCGTATAGTATGAAAGGAAAATAAATTAATAATTATAATAGATAATTAACATTAACTTTTCAAAAATTTATTTAAACAAAATAAATTATAAAATAAAAAGTGTAAAATGTTTGTTTTTATTTATTTTTATCTTAATTTTTTTAATGAACCATTGGCACTATTTTATAATATATTTATTTTGCGGACTTTGATTTCAGCAAAATTATTTATTAAAATATAACCACCGCAATTTAATTTTTCACACATTTCGTGCTCAATAGATAAAAGTGTCAGATTTGTTAATCGTTTCTGTGACATTCTGTTTTCCGTAAATAATTTTTTTGATTTTTTATAATTTATAATTATACTTTAAAATTAAGTTTTACATTAAAATTCAAGTTGTTACATTTTAATTATAAAACATTATTATGCTGCATCCTCTTAAGCACGGGGCTCGGGGCGGTTGCCCCAATTGCACGTCCCTAGGAGTTGTTCTGGCCCTAGTAGTTACAGAGATATCGTGATGTTTGACTAATTGTTGAGTTTATAACTCTTTTCTATCTATTCATAATATTTCAACATGAACATATCAACAAATTGGATGGAATTTTTAATTCTGAACATCATTTATATTTAAGCCTTTGTTCAAAAATTAATAGGAACAATTCTATCATCAAATGAAAATTTTAACATTGGATTTCCTATAGGAATAGCAAAAAATAAATGGACATATACTATATATATTATAATATCTATGTGTATGTTTATTAGTGGACACCCTTGTTTAGTGTTTGAGAATTACCTATCTCTTTCTCGAAAATGAGGCTTTCCGGAGTGATTATAATTTTAACTCATACAAAGCAAAATGAATTGAATATTATTTATTTATATTTCTAAACTGTATTATAAATTGCATTTGAGAATGCTTTGAATGATTTTTTTATCGAAATCTTTTCTGCGAATTTCGCCGGCTCACTAATCTAATCATTTGACAGCTTTGCTTCCATTTTTATTTCTCGCTTCATTTCGTTTCGAAAACGAGGCGAGGCAACATCTGCCGCCTATTAAAGGTAAATTTGTTATAATATGCATTATATATTATAGTTATGTAATTTTATATTCTTCATATATAAGCAAGTGTTTATCATTTTCTTTTCACCTTCTTATAAACTCTTTTATTAATTTGTTTAAAACTCCCCATTTTTAAATATCTACTATTGATATTAATATTTTTTTCTAATAATATGTATATTTAGAATTTTTTAATTTTAATAACAATCATTATTTTTAAATGGGTGAATTAACTTTTTTGATAACATCTATTTTGCTAATAGAAATCGATATGCGATTTATTATTTCGAAAATTGAGATGTTCAGGAAATTTTTTAGGTATGATTTGTGCTGTCCACACGGTTTTCAATATCTTTTAAAAATCATATTTACGTTTCTTATAAAAAAGCTTTCCTTTGGCTTTAATGTCGTTTTTATCTTGCAACATGCTTTTTGATTAAAAAAAAACAATGTGCCTTTATTAAATACCATTTTAAAAATTGGACAGTCTTTTAATATAAAATATTAGTCAAAATCGGAAGATTTAACCTTTTATTTTTTTCCTCTATTGTTAATTACTATGAGAATACATTTTCTTTGAGAAAATTTTCGCTTATAGGGTTTTCTATTCCCTTCCACTGAATTCGGTGAGCCATTGTGAATTTACAGAAGAGAATATTTTTCTTAGTGAAATCGGATTTAATCTCGAGTCAAAGAGCTTGAAAATCGATAACTCTAGATCCTACGCTATCGGTGCCTCCTTTCATGTATAATGTATATATATATTAGGGATGAATCCAGAATTTATTTCGTAAGAAGATTTTTTTTTAAATTTATTCCAAATTTTATAGAAATCAGAAATGTATTTAATCGAAACAAAAAAAAATTTAATTAAAATTATATATTAAATAAAATTTTAAAACTTATTTTACATTGTATTTAGATTTATAAAATGTGGTGTCAACTAGATTTCCCAAGGGATTGATAGTTGATAGCTAGCCATTCACTCTAGCTACTTCCCGATTAAATATTAGTTAAATAGTCTAGCCAAAAAAATAATAAAAAAATTGACATAAAATTATTTCACAAATGCGAAAGTTACATTACCCCAGATAGGAACTGCGGTTTTATTGGCTCTACATTAATGTATATAAATACGTCTGTAGCTGGTATATAAGTTAAGAGACTCACTAAAAATTGTATCTTAATGAACTAAATCTAATTATCTACTAAAGTAATAAAATTAGACATAAGTAGGGAAGACCAAAATTAATCAGTGTGAAGTGTAATTTACAAATCAATAATTACTTTAGATGGAACTCTTATGGTTCCATAAATAGTTATGTATTTTGTAGGATTAGTTAAAAAAATTCGGACATTTTTAAGTTAAAAAAAAGAAAAAAAGTACTTTGAGACTTGTATAAAGAAATAGATAGGTATTACTAAAATCCAAAAAGGGTTTCTTAGTTTTCAAAATACAATCAGTTCTTAAATAAAAAAATAATTTTTAAGAAAAAATAAAAACCGACTTCAAAAAATTAAATGCAACAAATAAAATACACTAAAAGGTATAAAATAATTATTATCTTATTTAGTTACAACTAAACGACGAAATATTAACATGAAATTACTTTTTGAAGTCGGTGCCAAACAAACTATACCTATAAGCGAGCATACCCTCCAAACGTACTAAGTAAGTCCGTCGAGTGTGATTCATAAAAGGTATATGTTTGGCACCAACTTCAAAAAGTAATTTCATGTTAATATTTCGTCGTTTAGTTGTAACTAAATAAGATAATAATTATTTTATACCTTTTAGTGTATTTTATTTGTTGCATTTAATTTTTTGAAGTCGGTTTTTATTTTTTTCTTAAAAATTATTTTATTTTTCTCTTTTTAGTGATGTTATTAATAGTGATCATATCATCAGAACTTGATCAAATTAATATGGCACCATCCCCAAGACACCCCCTATCGGATAAAAAAAGAACCATCGAAATCGGTTCATAAACAAAGAGGTTAGGTCTAAACAAACCTAATAAAAAAGATCTAATACCTATGAAAAAAAAACGAAAAAAAAATGGGACCAATCGGAAGCTAGACTGGACCCAATGCAAAATAATTTTCAAAATCGGTTGAGAATTGGCGGAGATATGAGGTAACATAGGCACAAAAAAAAAAAAAAAAAAAAAAATTCAGTCGAATAGAGAACCTCCTCCTTTTTTGAAGTCGGTTAATAAATAAATAACAATCACTTCTCCATAATAACCCACTCTTGCTTGGACCAGCTTACTTTTATAACAAAACGAATTAACTTACCTTCATCCAAACGGGTATTTGAACCCATGAGAAATAACACAAAATATTTCTAAAATATATTATTATTAGCATCAAACAGAGAAGAATCTCATTGATTTGTCCTTATCGATATTGTTAAAAAATAATTAAAAAATTTTAAATATCATTTATATTATATTATTTATAAATGGAAGAAAATGACTGAATAAAGCACCTACTTACTAACTACATTTAAAAATTCATTAAATATGTGAAATATCCCTGTTTGAGGCGATATGTAAGAAATACCCTTCCGTTCTATCTTTCTCTCTTTCTTGGCATTTAGACCTAGTTTAATAAGTTCATAAGTGATATGAACGTTGTCCCTTCAGGAATTCGATAATAACTTCTACTTCAAGAATTATTAGATGTTTATTAAACCTTATTCTATGTATTATTCATAAATAAATAATCTAATTTATTGGGACCATATCGTTTTCCATCTCATTGCCCTTAATTAATTCTCTTGTATTCAGTATCTGTGAGTAAAGTCATTGATATTCGAAAGGGTGGCCAAACGGAGGGAGACTTTTCAATGTCATAAGAGACAGTTTGAGAAAGGTAGCCATTGATGAACCAAAGCCAGGACTATGAATGTTTAATTAAGTCTATATTAGAGTTTATAAAGGAATTCATAATTAGGGATGGAATTTACCCTTAGGAGAAATTTAATGACAAATTTAGATAGTAAACAGAAGAATAGATTAATATGATAGCGTTTTATGTTTTTACATTTGCGATAAGCTAGAAAACAAACAGGATTAATTCGAAAAAATAAAAATTGATTGGAATTTGGAAAATTGGAGTAAAAATTAAGCTTTTTTTATGACTCGGAAAATTGTCTAGGAAATTTTGGAGATTTTCGCTACAATTAACGTATTTTTCTTTATAAAAAAAGTTTATATTGCAGTTTGTAGGGTTCCATTCAAAAAGTAAAACATGATATCAATACTGTCACTATAATTTCTACCTGCAGCATTGTAACTCGTTATAAGACACAAACTTGAAATTTAGACATTATATCCATTATTCACAAAAATTAAACATTGTAATTATATAGATTAGTCTTAATTTTTTTCAATTTATTTTTATTATAAAAAAAGGTTTGATAGAGCCCCAAAGTGGTCATTTTTTAGGTGATTTTTGTATTTTTCGTAGGTTTAGAAATAGCTTTATTTAAATTATAAAAAAATTTCATGATTTTTCCTCATCCTCCTATTATAAACCAAAATAAAAACGGATTTGGTATAACAAGTATTTTAGAAGTTACAAAGTACGGAACCCTCGATATGTGACCGGCTCGCACTTGATCAGGTTATTACTTTATCCATAGTCTAGCATAGTGATGATCTATGTGATAAAGTTATTTGTTTTTAATCAGTCACTTAAGGTAAATTAAAAGGGTTATAACGTATAATGTATTGAGATGATGGTCCCAACCAATGCAAAAAATATCAGTATTCCTTTAGGTTAAATTTTAGGAACTGATGATATTGCCAAAAAGTTTTGTACAGAACCAAAAATTGTGTTTATTTGTTTTATTTAGTCTCTGCTGATGTACGTATGTACGTATATACTATATGTGGATGGATAAATTCATTTACGTCGACGATTTTTCTTTTATACCATTCATCCAGTTTTTGTTTTTTTATTTATTTAATGTCACCGAAACAAAGCCCATTTAGACAGCACATAAGTAGAGTGTTAGTAGGGTTAGTGAGGGAGCCTTGTTTTCAGCCGGTATAAATTTTTTATTTGCCAGCCAGGATCGAACCCCGGACCTCCACTCCAACATCGTCATAATTGATCGATGCCGAAGCGAGGCCATACGTTAGCTGACTGAGCTACCCGACTCCCCCATTCATCCAGTTGTAATGAAAGGAAAAATTTAACATTATTATAGCAAAATTAAGTACCGATTTGATTTTGGTATATATGTGTCCATAACATTATTTATTATTATTTTTAATTATTATTGGCGTGTCGGCTACGAGGCCATTGACGCCACTATGATTGTTTTAGTTATACCTCTTAAGATTATTAAATTATTAGATAGCTAATAGATAAACAGGTAAAAAAAAAAAAAATAAAAAATAAAAAATAATAAAAAAAAAAAAAAAAAAACAGGAATAAAATATACGTATGAAAGCCCCATACAAGCACCCTTTAAATGTATTTTAGTAGGTCTATCTCTGAGAGATAATTTTTTATATTACCCACACAATCCTCCCCTCTAAGATATCCCTAGAAAAAATGTCATTCTCAACTCGCTGATCTCTATACAGAGGACATTCAAACAGTATGTGAGTTACATTGACCAACTGATCACAGGGGATGCACCAGGGCGGATTTTCTCCCCGAAGAATGTGTCCATGTGTTAGATAACAATGTCCGATTCTTAGACGAGAAAGGATCACCTGTTCTCTTCTAGAGAGATTTGATTTTTGGAGACCTGTTATTTGAGGCAAATATTTCCTCAATTTGCTATTGCTAGTTTGTTGCCATTGGTTTTTCCAAATTTTCTATTATGTTTGATTTAATGAATGTTTGGATATCCTCGTATACATATGAGTTAAAGTCAATCCCTTCCTTCAAAGCCCCATGCTTAGCGAGGACATCCACTGATTCATTGCCGCTTATTCCAACATGGCCTGGTACCCACATGTAGGCTATATTTGTCCCTCTTTCATATAATATTTTGTATAAAATGTGGATTTGCTGCAAAATTGGATTATATGATTCGATGTTTTCCAAGGCTTTCAGACATGAGATAGAATCTGTGCATATAACGATGTTTCCACTGATATCTCGGCCATTTATATAGAGAAGCGCCAAATAAATAGCCTTCAGTTCTGCCACAAAAATGTTCGATTCCATAACATTAGTAGGTATTTTACTTTGTTTACTTCAAATATTTTAAAAATGGCTTAATTAATATTGATCAAATTCAAAATTCTATTTAGTTTCCCCCGGGTACTCCAATATGTTATATAATTTTTTTTTATAAAATTATATTTTAAAGTACCTAGTATTTAAAAGTAATTCCTATGTATCAAAAACAAAAGAAGTAAAGAAACAAGATTAAATGACAGAAGTAATTAAATTTTTTTCCTAGAAAATTTATGAATATCGATCGATGGGATGTGAAAAAATATTATCTGTAAAAAATGGAAATACATAAATAAAAATTATAAAAAAATAGTGAATAAAAACTTTTAGTATGTTTGAATTATTATTGTCTAGTTTAAAAATCGACCTTATTTGATGTTTTTGATATTTAGATTATTTTTTAATTATTTTGTTATTCCCATGAGACTATTTTGCTGACTTTTAATAACATATTCAAATTGGATAAACTTTTTTTATTTTAAATCATAATTCGAAAAATCTCATTTTATCGCCTTTAATCAAAATATAGAGTTTAAACGTGAAACTATTCAGATGAGATTTATGTTCAGATAACAATAGAAACAAAATTGAAAACCATTCGATTATAAGTAATTGAAATTGTAAAATTTAAAATGCATATATAACTTAGAGACTCAAGCGTGTATTTAATTTATTTTTATTTTTTATTTGTAGCTATTACTTTTATTTATTTTTTATTTTGTCATTTTTCACTTATTTTCAACTTTTTTTGGAGCTCTGGTCTGTTTTCTTACACTGGCTATTGAAAACTAACAGCAGGTACAGTATTTAATCAGTTCAAAGAACTTTATGACGTTACTGCACATATCTATTTGATTTCTCTATCAGCGATATTAATAATATGGTTTATATCTATTCATTATATAGAATTAATAAGGTAGCTCTAAATTGTTGCGAATTCACTACCTTGACATCTATTGACAAGTACCGGCGAATAACAACTTTTATGCTAATAAGAATGTGTTTGTTATTCCCTACAATGACATAATAGTGAGAGTGTGGCAATTGCTATGTCTTCAAAGTTATTGGTCAAAGTTGGTCAGTAGTCAAATCTACTCTTATTAAACGAGCAAAAATTGTTTGTTTGTTTGTTTGTTTATATATATTTGAATCTTAGTTCTATTTTGAAAACGGCTCTACCGATTTTGATGAAACCAACTCTATTAACAAGTTTTGAGAATGAGAAAACGATCTGGCTAGGTCTGGACCTCGACAAATTTAATCTTAATTGATCTTTTCTTAATTAAAGTAATTATTGATAGATGAAAATCTCAATAAAAAAGTATGTTTACGGGGCTGGGGTCCAGGGGGCTAGGCGGGGGTGTGGTGCGTAGGGTTGGAGGGCACGGGGTGCGGTCCGGGGTGGTTGGGGTGCGGGGTCCGAGATGGGTGGGGTACGGGTGGTGGTGTGGGGTCGGGGGTTGGGAACGGGTGCATGGTGCGGGGGTGGGGGGTGATGGATGGGTTTTGGGGGGGGGGGTTAGTGGGTTAGGGTGTGGAATGAAGTGTTGGGGTGGTGGTGTGGGGGGTTAGGGTTGGGCATGGTTTGGGGGGCGGGGGTGGAGGGGTTAGTGTGTTAGGGGGTGGAATGAAGTGTTGGGGTGGTGGTGTGAGGGGCGGGGGTTGGCATGGTGTGGGGGGTGGGGGTTCGAGGGCTGGGGGTATATTATATACAGCTAGTATATATACAGCTAGTATATTATATACAGCTAGTATATTATATACAGCTAGTATATTATATACAGCTAGTATATTATATACAGCTAGTATATTATATACAGCTAGTATATTATATACAGCTAGTATATTATATACAGCTAGTATATTATATACAGCTAGTATATTATATACAGCTAGTATATTATATTAAAATTAGGAATTTTTGTTTGTTTTTAATTAACAGGTGTCTAAATCATAACATTACAGGTGTGTTTACAAATAAAGTGGTTGAAGTGACTTTTTTTTAATATAACTTGAAAACAAATCTTATTTAATTTTATGTTTTTATTTCAGATCCTATACCTACGATTATTTTTTTATTATTATTTTTCTATTTATTTTTTTATAATGTTTATCAATATGAACGAATGTGGCAAATTGGTGTACGAGTAAACAAATATACACATAATATGTAGACCATTAGAAAGCTAGAAATGAAAAAACTGGGTGCGGGGTGGGGTGGATGTGGGATGTGTAGGAGGTGGGGTGCAGTGGTGGGGGATCCGGGAGTGGAAGGCGCGGTTGGGGTGGGGTGGGGGTGCAGTGGTGGGGGCGAGGTGTGTAGTTTCGGGAGGGGGGGGGAGTCAGAGGTTAGCGTGCATCGTTCGGTGACTCCAGATACTTATGATAAAACTAATAAAAGGAATGCTATTCCAATTGTATTTTACAATGATCAAAACATACATAAATCATATACTTATTGTGTTAACCCATTTTCGGCCGGGTGTTCGATTTTTCCAGGTCTTTCAGCTACATCTATTTTTAATAGATTTTTTCTTAAGTTGGGGAGGTCTACTAAATACCCTTTGATAATCCTTACTAAAGGATGAGATTTACGAAAAGGTTGGAACATTAAAAATTCTGCATGGTAGCGAAGAGGGCCTGCTTTTGCATTAACTAATTTAGCTAATTTTTATATAATCAAGTTTTTTGGGTTTACATTTTTTCAGAATTTTTCTACATACTTTTATCGCTGTATCAAATCGGACGAGGTAAAAATCGAGTGAAGCTTTCTCTGCAAAAACCCCATGCATATGTCATTTTTCATGAAAATCTCATACCTATATGGGGCCAATTAGAAGCCACTACTATTTCGATGTCCCTTGTGTAAAAAATTTCCGATAAGCCTCTAGTAATCCAAAATATGGTCGTTTAAAATATCGGTTTATACTGTCAAGTCCGCTACCTAATAAACTGTTATTTTCCTCTATTGACAAATTTAATTTTTTAACATTTGGTGTCTTTGCAAAAGAAAGCTTCAGGTTTTCAGAGACTATTTCACATTTATTTTTTGAAATATTTTTAAAATAAAATTACAAAATTAATAATAATTAGATAATAATTATAAGCAAAGACCAACATTGTAGGGAGTTTCCTTTTAAAAATATAATTAGATGATGCCGAAGGCACTGTTGTGGA
Organism: Forficula auricularia; assembly: GCA_024734495.1. NCBI lineage: Eukaryota > Metazoa > Arthropoda > Insecta > Dermaptera > Forficulidae > Forficula > Forficula auricularia. The sequence continues at coordinate 9,301,985 of JALMQS010000030.1, read as the reverse complement.
GATCAATTATTTATCTTTCTCTCTCTCTCTCTCTCTCTCTCTCTATATATATATATATATATACATTTTATTTCATATTTTTGGATAGATTGATTTCACTTCATGGAAGTCTAAAAATCACCGAATTTTTTTAAACTTCTTATTTTATCAATTAACAAGAATTCCTATAATTGATTTCGAAAGGGTGTATAATATAAGACAGTTCAATTAATTTTCTAATTATACAAATCAATTGGGAGTGTTGTCTGGTAGGTCTTGGCTTTGCTAAGCTTTTGTTTAACTTAGACCGTCTATTTGTTTATTTGTCCATCTGCCTGCCTGGTAAAGTTTTATAATCGAATTTCAAGCCCCTTCTTGTGCGGCAAATTTCTTTTCATTTTTCACAAATATGCATTTGGGAGGACATTAAAATATAAGCAAACACCAACCTCTCGAATTTTTTAATCTTTTGGACATTTTTTGGTAGTGAATAGTTAGAGTTAGAAAGTTTAAACTTATCAGAGAAATCGAGTTCGATTATTTCATTAAAGGTATAACAAAAATTTCATCTCATTAACAACTGTTTGATAGGTTTTCAAATATTGTAATTTCTCGCATTTTTGAACCGGAACTTCTATAGCTAGAAAGCCCAAAATCTTCTCATTGATTTGTTATAGAAAATATAAGCATTTGCACCATATCAAGCTTTCTAGAATCTTCCATGCTTGAGTTATGGTGAGTATTAGAATCCGGACAAGAAGATAGAAGTATAGATAGGTAGAAAAAATACGTATAGTCCAAGAGCTGGTGACACATTTTGACTACGGATTTGACCCAACTAGAAATTATGCGTAATAGTACCGTCTATGATAGTTGTACAGGGAATGGCCAGTCTGGCTGGCTGTAGCAGGTGGACCAGGTACTGCGCATGGTGTGAGTGCGGTAAAAAATACATATGTGTTAAAAAATATTTTTGACCCAGAATGAAATTATAAAAATTATAATTTATAGTCAATTATAAACATAATATATTCACCCCAGACCATTTGAGTGGTGGGACGTGGAACCAGACCACCCAAAGTGTATTTTTACAACATGAAAAAAATATTTGATGCTATTTTTTCATGTTGTAAAAATACACTTTGGGTGGTCTGGTTCCATCTACCATATGCAGGTGAAATATATTATGTTTATAATTGACTATAAATTATAATTTTTTATAATTTCATTGTGGGTCAAAAATATTTTTTAACACATATATGTTTTGCCGCACTCCACACCATGCGCACCTGGTCCACCTCAGCCAGCCAGACTGGTCATTCCCTGTACAACTATCATAGACGGTACTATATGCGCATTATTTCTAGTTGGGTCAAATCCGTAGTCAAAATGTGTCACCAGCTCTTGGACTAGTATGTAAGATGTATTGCCACGTTTCATATTTTTCTAAGCTCGAGCAAGGAAAAGAGATAAATTTAAAATTGAAAATTTGCCAGTTTATTCAATATTCCGACATGTAAAATTCTCCTTTCCCTCAAAGCTACTCCCAAGTATCAAAATCCTCTCTATAGTTTGCATAGTCTGCAAAGCACGATACTCCGGCCCTGCATGATATATATATGTATATATATATAATATTTACTGGGTGTCCTACCCTGAGAAAATTTATGTTATCTTTCATTTAGAATATATCTGTTTATAAAACACATAGCTAACTTTTAACACCTCGATTTTAAATTTTAAAGGAATTCATATGATAAGGGAATGTTCATCCCTAGTTTCATTTTCATTCTTTTCATATCATTGAGAATTTGTTCAGCATAAGTATCACCTTCCATTTGCCATTCGTTTTACGGATGACTAAACACACAGTGGTAGAGGACGAGGGCGCGTCTTTAACGACATTATGTTAAAAAATCTCTATAATATATTTTCACCCATCTAGAATGACAAATTTAATTTAATTTTTCTTTTTTGATGGATCTAAATATTTTTCATATGAAAATTATTTTATTTTTTTATTTAATATATACTTTAAGCTAAGTATCAACATTTTTAGTTAAAATAAACTGCAACGGATCGTTGCTAGACTAAACCTATAGTCATTTGAAATACTCGTATTAACTCTTTACTCCTTTATTATTAGTCAGAGAAGCAGTGGCGTAGCGAGAGGGGGCAAGGGGGGGGGTTACCATGCCCAGGCGCTACTCACAAAGGGGCGCCAAATGGTCCGCAAAACAAAAATTTGCTGGATAATTTATATTTTTATTATAATTGATTTCTGGAAAATATATTTTAAATTTAGTGTCAGTGTAATAAAATAAATGTTAATTCGTAAATAAAAAGGAAAAAAAGGAACATCAAACTTTAATAATATATTCATAATAGAAATGGCACGTCTTTTACTACTGGCAGGGCTGACTCGGCGTGTGTCTAGATGATCATATACATTTCAAAATCTAGTCTTGTTTTCTCAACTACATTTTTTGTCTCAAATTTAAAGCCTAGTTTGAGCCTATGACTTTATTTATTTTACTTTATTTATTAATTAATTTGCGAGTATATTTTACATATAATATTATATGGTTTTCGAATGGGGGGGGGGGCGATAAAAGGTATTGTGCCCCGGGCGCGAGTTAAGCTCGCTACGCCACTGCAGAGAAGTCAATGTTAACTTAAAATCAAAAATTGCTATCGATTCTTATCTAATAGCTGAAGAATATCCATTCTATATTGTATTTTTGACATTTTGATCATCATTGGTAAATTAAATTGAAAGTTTCTTTTTGCCGAGAGTAGCAGAATTTTTATAAATTAAAGAAGACAAAAAAGAGTGTGTCTTCTGCTGGAAAAATATTTTTTTTTTAATTTATATAAATAAATTAAAAAATATATTTTCCAGCAGAAGACACACTCTTTTATTGTCTCCTTTAATAATTCGTAAACATTGCTGGGGACTTGGAGGAATCGATTTAAATTCAAAAATACCAAACCGATCAATACTTTATCTGATTGGCATGGGATAAAGTAAAAACCACATTAAAAATAAATAGTTGCTACCAAAAATCTGTAGTATTTAATTTTATAGATATTTTTTTCTTCAAATTTTTAGTGAAATTAGCCCTTGAATTATAATGTTTTGAACAAAATGCAAATGGGAATTTTTAGAATAACTTAGTTTAAGAATATTCAAGTAAAACTTGTCTAGGCTTGTCTGACTCCTTGCGGCTTCTTAGCTGATAACAGCGGAGTGAAGGGCAGGGCATGTTCCATCCGCGGTCTTTTTGCAAAATACATTCTCAAATTCCTTTGATCACATTCGAATGAAAGAACAGCTTTTCATGCGTATTCATTAGATGGTTCATTACCCAGCACCAAAGCCGCAGAGACCAATGAACAATGTTTTTCCGAGACCTGGAGTTCACACTTCTCGCGCCTCCTCATAAATTCCTTTATATATACTATATTTAAAATTACATAATTAAATTAATGATTTATTATAATTTATTAATCTTTAAATTAATTATATATTTATATTTAAATTTAAGTTGAAAAATGTTTAATGATTTCCAAAAGTTCCTAAAATTACCTATGTTAACCATTAAGGACTGACAAATTTTTTTTGTTTTTAATGAAAATGATGAGAGAAGGAGATACACCAAAAAGGTGCATCCCCTAAAGGTCTAGGTTGGCCCCTCCATCGTGAAAATAAAAGAAGAGGGGATTTTATGGGCTGGGTATGGGTCGAAAGTATCTGTGGATACGGGTCTTAAACAGCTGAAGATTATTAGCCGCGGTGAAGATAGTGGCTGGGAGCGAGTAACAGTATCTGGAGGTCATAGGAATAATAGAGTTGGCGAAAGCGCTTGTTCGATTTTTATCTAAATTGACAGCGAAGGGGTGCTGAGCGTTCGATAACCATGTGTTTCTCGTAAAGAGGGCTTTAGGGGGGATAATTGACTTCAGCTCGACTGAACAGGCACCATAATAAATAATAATAAATAATAAATAAATCTTTATTTCTCGACCTGCTTAGAGGCACAAGTCCTCGGTGGCTAGGTCCTCCAAACATCAATACAATCTAGCTACAATACCTTAATAAACATCAATACAAATTAATTACAACAATTTTACAAATAATAAACAAGTAAAAAAAAAAAATGAAGAAAGAAATAAAAATAGAAATGTATGCTCATTAACAAATAACATGACCATATATTTCCATCAAAAGACGAAAAGTAATTTAAAAATTCCTCGCAAAAACCCGATACCAGGAGCAAGCGACGCATTAGCCATCCCGGCATTTGCCATAAGTTGTTAAGGAAACCTGGTCAAAACCTTAACAAGGATGGTATGACCTCTCTCTACCTCACCTAATCTCTGCTTGTGAGAACTAAATAAAATTTTGCACAACTCTAGGACATTAGGACTTGACACAATTTATAATTGATTTAATCATAGGGGGCAGAGGACTATAATCCCAAGTAGTAATTAATAGACTGTTCCACAAATCAATGCCAAATCCTACAAATGAATGTAAACCGATATTTTTCAAGAATCTTGGCTTACGAATCTTTTTTCTATGATCAGCTCTACCTAAATAATTTGGTTCCTGAAATCTATTCGTTATTTCCTCCCAATTCCTAAAACCCTTATAGGCTTTGAAAATCACTTTCAATTTAGCCCATTCCCTTCTCTCCAATAAGCTAGACCATCCTAATTCATTAATCATTGAAGTGACAGTACTAAACCTATCAAATTTACCAAAAACAAATCTAGCCGCCCTCCTTTGTACCATATCAATTTTTCTCTCTAATCGTTGTGGATGTTTGTCCCAAACCACAGAACAATACTCTAAATTAGGTCTTACATAAGTTAAATAAACTTTTGACTTAACTTCTCTAGATGTACCCTTCAAAATTCTACCAAACATCCCCAATTTCCTATAATATGTATGCCTAAATATTTATAAAATTTAGATTCATTGATAATATTTCCACCAATGTAATAATTTTGAGGACTAACCAGATTTCTAGTACTAAATCTAACCAAATTTGACTTGGAATGGTTTAGTTCCATTGAATTGGATCTACACCATCCTTCAATTTGATTCAGGTCATTCTGTAAAGTAAGGCTATCACAATCATTATCAATTACTCTATATACGACACAATCATCCGCGAAAAGCCTAATAGATGATTGCACGATAGAAGGCAAATCATTTACATATATAAGAAAAAGAAGAGGACCCAGAACACTACCTTGAATCACCCCAGACGTGACATCTACTCTATCAGACAGACCATTACCCACTTTTACAATTTGAGTTCTATCCCTAAGAAAACACCGAATAAATTTAATTAACTTAACAGACAACCCGGACGAGTTTAATTTTTCTAAAATAATTTTATGACTGACTTTATCGAAAGCCTTGGCAAAGTATAAAAATACTGCATCTACACACTGACTTTTATCCAAAGCTTCCTGTAATTCCTGAATAAAAGAAACTAATTGAGAATTACAGGAATAATTTTTTCTAAAAGCATGTTGCCTATGATAGAACCATCCTTGCCCTTCCAAATACGAGCGGATATGAGAGTCTACCAACCTCTCTAAAATTTTGCCCACCAGACTTGTTAAACTCACTGGCCTATAATTACAAGCTAAGCTCTTATCTCCCCCTTTATAAACAGGAATAACTAACGCTCTTTTCCAACCAATAGGCATAGTTCCCTCATCCAAACATCTATTAAAAAGTAAACATAAAAATTTTGAAATACTATCCACTACAAATTTCAAGAGATCACTATTAATTTCATCCTCCCCCGAGGCCTTTCCTGGTTTTAACCTCTTAATACCTAATGTTACATCCGATTCCAAAATGACTAAATCCTCCATCTGACTATCACTAGAACATCCATGATAGTATCTATAGTACAGGGGAAGGGCGGAAACGTTTCTTCGGTGAGCCAGGGAGTCAAGTGAGTTAGTTAGGGCCGGGTCTCCTATTATAATAGTTTAATTGCTCGCTTCTGAATTGCATCCAGTGTGGAAAGAGAATGTTTGGAGGCTCCTCTCCAGAGGTGAGACCTAAATTCGAGAGAGGGACGAATTTGAGCCTTATACAGTGTAAGAAGTTAACTGGGAGTAAAATAGCGCCTAGACCTAAATAGGAGACCAAGCTTGCGCTGGGCAGCTTTATCAGTGGTTGAGATATGGTCATTCCAAGAAAGCTCAGACCCTAGTGTGACGCCTAGCATTGAAATTTTATCCCTGAATTCAACTGAGTTTGAATCGAATGATATGTCTGGGAGGTTTCTATCGATGCGTCTAGAAATGAGGCAACACTGAGTTTTCACTGCATGGTTTAAATGGACATTGATATTATTATTGGTATATATTGTACTCTATTATGTATAAATCTTTAATTCTTTAGCATTAAAACAAACTTGAAATATACAAGTAATTTTGATTTATTTTACTCAAAATCAAAACATGTATTAACATTTTTGAATTGGATGATTATTTCGTGAGGGAATCGAATTAATGTGGGAAAGAAAATAAAACAAATCTGCAAAAAGAACTTATTAATTAGAATTAAACTGATTTTTTTAAAAATTATTTCACACTTCAAAATGACACTATAAGAGGGTGTCAAAATATTTCCTATTTTTAGACAATTTTTATATCTAAAACGATTTCAAAAATTATGAAATAATTATACATCATCCATTTCCTTCTTGACGACAAATAAAAGCCAATTTCTTAAAGAGAATTTTTAATTCTGACTGGCCTATTGGCTGAGTAAGACCAAAAAATTTTCAATATCCACACGATACTGACCCCATGAAAAATAATATTTATAAATAAAAATTTTAATGGAGGCCCAAGCCTTCGAAACTATAGTCTCAAATAAATATCTCTTTGTTTCTCTTTATGAATTAACAACTCTGCTACTCTCGGCAAAATAAAAAGTTTTAAATTTGATATCTCTAGTATTTTTGAAGATTATGAGGATTGGAAGGGACAGTATTTTTTTTTAGAAATACCGGAAACGTGAAGAAATCTCATTGTCAAGCATTATTTTTTTTATATGTCTGACTGGATTCCGATATACCCTGAATAACACAAGAAAGAAAAGTTATAGAAAATTCATTCGGGATCTGAATTATGTATCTAAAATGAACTGATTAAATTTATGGCATTATAGCTTCAGGACGTCCAAGTCGAAAAATTCAGAAAATAAGAAAAAATATTATATTAAAGTAATGCAAAATTAATGCCGGGATCTATCGAAATCTTATACCAAATTAAATTTGGGATACACTTTTCGATTAATAAACTGCACTCATGTATCAAGATCCAATTTTCTAACTTAACTGTTTGTTTATGGGAATTCAATTTTAAAAGATGAGTGATTCTGAAGGAGAAATACAAACTGATATAAAATACTATATAGCTAAAAGTGAAAAAAAGAGCAAAAATTTTAGCATTCCTTATTTATTACTGTTTTTCGAAGAGTTTCTTCAGTGTTATGAACAGTTTAGACCAGGCCTGGTCAACCCAAATCACTCCGTGGGCCTCATCGAAGTCCTAAAAATTTCGGCGGGCCTCACTTAAATAATAATAAATAAGAAACATAAAATAAAAATAGTTTTATTAATAAAAAATATTATATAAGAGTCAGAAATCAAGTAATATTATAAATTTTATTTAAATAACAAATAAATAAATGGCAACTTCTTTAAGTGTGACATTTGCCTTTCTTTTCGCTTACTTGATTTTTCTAAATCTATTTCGATATTTGAAGTTGCACATCTTAATTGGTTTTCCAGATTTACATCGGTTATTGACCCTCTATTTTTGTTTTTGTTATATTTTATTTTAGAAAAAAGCTTCATAAATGTATATTTGTAGATCCAAAGTCACTAATAATTTTTTGAGCAAAACATCTGATATTCGAAAAATTTTCTGCTATTATGTAAGTACTTAGTATAATATTATATTTTTAGAATCGTGGGATATACATATATTTTACAAGATTAACTTCACTTGTTAAATACGTGAGTTGAATTTTGCAAGTGAATTTTAAACCAGTTCCACCCAACCGATTGAGCTGAAATTTTGCGCAAGCTTTTGGTCATGGTGAAAATACAATAATACTCAGTTATGTATTTTTTTTATAATTTACATGTAGGTATTATACTTTTAACAATGTTTTTTTTTTTAATGCAATCGAATGCAAGAAGGGGTGCGCCAGTAAAGATGCAGCTCCTATGGATCTCAAAAGACCCTTGCATTACCGAAGAGAAGGAAAGTTGATTAAGTGAGAGGGTGTAGACGTAGGTGTCTATGCACCCCGGTTTTGAAGGTTTGAAGATTATAGGTGCTGGGAAAGATGGAGGCTGGGAGAGAGTTCCAGTTCCTTGAAGTCATGGGGATATATGTATTGGCGAATGAAGTGGTCCGGCACTTTTCCAGTTTGACCGCGAAAGAGTGTTGGGAGTCGGCAAAACGCGTGCTACGTGCAAAGCATGCTTTGGGGGGAATTATTGATTTTATCTCATCAGAGCACCTGCCGTGATAGTATCTATAGAAAAGGGAAAGGGCAGAGACATTTCTTCGATGAGTCAGCGAGTCGAGGGAGTCGGTGAGGGTAGAATCGTTAATTAGCCTGACGGCTCGTTTCTGAATTGCATCCAGGGTAGCAAGAGAATATTTTGAGGCTCCTCTCCACAGATGAGAGCCGTATTCGAGACAGGGGCGGATTTGGGCCTTGTAGATGGTGAGAAGTTGTGGGGGTTTGTAAAATCGTTTGGACCTGAATAAGAAGCCAATCTTCCTTGCTGCAGATTTCGCCACAGAGGAGATGTGTTCATTCCAAGATAGGTCAGATGTGACTGAGACGCCCAACATGGATAGGCTGTCACACATTTTTAGGGTATTCGAATCGAAGTGAATATCAGGGAAATCTTTATTTTCGCGCCTAGAAATTAGACAACATTGAGTCTTGTTTGAATTAAAGTTAACTAAATTTTGAGAGCCCCATTTATTCAGTTTGTCTAGGTCGAGAGTAATTGAGGAGGCAACATTGATTCGATTATTCGGCAGTGAGGGTTTGCTGTTTAGAGTGCTATCGTCGGCGTAACAATGAGTGGGGTTTGAGGTTTGATCGATGTTACATTTTGCGCCTAGTGCTTATACAACTAGAGTATTCTGAGGCGCAGAAGAGAAATATACTATAGGCGAATCAATAAATTACGATCGGAACAGGGTATTGCGGGCCGTGTGTAGGTCAGTCTTGGTTTAGGCCAATAAAATATGTAGAAAAAATGAGAATGAAGATTACATCAACATGATTTTTTTGATCCACATTATCATCGCTCTTGTCGCTGCTCTGCTAAAATGCATGATTCGGTGCCCATATAACAATTCGCTGGGCTAGTATCATGGTTCTGGTTTGTTTTTGGCCCCAACCCTAATCAAACGAATCCAAATCAAAGTAAACAATCACTGAGAATAAACGGCCTTCTCTCTTCCAGGAATAAGTAATTGACATTATCCCTAAGGTTCTTGAAATTGAATTCTTAATATAATACTTAAAAAATATTTTAAAAAAGCCAATGGCTTTAAAAAATGTAAATATCAACTTTAAAATCGTGTGATTCGATTGTTGCTAAAAAATCTCTATTTAAACGTTTATTCGAATCCTTTGATAATAACCACATTATTATTAAAAATATTTATTAATAAAATTACAAATATAAACAATATAAATACAACGACGTTTCAATTACTTCATTTGTGGCTTATTATTTATTTTTAGTTCTGTAAGTTTTTTAAGTATGTTGTAACCTTGGTAGTTACTGGGTCAAACTACCGTGCCTAATGGTGTCTATTAACCACTCTCATTTACGGGCGGTGCTCGTTGTTTTGGAACGAAGTTCTGGTAGCTGATCCAGAGGTTAGGCAAAAGCCGGAGGATTGAATTTATGAAAACATGATATACAGGCATACAGACAGTAGGACCAAGTAAAAACACAATTTTTTATTGATAAATTACAATTATTATATTATTGTAATAATTGTTTGAAATAAAGGGTGAATTCCGAATCGAGCTCACCGAGCCAATACTGCTCGCATCGAGAACTGGCTGACAACGCTATCAATTCAGAACACCTTTGAGGGGCTATTCGTATCTAACGTCGACATGATTTAAGATTATTATTAATATTAATAAATAATTATTATTCTATTTCTCTTATCATATATTTTGTGTGGAGTCATTTTTTCGATTTTAAAATTAGTTTAAACTTATTTCAATTTGAATCTTATATATACTTACATATTAGTGTATTGATGAGATCTTAATGCTCATACATTAAGCTGTTGGAAACGTTGGCAGTGAATCGTTCAATGACGTCATAACACTTCAATTGGTCACTTCAGATGTCCAACAAGTCTGCTTATATATGACTCACTGGGAAGGGGCTCTCAGCGCAATTCGAAACGCTCCTAAAATTATATCATAAATATACGAGACGAGCCATGCATGATAAAGGTACGTGGTGTGTTAATGTCAATCAATTTTTTTTATCTTAAAAAATCAAGAGGTCTTAGACTAAGGCCATACTACAAAGAGCCTCTCTTAGAGATAAGCTAGGAGCAATGCTTATTGTTGTCAAGATATACAATGACCACATACAAGGCTTCCTAGCTTGGTGACACACCATTCACTTTCGCGCCGTCTGTTGATGAGAACAGAACAGATTTTTCACTTCTGCAACCTCTTCCCACATTTTTTTTAGTATAAGCACGTTCTTGTGGTGTTTATTTGATGGGTTTCAAAGTGGTTCCCTTTTGAAAACAGGAGAAATTAAAACTTCTTCCATTGTAAAGTCACTAGGCGACTAGGAAAAATAATCAATTCGTCTGTTCACTACTCTACTCGCCTGGTGACTATCTAGACACCTACCTAGGCGCGTCGCTTGCAGTGTGGCCAGTGCGATAGTATGCAATACGTTTGTTCACTAGGATTAGTCACTAAGCGAGTAGTTTGGCTCTTAGCACTAAGCGAGGCTCTTTGTGGTATGGCCTTAGCCTTACTGTTTTTTATTGGTTAGTGACACAAGAACAAAATTAATTTAAAGTTGATACAATTTAAATTCTATACATATACTTTTAGTTAAGTTGCTGGTTAAGCAAATACATTTATTAAACATTATTGATTGTTATCTATTATGGTTGATAGTATCTCTTTTGAAGTTCTTAACTAGAGACTTTGGACGTATTTAAAATTTATTACCTTTTCTTTTTCACTCTCTATTTACATTTATTTAAATTCAAAATAGTTTCTCTTAAAACCAGCCTCTATTTATGGGCTTTTTATGGAAATTAATCTCTTCTTTTAAATTTACACCATCAATCTATTCCAGATGGAAATCTATTCCTAAATATTTATATTAAACAGTGATAATAATAAATTCTCAAGAAAATAATAAGATCGTGTCATCTATTAAATCCGATGGAATGGAATATTTTTAATTATATGTCAGAGGGGTTGTTTTTACACCCCTCGGGAATCGAACCCGAGTGCCAGTAACAGCAATCCGGGCCACCTGGCTCACCTGCAGGATGCGAACCTCTCTGACATATGTACACGCGTAAAATATTTTACTCAAAGAATTGTTATCTTAATTTCTAAAATTTCGCGATATAGTGATTCTTAATTTAAACATATAGCCATGCCATATAATTTAAATAAAGGTCGTTGAGTGTTTCGAATTTTGAAGAGATTCAAAATTCGAATGGCAATGGAATGACTTTTCCTAATTTAATATGAAAGATATTAATTTGCCGATGGTAATAAATTCAAATTTACTAGAAAATCATAAGATGGTGTCATCTATTAAATCCGATGGAATAGAATATTTTTAATTATATGTCAGAGGGGTGTTTTTCACCCCCTCGGGAATCGAACCCGAGTGCCAATAACAGCAATCGGGGCAACCTGGCTCTTTGAGTAAAATATTTTACGCGTGTACATATGTCAGAGAGGTTCGCATCCTGCAGGTGAGCCAGGTGGCCCGGATTGCTGTTACTGGCACTCGGGTTCGATTCCGAGGGGTGAAAAACAACCCCTCTGACATATAATTAAAAATATTCCATTCCATCGGATTTAATAGATGACACCATCTTATGATTGATTTTCTAGTAAATTTGAATCTATTACCATCGGCAAACTAATATCTTTCATAAATTCTCAAGTCAGAGCCAAAATAATAGTAACAATGTGGTAATTTCTTGTAACTTATACATAGATCTTTATCCAACAATACATACTTCTCCTTATACTTTAATCATTTCTATCCTTTTGGGTTATTTTCACCTTTAACTATTATTCGAAATTTGTGCACCCTGAGAGAAGCATTTTTTCCTAGCAATGCACTAATTAAATTTAACACATTTAAATACACATTAAATATAAAATAACTAAAAACCAACTGTTGTGGGCACCACACGACTTTCACATTAGTTTCTCCCTTATTTAAAATCAACATATCAATTTTCTTCTTTCAAATTCCTTCAATTTGAGTTTCTTCGATTTTAGCCAAAATATCCAGGTACTTCTATCCTCTAGATAGCTTAAGTTTCAAATCTCAAAGCTCTGCTACCTACCATATAATGTATACGGGATATGAACTATTAAAATATTTATTTTTCGACACTCCTAATTTACACTACCTTTAATTCAATCAGATTAAAATGTATACACGACTAACAACTTATGAAACTTGATAAGTACATCGATTTAAAAAAAACAATTTAGAAAATCCTCCAAAACGAAAAATCTTTTATGTAAATGTCAACTTCCTGTATTCTGATTTCAATTGACGCAGAGGGGGCAGCCCTTTACAAAGCTTGCTGTACTCCTAGTCTATATCGAGCGAGTTTAAGTCTCGAATTTCGTAGATCTGAGACTTATGGTTGCATACTCATACATACATACATAAGTGACCAATGAATTGCCGTGAGTCTCTAGCAGCAATTATTGATAAATTCATCTACATATTTATAAAAATAAGGCGTGCACAAAATTTTTCTCCACTTTGTTATTGCACTTGTAAATATATTTCTTCTTCAGAATCACTAATATTTAAAAATGTTCTTTCATTTATTGAAAATGTGATGGGTCTTATGGTTTATCTCAGCTTCAACTTACGAAATTCCACCCTTAAAACCTTCTTGCGATCTTTTCATAAAAAATAAATTTCCCCAAATCTATCAAAAAACACCTTCGACATTAAACGCTTTCTTTTAATTAAAGTGAATTGTTGAGAGTTTGACAAATCCCTGAAGATCATTTTTATAATCCCATTTTATCATTTTAATTAGAACCGATTAATTTAAAGGGACTAAAAAAAAGTATAAAAGAATTATCTCTATTTTAGTTAACTTTTCAATTATTTTTTGTCTTATGAATTATCCTTCTCCATTTTCTATCAAAGAATAGAAATCACAACGTGGTGAAACAATAAATACTTCTTTTAGGAGCACTTGGCCCTTAAGGGAGAAAGGCCATAAATTCTCAGTTCGTGGAAACATCGAAGTTAGTCGCTTGGAAAGAGAGTAGCTTTAAACTCGCTCAATCTTTCAACGGGCCTTAAAAACTTTTTTAGTCATGGCTATTAACATTTTCCGTAGGGACATATTTAAAATGACCTTAGCATATTGAATGTACCCAATCAATTCATTAATTTCGAAAGTTAAACTACACAGTTCTTGGGAAGGTAACCTTCTAGGAACAATATTAGATGCTGTTGGTTTTTTAGTCTTTTGCTTGTATCTAAACACAGTAAACTTATTACCGTATTCTCGGTGAGTTAGGCTAATATTTTTTGTCTCAAATACTATTTATCCAGATCCTATGTGGGCTATGATACTTAGTCTAATAGTGAATCTAGTAAAAAAATTATATATTTTATTAATTGTTCTGTTTTTTTGTGTTTAGAAATGTCTGAAACGTGCAGAAAAATTATTTTCACGCCTGACATTTTTCTTTTAGCTTGTCTGTCTGAGTTGAAGAGTCCGATATTTAAGATCGGGAGACCGTAGAAGCTCGATCTTCGATGCTTAAACGTTTGTATTTTTAAAACAAATTAATAAGATTTTCTAGCTTCAACTAGGTTTATCTAGCTTCAGAACTTTTAGTTGAAAAATGCAGAAAATTAGAAAGAAATCAAATCCCAATATAGGGAGCTCCTGAATATTTTTGTACTGGATGAACTGAGTTTATTTCCAACTTAGATAATACATTGAAATATTTTTGGATTAGAGTAATTTTGAAATATATGCTTGAATCGTGAAACCATTACTTAAAGTTGTGAGAAAAAAAAGCGTTAAATGAATAACAAAAAGTGAAAATAAACTTTGTTCCCACACCTCTAATTTTCATAGTACAATTCAAACATAGCTCAAATGGCGAATGGAATTAGGGGAATTATCTAAATTCCGTTTCTAAGTAGAGTAATCAATTTCCTATTTCCAAGTAAATCCGATTTGAGAACAAAATCGCAATCATTCCCAAACCACCTAATCTTTGTATTCCTGAACGCCATTTTACACGTCAAAGAATTCTAACATAAGTAATAGACGAAATCCAAAATAAGATTTCTAACACTAATTATTATTTTATTGTCGAATTTATTCAGAAAATTCATACCCTAAAAATGGTCATAGTCCTGAATATTTTAGGAAAAATAAACACAACTTTATAATGATAAATGATTTTAAGTTAATTAACTATATATTTTTTAATTTCGTTAAAATTCTCATAAAATTTAAATAAATCTAGGTATAATATAATAAATTATTAATTATGAAGCTTCACGGCGCACCTGTGAAGAGGCCACGGCTCCCCGGGGCGCCGCAGCGCACAGTTTGGGAACCTCTGTTTTATGGCATTAGTCAACTATCAATATAAAAGTTAGCATCTTAAAATGGCCATTGGAACAGGATATGAGTTGAGGTAATGAGTTGACCAAATCACATTTTTTATTTTCATTCATTCTTTGGAAAAATTAAAGAAAAATAGTTTTTTAAAAGTGAATTTATTTTTATTTAGGAAACAAATCAAAGATTTTAGTAGAAATATTTTTACATTGCATATCAGAGGGTTTCGTCCCCTTGGGAATCGAACCCAAGCGCTAACTAAGCTTGCCGGGCTGTTAGCCAAACCCTTAAGACAAATCTCTCTCCGATATGCAACATATATAAGAAATAAATTCACTTTTTAATATTATTTAATTGGGTTGATTTTTGAAAAAATTCCATCTTTTTTCAAAAAAAGAACTCAAAAAAGATACTTAAATCTTTACATTAATAGTTTTTTAAATTTAACGAAATCCATTTATAATGAATGTAATGGTAAACATACAAGCCATTATATATGGATTATATTAGACACATCAAGAGAAAATAATTTATCAATTTTTGTTTATAAATTGAAGTTGCTAAACGAATCGAAAATAAATTAGATTCTTTATTAAATCTCAAGATGTTCTCTCCACGAATCTTGCATTTAGTTAAAAATAAATATTCCTTCTTCGAACAAAAACCAGAAGATATTTGAGAATCAAGTTTTACTCGGTATTTCCGTTAAGGTTGGCAAAAATATTCAATTAACTTGACATTTTTTCATTCATTTTTTATATTTTTGAAACGTGGAGTAAAATCGTTTTCAAATATTACTTTTTTTACTTTTTCCATGTTTTTTACTGTCTTTGGACATAGTATCTGTGGGTCTAAATTAAAATACTCATGAAAACTCGTAAAAAGCTTATTTTAGGGACAAAATATTTGTATTTCCAAACCAAAGAAGCTTTTATGGTAGATTTTATAAGGATGGGATATTGTTTTAAATATTTAAAGTGTGGTGCAGCACCATTTATTTCTTTATTCAACATTCTTATTGACGTATCGACCTTTGATAAAGATGATCTTCATAGCTTCAATATCAGAATAATCATTGATATTTTTTTATAAAACAACTTACATATTTTATAGTATAATTATCTGACAAGTGTCTACAAAAATAATTTTTAATAAAAAAAATAAAACCGACTTCAAAAAAATTAAATGCAACAAATAAAATAATAATAACTTAAAAATAAAATAAAATACACTTGAAGGAAACAATAAAAGAGTGTGTCTTCTGCTGAAATTATAAATTTTATTTATTTATAACGAGACTATAGTTTCGAGGGCTTTGCCCTCTTCATCAGTCTACAATGGATTCGCAGGAATTAATTTATGAATGAAAGCTTAACATCTTTCATGTGGTTAGGTTAAGAAATTATTCAGGGTGCGCAAGTGCACAAGAGATTACACAGGGTGCGCAAGTCACGAATTGAAATTTATACTTGTTTTATTATTTTGGCTGTAGGTGGCGTTCGTTAAGTTTTATATTTTAGCGGCTATTTTTAAAATAAAGCTTTCTGGAATTTCTATTTTCCGATTTAAGAATTTTTTTGGTGAATTATTGTATGATTTTAAAATTTCTAACGATTCGAAAATACTAATTTTTAAGGGATCTAATTCTGATCTAATTAATTTAATGTTTGATTCATCTGGAAAACAATGTTTCTCGGAGATTAAATGGTCTGCAAATGCACTATGCCCCGAACCCCCTTTAAACACTCTCTTGTGTTCCGAAATGCGTGTGTTTAAATTTCGCTCTGTTTTTCCTATATAGGTCGAGTCACATTCTCCACATGTTATGGAATAGACACCCTTTTTGTCCATTTTTTGAATTTTGTCTTTCTTATTATTGCTAATATCAGATCCCAATGTTCTATAGGATTTGAAAATAGTTTGATATCCTAAAGTTTTGAATTTTAATTTTAAAGTTTCCGAAATTTTTCCATAGTATGGGATTATTAATTTTGGTTTTTATTCTGGCTCGGACATTTGGGAATAAATCAGATTCAGAGTTGACTTTTCAATTTTCTTTTTTAATACATAGTTTGTCAATAAGGGTTTTCTCGTAACCGTTTTTAGCTGCTATTTGTTTAATTATTTCTAATTCTTTAATGAAATTTGTTTTATCTAAAGGAATGTTGGTTAATCTATGAATCATTGAGTGGAATCCTGCTAATTTGTGTGAGATAGGTCTGCAGGAATTACTATTTATAGCTGTGTCTGTGGTCGTGGGTTTCCTAAATATTCCAAAAGTATATTTTTAATTTGAAATTTTGATTTCTACACCTAAATAATTTAGTGTTTTATCTTTTTCGATTTCGCTGGTAAATTTAATTTTGTCGTGGATAGAATTTATATTGAAAAGTTTTTGTTTTGCCGAGAGTAGCAGAGTTGTTAATTCACAAAGAGAAACAAAGAGGTTGTCCTCTGCTTGATGCAAATAAACATATACACATATATATCAAGATGATATACAGATATATCATCTTGATATATATGTGTATATGTTTATTTGCATCAAGCAGAGGACAACCTCTTTGTTTCTCTTTGAGAATTTATATTGTTGATAAATTCACACAGAACGCGCTTTGTACCTGTCCATAGTAAAATAATATCATCTACATACCAGTAGTAATAGTGAATGTATTTGAAATATTTGTATTCTACGTTAAGAAATTTTGTTTCGAAATTGTCTAAAAATATTTCCGCTAGTAGGGGTGATAGTGGGCTACCTATTGCTAATCCATTCTTTTGTTTATATATTTTATTATTAAATTGAAAGAAATTGTGATTTATGCAGAGGTTCATCAATTCGCTTAAATTTTGTTTTTCTCTGGCATGCAAATTAGGGGATTTAAAAATGATTTTGTTAACTAATTCTTGAGTTTCTTCTGGGGGAATATTTGTAAAAAGGCTTGTGATGTCCAAAGAGATTAATTTACCATTATCGGAAATTTCAACCTCTTTGATTTTATTTATTTATTCAAGTGAGTTTTTAATTGAGTTTTTAATTTAGTTTTTTCTTTAAATATTTTGTTTAAATGTTTGGCAAGTTTTGTAATTGATGAATTTGTATAACTAACTACAGGTCTAATTGGAATATCTTCCAATTTTTCAGACTTGTGAATTTTTGGAAGAGAATATAATCTGGGACATTGTGGATTCTTTTCTGGTAGTCTGGGATCTGATATTAGCAATAATAAGAAAGACAAAATTCAAAAAATGGACAAAAAGGGTGTCTATTCCATAACATGTGGAGAATGTGACTCGACCTATATAGGAAAAACAGAGCGAAATTTAAACACACGCATTTCGGAACACAAGAGAGTGTTTAAAGGGGGTTCGGGGCATAGTGCATTTGCAGACCATTTAATCTCCGAGAAACATTGTTTTCCAGATGAATCAAACATTAAATTAATTAGATCAGAATTAGATCCCTTAAAAATTAGTATTTTCGAATCGTGAGAAATTTTAAAATCATACAATAATTCACCAAAAAAATTCTTAAATCGGAAAATAGAAATTCCAGAAAGCTCTATTTTAAAAATAGCCACTAAATAGCCATTCAAAATTAAACAAAATAGACTTCCTACCTTTGTCCCTCCACTAAGTTTAAATATTTACCCTTTTGTTATCTTAAAAATAAATTTTACACCATTGACTTGTATTCAAATTCGACTTATCCAGGTCAGTTACTTTCTGTTTCTCCTGAAGATGGGTTAGTCACCAGAAATATATATAACGAGATTAAAGATTCTCCAAAAATAAATTCGTTTTATTTTTTATATCTTAATGTGAAACCTACCAAGTATTTTTTATCCAATAATTTTAAAAAATGTTTCACCAAGTACCAACACCAAATTCCTTAAAAACTATTTTTTTAAGGACTAATAATTTCCAGAAACATATATTTTAACCGTATTTTGTAACAAATTTTTTAATAAAAAGTATTTTAAAAATTTCAACGTTTTTAAGAAGTATACGATTTTGTTCCGGCCCGCATTTATCTTAGCCCTGGGCCCATTCGGCCATCGGGATGGACAGCCTTGGTCTAAAGTGTATATTTTTAATGATAAAATCTCATTTGAATGCACAATTTATGGAGTCGTTTAGTTCTGTGCGAGAAGTCTGTCGATAGACTTTACATTTTTGATAGCGAAAGGCATAAACAAATAGAGAAACAAATTTTGAATAATTTATGTCATATTTAAATTACTAGGGGTCTCAACTCCTATCTATCTGCAACAGCTCAAATCCCTACTTCATCTTTGTGGAAAACTTAAGTACCGAGTTTTGTAAAAGTGTTCACTATTTCCTCCATACCTCATTACCTTATTAAAATTGAAATAAAAGTATGTTGATATCAGTGCCGGTTGGTTGCTTTTCAATCAGGGATGCTGTGCAAAAAAGTATTCTTCATTTTTGGAAATTTTATTTTATAACCTTCGCTTTTTTTCGAAATTTCTTCGAATATGGCATCATTTTCGTTATTTTTCAAATTTAAGATTAGATTTTTAAAATATATTTTTTACACCTTCGCCCCAAACGAATACTGCTTTGTGAGAGTGAGAATAGGAGTCAGAAATTAATTCCTGTGATTTAAACTCCACAGTCCCTGAGATGGAATTCCACAATGAATCAGTCTGCCCTATAAGAAAATTTTAAATTTCTCCTAATTCTATTGCTATATGCAAACTATGACTTGTCTATAGCACTTTTAGTTATTTCCGATCTTATATATTGAGAGTTCTTAGAAATGGATTAGTCCGAAAATTCTCGAATTATCTTTACTTATTCCTTTTTGCATTATTACAATTTTAATAGTTCCTCAGAGAGAACAATTTTTATTTGACTAAAACTTGTCTGGACTTGTCTTTGACATGCTTGAACTGGAAGATATATCTACCAGCCAGGGACTTCGAACCTTCTATTCACACACTTTTCGGAAAATCATTCATTTTAATTGCCTCTTGAAGCTATGCAACAATTTTATTTCATTTCAGACAAAAAATGTTTTTTAATAAAACTATTTGAAATAACGGATAATAATTTGAAAATTTAAAGATCCTCCTGAAATTTTAAAGTCGACCTTATATATTTATGAAAATACTCTACATGTTTGAAATTTTATGCATGCGCCGCATCCACAGCATGGACCGCACGCCACTGGTTGATATCGAACACATGATGAAACACAAAAGAACAACTTTTTTACTATTTTTGAAGGTCAGTCTTCATTAGACTTTCTGATTAGTCTTAATTAGTACTTTTTCTTCTTATAACCAAATTTGAATTCCTAAAAAAAATAATTGGTCATTAATATACATCAATTTAGTATAATTAAATTACAAAAGTATAATAGCTAGTGGTGTAGAAGTAAATGAATTCCAAATTGAAATATGAATGTCAAAGTCAGTTTGCGGGTAGAATTGTTGTCTCTGTTGCGGCTACATTTAGTTCTCTGACTCTTGAGAAATTAGTTCATGACTTAAGTGCATGTAAATCAGAGGTTGCATGAATATGGATGCTTTAGCTGGGACTTTGCCGCATTAACATTTGTTGTTTTTCTTCTTCATTCTTCTTCCGACTCTTTCCCTAACCTCCTCCTCCTAATGCATCAAACATCTTCTCACACTTGAAATTATCCCCATAATTATAATTTTTTGCTCTCTAAGAAATAATACTTTAAATGTGGCTTTCATTTAAACTATAATATTTGTTTCTTGAGTTTTGTTATTAAAAATAATTTTGTTAATATTGAATAATACAATTTTTACTTTTACTTTTATAATAAGAACCTACCTGTCGGGCCGTGCTTCGCCCGCTAATTCTTGAGTTTAAAACTTTGAACGCATGATGATGCTCGAAGTTGGCAAAAAAAAAAATAATAATTAACTTTTTATATTTTAATCCTGACTGATCTTTATACCTCTTAATTAATTTAAAATTAAAAATAATATTAATAAACCACTTTTAACTAGTCATCCAATTTTACTTAATGCTGGATGCAAAAGAAAATCACCCTTTTTTGTGATTGGATTTATTGAAGGCTAAATATATGGTATATATATCTAAGTACGCAGAAAAAATTTTCAGGGGTGCAAACCTTGGAGACAAATAATTAAATTATTGAATTTTTCTTTAAATATTTAATTTTTTGAGTATTTTTCAGACGTAGGATACACTAATCTAGTAGTGGTTAAATACAAAAACATATCCGGTACATTAAACATAGTTTAGTGAGGCCGGGTCGGAAGTCAGAGCAGGAACAGAAATTTTTATTCGATCTCATAGGGAGGATCATGTGCACCCTCTTACCCACCACTGCGGACCCCCATGTATATATATATACAAATATAGTTTTGTGTTTTGTGGGTAAATGACAAAACCCTGCTGTCTATTAAATAATACTTTACCTTAGAATTAAGAAAAAATCAAAATTTTATTTTCTTGGAGATAAAAGTGATCAGAATATATCTATCTATCTAATCTTATTAAACGAGAAAAACACCCTTTTCAAACATTTAAAACACCTCTTTACGATAAAATTAGATACTAAACGAACAAACGCACTCTCCAATTAGTAGAGATTGGAACTCTCTTCTCCTGACCGTCTTTCCGGCGACAAAACATTCAGTCTTTCAAGGCCTGCATCCACAGATTCGTTCAATTCCAATCCAATTCCTGAATTTCATCTTTTCGCTATGCAAAGGTCCACCTCAAACTACAGTGTTATACTTTTTTGCTTCAACTTCTTCTTGTATCTCATTATTATAAAAAAATTGACTTTTATCATTAGTGCATCATCATGCATGATGTTTACTTCAGGAAGCCGCTGTATCCAGCTGGGAATTGAACCTATTTTTTTTCTTTCAAACGTTTGCTGGCTTAGCTTTTGAAGCTATCCTCCCTCGAGATTTTCAATATCAATCATCACTTTCTGCAGTCCTCTCCATAGTTCTTGATTCGTATTTTTTTATACTATTTTCACGGTGATATATTACTGACACATGCAGCATATTCGTTGCTAAACGAGCATCACTGATAAAGCCCCTTTGATTGAGATCTGAGAATGTCAAGCAAAGGTTTTTCTTATCGTTGAAGTGCTCAGGGGCTTATTGGAGTCAAGCTTTATCCCTTCATTACATGAATAGCGCCGCATCTAAAAAGTTTTCGGGTCAAGCCAAAATCAACAAAATGCTGGGAACACTTAAAAGAACAACCCTTTAGTATTTTATCTTCTATTGCTGATTGGAAACTTATCCTATAAATAACAAAATTAAGTTTATAAATCGATTCTTCAATAAGAGTTATCTAATTAAAACAATTAAAGAGTTCAATAAAACCTTAAAGCGAGGCAAAAGACAATAATCTTGAAACTTAACCCATTAACGACCGGGAGAGATTTTTGAAAGAATCAATGGTTTTTTAGGGTAATTATGATCTCAGGAATTCAAATCTAGTGATTGAAAAAATTTCAGAAAATTTATGAGAACTAAATGTTCAATCTATATCTGGCATTGTTTTTTTGGAAAGTACATAATAAAACTTTTTTTATATAGTATTAAAAAACAAGTTGCATTTAATCTTCGTCTTCTTCTTAGTCCTAAGCCTTTTCTAGGTGTGTCGTTATGTGTAAGGCATATTTAAAATAATAAATAATAAAATTATTATGTTTTTTTTTTTTTTTTAGTCGATATTTCAAAAAATCTAAATAAAACCCAATTGGTTTTTCTACCCATTTACATTACTTCCCACACCACTCATGTTCAAGTGAAATTAAAACGGGAAACGGGCCCGTCGGTAATTACAAACGATTGACATGATTCGGTAGCTTTCATTTTAAACTTTAATAAGATTTAAAATTACGCTACTTTTTCCTTATTTTATCATATCTGCTTTGTGAAGGGAATCTAAATTAATTTTTTATTTAATAACAAGCGTAATCTCCCTTTAAATTTATATAAAGGTCAAAATTAAATGGAAATCCGGGTGTTTCATTGAATTTCGAGAGTGGCCAACTTGTCCTTATTAATGAATCCGAGACAGGCGACCCATCAACCCACCGGCCAGCCGTGGACCAGTGACTTGGCTAAATTCACTTGAGTTAAAAAACAAAAAAAAAACAAAAAAAAAATAGGAAAATTTTAATCAAACTCAAAGCAGATTTATTTATACGTATCTTTAAGAAAAAAAAACTCCCTTAATTAGAGAAATACTCTATTATATATTCTTTTTTATTCTAGCTCAAAAGATTCATTTTCAGTATTTTTAGGGGTAAAGTTACACATGATATTAGTTAATTTTTTTAAAAAGTTATTTGAATAATTATAATACAAGATGATTAATTCATTATTTTTAATGCTAAATATGCGAGAAGTTACTAGACTTAAACATAAGTTAGACAAAAGAAAGAAAAGTAGGAAATTTCAAGGATTGAGTCAGGATCATAAATACTTAAAGAATTGATTTTTAAACTTATGAAAATTGTAGATTGTGGGAAAGATGGGAGTGAGAAGTAAATTCCAGTCTCTCGAATCACAATTAAACGTATTTGCTAAATATAGTATACTAGTATTGTACCTGATTTGTGTAAAATCTCATGAAGCTTTAGTGGGGAGTATATTTCGAGAGATGAAACCCATGGCAGTATCTTTATGATGGAAATGGTTGGACAGGAAATTAACTGAACTAGATTTTATCCTTTCTACTATTTATCAGAATCTGCCAAGTGTTTATTATTCTCAATGGCAATAGAGTGAAAGAAATGAGAAAAATTGGCGAAAATTCATAGATAAAATTGATAACTTTCATGTCCTATATCAACATTACGTTTTATTTCTCATTATAATATTACATATTTAACATTTTTTCAAATATCTGAAATTATTATTATTTTTTTTTTTTTTTTTTTTTTAAATAAAGTCAATCTTTATTTAATCAAAACCAATTAAAATAATTTTCAAATGATTCATCTATAATATTTTTATTATCTGAAATTTTTTTTTTTTATTTTTTTTATAAATTTTATTAAACCAATTATTTTACATTAATTAATGTATACATTGTATTTTTGCTTCAATTCCGGAGATTACTTCTCCACCATCGAGTGTCCTTATTCATCTTTAGGCTTTGTTTTTAATAAGAGGAAAAATCTAATTAGATAAAAAAACCTCTTTTCCGATAATTATTTCAATTCCATTATTCCCAAATCAAGTCGATTGGTTTTAATTACCCTTAATCATCATCCCTATTATCTGAAATTATTTGATGATTGTTATTTTATTCATCCTTCATTCTTCATTATATATGATATTTATCGTTGGATTTTGCTTTGACTACAGAGATACAACTATTGGTTGTTGCGGCGCTTTTGTGTTCTGATAATTACATTTTTTTTATAAAAGTAAAATAAAGATTTATTTTGATTACACTAATGCTAACCAAAAAAATCCTAAGCTTGACCTGTTATACTTTTTTCTTTTATGAAACATAATAATTAAAAATATTTTTTATTTGAATTTAGGGTCAATATATTTTTTAATTGCAATTTATTATATTTTCACTTAATGTAATTAAAAAAAAAATTTATATCACCTTTTTTATTGTATCTACTTTAATCTAGTTTTTTTTTTAAATATTTTTTTTAAACATTTCTCGATTTTGGTAAAAAAATTTAGGATATACACAGTTCTATAAAATCTAATAAAAATCTAATTGTGATAATCAACCTAAAAATTATATCTTTGTGAAGAAGTAGTTAAAAATACTATTTGGGGTAAGTCTGGAAAAGTCAAGTTTACTCACATTTTCATGTGAAATTTTATTTTAAACACAATTTTTTTCTCTAAATCGTTTGAAGCGACGAATAATTTTTTAAAAATAAATAGATTTAAGAATCGGTCTAGAAACTTTCTAATTTTTACTAAAAACCACTAAATTCAACTGTCTATTTCAGAAAGTGAGAACACAGGCACAGAAAAAGATGTGATGTTTTGGAGTCGAAATTATATAGATAAGTTTAACTATATGTATTGAAGGATGAATGGATACTTGCAGCATTTACCATGAATTCTATCCAAATCCAAAATGCCTTTTGTTTTAATTTTCGACCTAAGCTCAAATCTAGCTAAACGGAACGATAGGCATTTCAAGTATCAAATATCACGATCGATAGCAAATCTGCTTGCTGGCATCTATCTCTCTCTCTCTTTATGGTGTTAAGGGCAAAGATTAATTTGAGATTTACTCCTGGTGAATTGACTTCTTGTATAGTGAATGATTTAGTTTCATATTGTGTCGTATAGGACATAGGCATTTCTACACTTTTGATTAATATATTATGAAGTGAGAGGAAATATGTTTCGAGTCAAAGTTTGGTCATCTATTTCAAAATATGAAGCATTCGAATGTATTTCGAACTGTGGTTATCTAATTTGTTTGATTAAAATAATATTGAATAAATTAAAATATATTTTTAAACATATTAAAGATAATTAGTAGAGATTGAGGTGTTGGTGCAAGGTGAAACATCTTTAATAAAGATAAGAGTAAATAATAATAATATTTATTTACTCTTATCTTTATATTAAAGATAAATGTAGCAACTCTAGTAGCACAATGTTCAAACTATATAGTAACCATATAATGACTATATAGATTCTCGAAATCTATATATGCACTATGTAGTTACTATATAGTTCGAAACATTGTGCCACTAGGGAATATATAATATTTGGTTAATGACTGCGCGATCCATAGGTTAAAGAACAACCGGCTTAGAATACTAAAACCTATGCATAATGATATTTAATTTATGTGATAGTAGTATTAGTGCAGAAACCAGATTATAGCCGGTCAAATCTTTACCTTGAGCTTTGGTTTGAACTCACGTCCCTTATATTTATCAAGCAGGAACGCTACACGGTCAGCCAGCCAGCACAGCCCTTAAAATTTAATAGTAAAATTCAAAGTTCAGAAACTAGAAAGATCAAAATCTAATAAAGTGTTATTTATTTTAGAAACACGAACATTTTGTTAGTAGAATAATTTTTCTATAACTTTCCGTTTTTAAATTATCGTGGATATCGTAACGTAAAACAACAGACATTTTAAGAGAAAATAAACAGGCCTGAAAATAATTTTTCTCTATGTTCCAGACATTTCTAAACATGGTCAGGAAAAAAAATGGAGCAAATTAATACGGATGTTTGGGAGACATTGAAAAAAGTGAATTAGTAAGCTAAATTCAACTAAATCCGTAAATACTGGATAGAAAATACAAGTGTGAAGAAATCGATGACCCGGAATGAGGTGTGATGGAATTTCCGTAAAAAGGAAAAATGTGAGATATATAAGGGGGAAAAATAAAGGATTTAAGCATGTGGTGAGTAGAAAAAAGAAGCCCGAGGAAATAGCTTAGAGCGCAGGGGATAACAAGGAACAGAGACAAGAAAGAGATGGTTACTGGTTGAAATTACTGAAAGGGCCAATATCTATGAGGATGCGTGATGTACAGCGTACAGCTGCTCGTCAAGAAATAGAAATGTCGACACTTGACAAATTAGATAGAAGGCAGAAAAATAAAAGTTAAAACAACGAATAATAGTAAATTAAAATTGAAGGAAAAAAATGAAATCTCTTTCAAGAATATATCGTCGGGTTACTGCCAAAACAAGCTAACTCCATAATTTGAACTTTTGAGAAATCGTCGTTTGAAAATTTAAATTGAAATGAAAAATCGTCACAGCTTCAAAATGATTTATTGATTTAAAAAAATCAAAGTAAGTAAGTTGTCTAGTTTTTTGTCAGTATGTTTTTTGAACATTTTTTAATCTAATGGAGTACTTAACTCCGAATTGAGTAAAAGTGGAGTTAGCTTGTTTTGGCAGTAGCCCGACGATATATATACACTCTCGGCGAATATTGAGATTTGACAATTTTTTATTAGGGATCTCTTTCAGATGGCAAGCTAAAATTCGGCATAATGATGTATTATTACAAACCTTTATTCTAAGCTCATTAGCTACAACCTTTCAAGGGCTGCTCAAATAGCAATCTGATTCTTATAAATTAAATTAGAAAATACGAGTTTTTTCCTACTCATTTTTCTGTGATTATCGGTATCTAAACTGATAGAAATAAGCAGAGATTTTCTTTGTTTGACCTTTCAGACACAATAAACAAGTATACCATAGAGTTAAGAGAATTTTTTTTGCTGATTTGCTCTTCGCTTAAGTTTGCTCCTATGATTATGAGTTAAATTAATTAGTTAATAGAGTAAAGGGTGTGTAGTTTCACAGTGCATGAAATAAAACTCAAAGAGGTTTATACAAACTCAATATATTTCGGGTTATTAGTCCATCATCAGGAGTTTACAATTTAATACTGTATTAACTTGTAAACTCACTGATGAGTGGACTAATAATCGAAATATATTGAGTTTGTATAAACCTCTTTGAGTTTTATTTCATTCACTGTGAAACTACACACCCTTTTACTCTATTAACTAACATCATGTTTCACCTAAAACCTACACCACTTTCTATAAGTAAATTAATTAGGTCCAATCTCCTTTTAATTTTATTGCACTTTTCCAAATTAAAATTTTTCTTCATCTTTTTGACTTGAAAATTGATTAAAATTAAGAAAAATAATTATTTTTGATTTATTAAGTGGGTAATAAAAAAATGTATTGATTCATTTAATCAAGAATACAAGTAAAAGTTAGAGGTCAGTGTAATTGATCATTGTATGGAAATGTGTGTTTCAGGATGTTCCGGTTCATGTTTCAACATTGACCTTTCTTCTGATTGCGTTTGACCGGTACCGATTTGTACAAAATCCCGGCAAACCACGATTACCAGGGTTTGTTTGTGCTGTGGGAACATGGCTGTTGGCTGTTTGCATTGTCCTGCCTTATCCCATCTACATCACCTACATCGATCTTGAGGTAAGATAATATATAAATTAAAAATAGTCTCTTGGATTTAGAGAACCACAAAAATTGTAGTTCTGAGAAGCAGAGGTTTGTTCGTAAAAGGAATAAATTCGAATTTTTTTTTTAATTAGAAGTTATTTGAATCCTTTCTTCGTTAATAGCTCAAAAATTTTGTTTTTTAATGTTTAATTTAAAAAAATGTCCCATCGAAAGAAAATCTAATTTTTTGAATAAAAATAATATTAAAAGCCTGTATGGGATGGCCCCTCCATCGTGAAAATAACAGAGTAGAAGGAAAGAAGCCGGAATCTCGTGCCAAATCTCAGAAAGTTAGATACAATCCAATTTACTAAGTTTTTTAAGGGCTTCGAGCAGTGGTAAATTCTCCGTTCGATAAATTAGGTTAAATTTATCTCCCACTTAATAACATATAAAAAAAATGAAAAATTCGAAGAGTCACCGACAAAACGTAGTTAAATTTATATATGGATAAATGGATATATATATATATATATATATATATATATATATATATATATATATATATATATATATATATATATATTGAATTAAATGAAGATAACTAATTATCCATCATATTTACCAAACATGGAATTTCCAATTAGGATGCGCTAATAGCCCTGAAATCTCATATTACACACGTTAATATTTTTTTTATAAATCAAAGGAGGATATGAAAAAGTTTTAAAAAAAAATATTTAGAAAAAAACTTTCAAAAGAAAATTTCTATTTTTTCCCCCGAAAATAAAAGTTAGTCAATGCACTACTGATATTGTACTTAATTTTCAGTCCCTTTTAGAAAGATATCTTTTAATTTCCGGAGAACAAGAAAGTCCCATTAATTCTAGGAGAGCTAAATATAGTAGCTAGTTTCGAAAATGAGTATCTTATTAGCCCATATAATATCTAAATAAGGCAGTGTTTGTTTACTTTTTAATTAGCAGCAATTTGCGCCCGCAATAAATCCTTGACGTCAAAATTGCCCAAAAGTGATCAATGTTTCGTTCGACTAAATAGCCTTCCAGACCTATTAGTACCATGGATGGATTTAAACATAACCTTGGAAATGTTAGCTTTTAGATAATCTCTGGAGACTCTTAGGCTTTAATCACGAGTAGTCTAAAATGAGGGTGTTCTAAAAAACTTGAAAGATGGTATTTTAAACAGGGCTGACATACTCGTATACTTTAAAGATTTTCCTTAATGACATAGATATAGATGATAGAGTGTATATAAAAATGACTCACTATCTGAGATTCATAGTTTCCAAAAGAGAGAGAGAGGAGGTGGTTCAAAAATATTTTCAAACAAAAATCAAAGAGAGCTGATATTTCTAATAGAATAGTGTCATAATTAAAAGGAGATATTAATTACTAATGGGCGTTCTTTCGCATATAATTATAAATTATTTTATTAAATATTAAGCAAAAATCCATGACAATTTGTTGATTTACACATTCCTGTGCAAACGTGGTCGAGTAATTAAATATTAAATTTGACAGGGGCCAGGTATATCGTAAAGTTATGTGGACTGCCACATCAGCTTATTATTTTAATAAATAACTACTCGTAAAATCTACAATCTGATCCCTACACCAATTAACACACCAACCCACACACACTCCTTCATCCTTCCAAAAAATGTTTAGGCATGTGCCTTCTGCTATTAGGTGATTATAACATAGCTTAAGATTTAAAATTAAATTTAACAAGCAAGTTTGTAGCCACAAGCTACGCCTTGTGCCATGTGTCAGATTTCATGCTCAAACTGTTAGCTGGCAAAAATTATTCACTTTTTCTTTCATTTAAATATTGCCTAAATGCGATAGAAAATATAACAATAAATCATTATTGATTAATAGCTTGTATAACCTCCAATTACATAAATACAAACAAACCTAATGAACATAACAACTTTTTGTTGTGAATTAATAAAAAAAAGCCACGTGTCACGCACATCCGTTTGTTATCT
Source organism: Forficula auricularia (assembly GCA_024734495.1). Classification (NCBI taxonomy): domain Eukaryota; kingdom Metazoa; phylum Arthropoda; class Insecta; order Dermaptera; family Forficulidae; genus Forficula; species Forficula auricularia. Next base: position 9,272,094 of record JALMQS010000030.1, on the reverse strand, counting down.
AAAAATTTTCACGCCTCATGACGATTATTTTCCGCTCCGGATACTAACCGATATCTATGTTCGCCACATTCATTTTATATTTCAGTTTACTTTATATTTTTAATGCCATTATCATATTTTTTTTTCTAAATTGGTTTTCTTATAACTTCTATCTATATTTTCCCTCGGTAATCCTTTAAGTACTTTCTACTTTTATTAGTCTAGACGGATATAATATGGATATTTTATTTTATCTAAAAAAGCCACTCACGTTACATAAAAGCCTATTTGGAAATGTGGACAATAGAAATTCACAACGATAAGGTCAGGGAATATTTATAAATAAGGAAAACAATTTTCATTAACGCTTTCTTGCAAAATAAACCAAAATAATTTTCTTGGTGACGATTAATTCATTTTCGAAAATTTAATCCAGATTTTAGTTTATTTCGGTCGCAATTAATATATTTTGATTTGGGGTTGCTAATTTATTTACTTAAAATTTATATTAGATATATAAAATTGAAGGAAAAATCAAATTTTTTCAAGATTCAATTAACTTCTCTATTATTCTTAATAATCCATTTTTGTCAGCAAACTGTTTAATCTAGCTGAAACTTGGTAGCAAGGTACACTTTATTAATAAAAGCTTTTATGTCTAATGTCAATTAAATAGATTGAATGAATCAATATACTTAATAGGCATTCGGCGCTTCTACAATTTGACGGCTAAAAGATTTTGAAAATCGGCGACTCAAAGCATTGGATAAAGTAAAAAGCAAAATCACATTAATAAAATGGAACAGGCTGCAAATCGGGACTTTTTATATTTATAATGGTAAACACTATCTTTTCTATTCTCTACCTATTTAAAGCTTATGTGAAATACTTTACCCATCCTTTGCATTGGATAAAGTTAAAATTATATTTTCATACTTACAATACTTGATGGGCTTACATGCCTGGAGCATTCCATCAACGACTGGAGTCGCCTAGCTCTTACGCAGCCTTCATTCTTCTGCGCGCAAATTGTTGCCTAAACACAGGCGTATCAACGTCATAATTCAAATCAAATTCAAATTCAGACTAGATTTTGAAGATTTTAATTAGTACAGATATTTATTTATGTTTTATAATTCAATATTTTTTTATAGGTTAAAAAAAATTGAATTAGTTAAAAATCTCTAAATGAAAAAATAATTCAAATTCAAGTTTGTTTTTGGACACGAGCTACACTATTCAATTATTTATTCACTCGTGATTGTAAAAGATAAAAGAATTGCCTATTTGCTGATAAAATGAAATGAAAAGTTATTATTCTTTAAACTGACGAATGGGTGACGTTCTCCAGGCGGCCAAAATATTGAATTTACTCAAAAAACTCTAAATTTTTCTTATTCGTATTATCTATTGTTTATACTGCCCAAGTTAAAAGAAGTTAAGCTATTTCGTCATTATGAATGTATACCTCTCATCAGCCTCTTATACTGAAATCAGGATCCAGTCGACAAAGAGTTCACGATCACATATTTCCGGAACTTATATGAATGGTTATGATACTCAGGTAAGGTGTAAGTGTATCTGTAATCGTTTGGACCCGAGATATTCAACAACCTTTGTAAACTTTAATAAAATTAATAAACCCCAACAATCCAATTGTTTCCTCGATAATAAGAGGAAGATAACGAAGGTCATTTCGTTTGGGTTCTCAAGGTGCAGGACGAAACCGCCCAAATGGAGACCACTGGTTGGAGACAACAAACACTGGGATTGCGGAGGGACCAAGCCGGAAAAACTATTATAATAGGGGACGAAACGTTAGCGATTCTGATGATCTCATTAAAATCTAGTTGCTTTCAGCAGAAACTTCTTTTTTATAAGAAACTCAACAATCAAAGCATCAAATCTGCAACTTTAGCTAATGTCGCTAGAAAGTAGCTTTGAAAAGGTTATCGTTGAAGACGGTTCATGTCGACCCCGAAGATGTTTATCGTCCTGATGAATACCAACCACAGCTCAGGGAGTTCTCTTTGGGCAAAACTACATCGTCAATCAAAGAACTTGACTGTACCGTTAAGAGAATCTATCTGTCCTTATTAAAATTTTCTCAAAAGCTACCGTCTTTGAAGCAAGATAATCAAAAATGCAAATAAAAATGCAAATTCTAATTGAATATATACTGAATTGTTATGCAAAATTTATATTAAGAATAAATATATTTTTATTGTCCTGTTTTTTAATTATAATATCTCACCTCTCTCTTCAAGAGCAATCGTATAGAAAGAGGGAAAAATATTAATGTTTTTTTTCTTTAAGCATTCTCTTATACTTTTTTATTTTCACATTTTATTAAATTATAACATAAAACGAAAAGAATTTTTGAATTAAAATTTTTTCAAATCATCAAGTTCTTGTGAGTAATTAATTTTGAACATATTCAATTTCTTTCTCTCTCTAATGACTTAAGACATTTCTTCAAAATATCTACATTTATATTCTCTACAAGAGACAATCGACATGCTATAAAATCTGATTGTTGAACACAAAGATTTAATTACCTACTAACTTAGTATATGAGACTCGAGACCTTAGGGAAGAAATTAAAATAGAAACAGCGAAGGAATTCTGTCTTCTTAGTTATACGATCCTCGTTATAATCTATTCTAACAGTGGAATTTAAATCCCAAGGTATGCAAACAAATTTTAATACAACATAAAAGGCTTAAGTTCACTAAATAAATAAATAAATAAATAAATTGTAATTAAGTATAGCGTTAAATTTATTTTCAAAAGATCTCTATGAAATTTGTTTGAAAACATCTTTTAAAGGTTCCAAATAAATTTTATCAGAAAAATATTATTAATTGATTTCTTTCAATAGCTTATTAGGTTAATACCCTTAAAATTTAAACCCTATTAGCTAGTTTTATTAAACCTAAATTGCAAATCAACATTATCATGAGAGCGTAACACCATATATGACAAAAATTCCCTGGAAAAGTATAATAAAATTCTTAAATTCACGGCGTTTCAGCTTCCACTAAAAAGTCAAGTAAAATGTCATTTTAAAAATATCGATATTAAAAAATCATTGTGGCTGAATAGGCTCGCGCTAAATCTATTATCACTTAATAACGGCATCAAAATAAGAAACTGAAACGTCGTGTATAGCCCAAAATAATCTTCTAATTCAAACAACACGGGTCTCCAAATTTTATTTAATCCCAAACTCTATGTAAATTAATATTCTTTTTAATTGACAGTTAAATTCGAAATTTTGTGCAGTATGTTACCTTAATGGTCGGAGTGAACCATGATGTTGGGAAAAACTAAATTAAATTTTATTTAATTTTAATAATAAAAATCTACCTATTTATCGGAATTTAAAATTTAATATATATATATATATATAAGAGAATATAGGTAATAGGTAATATATAATTTTTAGCTAAAACAAAAAATTACCGACCAACATTCGGTCCACCAGGTACTATTATACAGAATGAATTTATTGATTCAAAAAAAATTTAATTATCATATAATCATAATGAAACATGTTTGATTGAATTTCCTCTCTCTAAATTCAATAAGTGGAAAGAAATATAATAATGAAAATGTTTCATAATAAATGTAAATTACCTAATTTATAATTGACTGGTATGAATTAATAATGAAATTCTAGTGATTAAATAATCAATAAATAATCAATACTCATAATTGAATTGTATTCATTAAAGATTAACGTTAACTGAATGTTTTTAGAAATTTGAAGAGCATTTATATCTTATATACTTACTCTCGATTCCCTGGCCCATCGTAGATCTGTCTCCAGCCCCTCCGTGAATTATAAATATCTCCTTGGTGTTTTTTCTGACGTGTTAATGTCAGTAATCTCCCATAAAGCTTATTTTGCAAGAAATAGGGCTATTCTCGACATCTTTTCACGGTTAAATTGGATTTAAATCGAACTAACGCATTCGCAAACTCGTTTACCCCTATAACTTATAGAGATTGAAAGTCGCTTCACGCCTCCGTCCCGCGATCTACAGCTTTAAATTGTTCAAAGACCTGTATTAGGGTGGCCCATTTTTACTGATAATTATTTATAGTTATTATTATTATTATTATTTAGCTCCGTTTTAAAATTTGTTACTATTTCATGTTTTGATCCCTCTGTGGCAGTGTTTCCACAGCCTTTTTTTCTCGCGAACCAAAAGAAAGGTCCGAAAAATTTGACGAACCCCTATGTAGTCGTTAATGCACTTTGTGTGTCGGATGTTTTGTTTCAATATGTCTACGAAGAAAGTGATGGTTTTAACTTTTAAACTGCTGTTGGCAGAACTTTATTTTATGCAAATTGGTTTTGGTTCAGCTCATCTGCATTAAAATCCATTGTGGATGGTCTCTTTCATATTTTCACTCCTTTTCTGTAATAATTTTTTGTTTTCCGTCTGGTGAAGCGTTTCTCTTCTGCTTTCAGTGCTATGTCTCGATTCTATGTCTCGTTTCAAACGGCCCGTTTTTAACCATCGATCCATAATAAAAATAGCTATAATAATAATCAAATTAATTAGTATCATCGTTACGCTACGACCCAACTCGACAGTCATCAATGCTATCACTCGAAGCTATACAGGTGCTAAGCCTATGTATGAACGTCAGTTAATGCAGCACTATTCTCCAAGTATCTAATTCTAAAATCTGTAGTAAACTGCCTTAATTTGATATTTATTTCCAATTGTATTGTAAAAAAATATTACATAGAAGGGAAAACTGCTCCAATGATTTTAAATATAAAGCAGAACATGATACTAATCACATTGATAAAATGTTTTAAATATAAATAAATGTTGGTAATAAAAAGAGAATAGTATTTGATTACTTGAATAAGAGGAATAAATTATAATGTATAAAATTGTTGATATAATTTGATATTGATGAAGTAATTTTGAAAAACAAATAAGGAAAAAAGAAATGAAAATATTGAAATTTATTATAGATTTCTAACAAACAGGCAGCGAACAATCTGTTTTACAGTGGGTGTGTTCTTTAATTTTTGTGTTTTTGTTTTGTTTTTGTTTTTTTGCTTTTGATTTTAATGGCGTTTTAAAAAATCCGCCATTACAATATTATTTTCGCGAACCCCCTCTGCAAACACTGCGAACCCCCAGGGGTTCGCGAACCACCGGTTGGGAATCACTGCTCTATGGGTATTGAATATGTTTTTTTTTTACTATCACTCAAAAAAAAATCAATGGCAAAAGTTGGTGGCATTTTGATAATAAATATATTTTAATACCAATTTTTTTTTTTTTAGTCTCGTCCTCTATTTTGGCTCATTTTTTACATGAATTAATGTATACATTGTATTTTAGCTTCGACTCCGGAGATTACTTCTCCACCATCAAGTGTCCTTGATCATCTTTTTAGTCCTTGTTTTTAATAAGAGGAAAAAGCTAATTAAAGAAAAAAAACTTCTTTTCCGATAATTATTCCTAATCCCATTTTGGCTCATTATATTGTAAAACTTGATAGTAAAAAAATTCAAGTCCCAATATTAATATTTAAAGGTCGCTCGAAAACGTCAACCATTAAAAATTCTTCAAAACTTTTGAGTGAACTTTAAAAAGTTTTATTTTGAGCTGAAAATGTAAGCTTATTTTTACTGTATCGTATTCAATCAAATCAGATAAAATATTTTCTTTAAATTAAGCAATTCACTCCTCCTTAAAAAAAATTACTAGATCCAGCTTTAATGGAAGTTTACAGCATATTTTACATTAAATTTGGCCTTCTTCTTCTTACTTTAAGTGCCTTGTCCGATCAGCCTGTCGTTGGTAATCCCTCGTGGGAGAGGGGGTTGATCTTCCGCCTTTCTAAAAGTTGTCCAACATTCTTTATTCCAGTCCATTATCTGATGTTTCCCAGCCAGGAAGTTCGGTTTCTAACAATTCCGCGTTGACCCTCGATTTTCCCTTTTATAATGAGCTTGAGAAGCTAGTATTTTTTCCCTCTCAAAATATGATCTAAGTATGGAATCTTTCTCCTTTTGATAGTTGTGAACAATTCCCGGTCTAGATTTGCTTCTTCGTGATATAATATTAATTATAATTTTATAATTTTCGTTTTAAAAGTTTTTAAAGTATTTTCTTTTCTTAATAAAAAAGAAAAAAAAATGATATCTTTATTCTGAACATTAAGAAACTTTGAAATTCATCTTTAGAAAATAAACTGTCATCTTTCCGCAAGGCACTCATCCAAATATTCAAATCCAAACAACTTTAAATCCGAAACACCCCTGACTGTGACAGCCAATCATTTTTCATTCAAAAGATAAAAATAAGAATTATTCCCTCTGTCCCGACTTCCACGGAAAATTCAACAATTAACTAATCTTATAGTAAACCGCGCTTATCCTATTTATCCAATTAAAGATTAAGTGTTGAAGATAATTTAAAAAGATTGCTTGAAATCTTGGATGGTGAGACTTTATTTGTTGAGTCGATTTGCAATGGGAATTAATGACTTAGTTACGCGATTAGAATCGAATTCTTGAAGTTGGCCTGAGTCGTTGCTATTTAATTTAAGTTGTTTTATTTATTTTAGATTGCTTAATTTCTACTCTGTACGTCTAAGGGAACTGAATATTGATTATTATTCCATTTTTTCACTTGAGTGTTTTTATAAATGTCTGAAATGGAAATAAAAGTAATTTTTAAAAATAATTTTTTCTCTCTTTTCCAACAAAAAGGATTAGTAAGTGATCTAAAATATGTTATTATAATATATTAGTCAATACGCCAGGAAAAGCAAGCGAAACCATCATATCATATCCTTTACTAATTTTTGGAATGACTTGATAGCTATTGTGAACGCACGCATACATATACAATAGCGCTATATTTCACTCCGCTTTACGTCAAGCCATTATGAACCTAGCTTAAGAGTCAAAGTATTATAGTACTTATTTATTGCCAAATCGAGTTGCGATCTATCAAACACTCACCTGACCCTCAAAAAAATAACAAATATTATCCTTGCTTAGAAATCTACGAATATGGAATTTCAATGTATTTTTCGTTTAATAACGTCTATTTTGCCATTCAAATTATATGTTTTTTTCTTGAAATATTTTAAAGGAATTTCGAATTAAATTGCTAAATACATTTATAAACATAAATTTTTATTACTCTATATTAGATATTAGATACATTTATGAAAGTCTATTTGCAATACACTTCACGCATACATTTCTATTGTGTTCTCTCTTGCATGCTCCTTTTTTGCAAAAACAACATATTGTTTCTGCATATTTTATTATAATTTTTGTCCAAGTTCATAAGATGAAAAAAATTATCCATCGTTATGTTGTGACCTTTTAACCCTTGAAGTAAATCCAGCACAACACGGACACCTTGTCCTTTTTCAGTTGATTCAGCATCAACGGGTTTTCCTAAGTAAGGTTTTATTTTCCATACATAGCATGTTTCAGAACAGACAAATAGCCAAAATTTTAAGGCTTATTTTTCTGGTTTTGATGGCATATACTGACAAAACTTGCATCTACCACGAAAAGCAAGCAATTGTTCGTCGACATTCACACATGCAGATGGATTATAGAAGTTCGATAAAATATCCAACCATTTCTCAAAAAATTCACATATCGATGCAAACTTGAAAAGAGATTTTTTTGCAGTCTGCTATGACATCATCGAACCGAATTATCCGGCTCATATATATGAATGTTTTCATTGACATTATGGCTCTAAAAACTGGCCGCTCATATTCACTGTCGAATAAATCAGTCAGAGATTCGTTTTTAGATCTTTGAAAATAAAAAAGATTCATGAAATTCATTTAGAAAAAAGAAAATTTAACAATTTACCTGTAAACACCAGATAAAATGAGTACAGCAAGATATGTATACCACAAATTTGAGTCGATTTCGATTGCGTTTTCTCCAAACTGTGCCTTCGCAATTGCGTTTTGAATGTTTCAAAATCAAATTTTCAATAGAAGATGGAAAGAAAAGCAAAAAGATATCTTTGAAACAATCAACACGATCTCTTGAAAATCTTGTTGTCCAAGGACGAATAGAGAAAACATTCTCATTCGGTTTTCTTCCAAGACGATGTTTTGTAGGCTCTGTCTTCCAAACAGTTCCATCTTTTAAAATAAATAATGGAGCAGCTCCTAAACTAGGAAGTACTGAATCATCGATTTCGTCATCTTCTTCTTCTTCAAAATCAGATTCACTGCTATCGTTCAAACCAATTTCATCAATTGGTTCGCCTTGGTCGCTACTTGATGAAGAATCGTTATCTTCTTCAAAGTCTTATTCAAGAAGCATTGCTTCGTTTTCCTTGTTAGCTAAATATTTTGATCTTGTCATGTTTTATTTTATAATATATACGTATTGTTAGTTCAAAACAATATTCAAATAACAATTGTATATGCAGAATGAAGGAGAAAATTCATTGTAATTCCATATGGGTAGAAAACTACGCATGTAGGGTAGACAACGTATGTTTTTAAATATATTAACTCCAGGGGGAAATTTAAAATAATTAAAAAGTTAATTTTTAATCCCTATGATAAAAAATAAAGTCATGAAGTTTCATGAGCCTAAGTTAAGCGATTTAGATAAAAAAATGAAATCAATATCGGATCTGCGTAGTTTTCTACACAAGGATCAGACTAGAGTTAAAAGATTCACTTTATTGTTGCTTTTCATTATTTTACTTTTATTTTACTTTTTTTTTATTTTTATCATTAAGCGTTTTCATTGAGACTAACATAATATATACATAATATATTGAATTTATCATTTGCAAAATTATTAAAAAGATGATTTGTAATTAAAAAGATAAGACTTGAGTGAATTCGTGTAATGACATTTTACTTATTTTATTTTTTCAGCAAGTGCTAAAAGAGATGAAACTGGGCCAGGTGAAGGGCGTGGGCATATGTATGGTGAATCTCAACGATGATATGCAGGAGTATATGCGAGGCCTCTTTGTTCTCATGTAAGTACCCCATCTTCATTGCCTGGAATAATTAATTGACCGCAAGAGAGCATGATCAGTTGATTAATTTTTTTATTTTTGGTTTCTTTTTAATCCATTCATTAAATTTTAATTTGAATAAAAAGATTTTTCAATTTTCTTTATTCTTTTGATCTATATAACATCTTGACAACATAAACAAAAGTGAATTCAATAAGATAAAAGATTTCTTTCAACTCAAAGAGAAAAATCATTTAAAGGCTTTCGAAAAATTAAGAAATTGGAAGATCAACTTCCAAGATATTAATAATTAATTGTTTAAACTTAAAGACTTATTCAAAAAAGTCAAGTATGAATTCAACAAATTTTCTAAAATTTACAAATATACTATGGTTCATATTCATTCATACACAACACAATTCATCAAAAGTACAAATAGGACAAAAACAAAACAAAAAATAGAAAACAGGATGTTTGTCACTTCTAGGAATAATCTACGATAGAAGTTTAATATTCAAGAGTTCTTTTAAATTGATTTAATATTTCTACAACATTGTTATTGATATTCAAACTTATATTATTATACTTTATCTTCTCAGTAAATAAAAATAGTCTTTAAAGGTGGGCTCTAAAAAAGATAAGATCCCAACAAAAACACATGTGTAAAAAAAGGCAAAGCCAGATTAATAAAAATGATTTGCCAAAAAAAGTAGTGAGATCTAATGTGCTGTCAGGTTCAACATCATCAATATATTAAATCAATCGAAAATATATTAGTAACTTCAATTAAAACGCATGTTTTAGTTGAAATTATTTTTCTAAAACTTGGCTTTACGCATTGTTATGTATGTCACGAATTACCATATGTTACCATATCATGAGATCTTAATAAGAGAGGACGGAAGGACTAAAACGGAGAGGTAGAGGCCATATCAAACAATAATAATAATAATTGAATGTAATGGAAGGCAGCCCAGGGGTAGTGAGGAATGTAAAAATTAACACATATCCAAATAAGGTGTAATTTATTGGAATCCTTCCTCCTTTCCTTTCAAACCGACGTGTCGAAGGATTCTTTCCTCCTTCTTCAGGGTTTCTAGGGGTCATTGAAGGAAACAAAATCAAATGCTTCCTTCCTCTCTCCACAACAGTGTTTAAAACTTTTTTCTTCCTTAGCAGAAGGATAGAAAAACAATTTTTTATTTTTTTCATTCTTTTCTTAATTATTTTATTCTGCTAAGGACGAAAAAAGATTTAAATACTGTTTTGGGAGAGGAAGGAAGCATTGTATTTGTTTCCTTCATTGACCCTTGAAACCCTGAAGATGGAGGAAGAATCCCCGAAACGTCGGTTTGAAATGAAAGGAGGAGGGATTCCAATAAATTAGACCTTATTTGGATTTATGTTAATTTTTTCTTTCCTCACTACCCCTGGGCTACCTTCCATTACTTTCAATTAAAAGTACTACCAGTCCGTTTCTCTCCAGAGAAAATTTCATTGCAAATAAATAATAATAATAATTTAATTTATAAAAGGCAAGTTTTAGGAAAATAATTGAATTGAAATGAATCACACTCAAAGAAAAAGAAATTCAGAGCTTTGGGGAGAACTATATTTTAGCTCCTCAGAGTCTGGGGAGAGAATATACTACTCAACATACATACCTATTTACGCACATATCTTGATGGTGAGGTGCACCGCTCTCTCTCCCTCTTACTCTAGCAGCCTATCTATCTCTTTCTCTTTTCACTTTTGTTTCTTTTGACAACTACGTCATCGAAAACTTAGAATAGATGAGAATAACATTAGAAAATATCATCTGGATTTACTCATTAAAATCAAAAATAATCGTAAAGCTATTAAAAGAAAGTCTTCATTATATTAGAAGATTAATCTCTAATCCGGCTCCTGCACAAACACTACTAACTCTTGATGAAATTATCATACTACATTCCTACAAATAAACAAAGGTAACTACATTAATTAATTTAAATTCGTATTCAAGTAAATTGGATTTTACTAAACACGAGTTTCAATTATAATATTCATTTAACCTGCATTGATTTGAGAATTTAATAGAAACATAGTGAGAAATTATAATAAGAAAACAACTGCAAATTTCAAGATTGAAATTGAATCACGATATATTTTAGAAATACAAAGCCAAAGGTTATATTACTAAGAAAATTTTAGTTTAGTTTTAATTAATATGTTGAATCAATAATGAAACATGCAAAAAGTCTGATTTGCATTAATTTTGTACTCAATAATCCTTAGTTGATAAGTTAAAAAAAAAGAAGAAGAAGGAAATAAGACAACTGGATGAAATTGGCTTTAAAAAACCTTCCATCTAAGGAATTATATATATACTTTATTTGGGGTGGGGGGCGGAGTTGTAAATATTAGCTTCGTTTGTGGTAGAGATGTCCGGAACATATTCGGGGTTAAATTATGATATGCACCAACTGCGATTTGTTCAGCGTGAGATTTTTCATCTTCGCTAAGGTCATAGGATCAATAGAACACGTTCGGAACATATCCCCAATCATTATTTGTTTACTATGAACAGAGCATTTTTATTACTTTGAATATGTCATTTTTTACTACGAATGATCAACTTCTCCCAAACTATGAAAAACGAGCTTTCTCTCGATGTCACCCGGACAGTCTTTATTTTATTTTTATATTAAATGTGATTAAGGTCCATGTTTCATCAACATATGAATGATCAAGTAATTGTCGATTCAAACAATGTGGCCTTGATCTTAGTCCCCTCAATGAACTTACGGATCGTCCCATAAGTAGCTCAGCCACTTCATCCTAGATATTTTCATCTTTTTTAGAATGTCAATCTAAGAGACGATGGAGGGGAAGTTGTTTCGCTTAGTTTCGTCTTATGTCATGACAAGTCTTGCCATCTTTTCTTCTTTGTTTAGAGAATTTAACCATAATAAAACTTCCACTGGTGTTCTTGTTTTTAGTAGTAGCACATCTCCATTTCTTAAATGGCTCACTACCTCCCCCCACCCATTTATATTCAATGTTTCCCATCTGCAACACTGTATCATCGAATCGAAGTAAGAAAAAAAACTCGGTGATGGTATCAGAGTATTTAAATAATTGAAAAGTTTTTGTTTTGCCGAGAGTAGCAGAGTTGTTGATTCACAAAGAGAAACAAAGAGGTTGTCCTCTGCTTGATGCAAATAAACATACACACATATATATCAAGATGATATATCTGATCAAACAAATAAATAATATATATACAGATATATCATCTTGATATATATGTGTGTATGTTTATTTGCATCAAGCAGAGGACAACCTCTTTGTTTCTCTTTGTGGTATTTAAATAATTATTGTGTTCGGTGTCATTATGTTAATTCTTACATTAGATATAATTTTAACGCATTAATATGTATCCTGAGTATACCCTAGAAGCACAATGTTTCAAACTATATAGTAACTATATAGTTCATATACAGATTCTCGAATACATAATATTTGTATATACGGTAGAGAAAGAGAAACCTATTTATATCTCCTTAGAAAAAACAATGTCGAAAATGTAAGTATAAGAAAAACTTTAAACTCTTTTATTTATTAGATATTTAAGTTTAATTAAAAAACAAATAAAATAAGAAATTGAACGTACTTGAAAAGAAAATTACTATAATTTTATTCTAAAGCTAAATTAAAACAATTTCTATTTTATAACAAATTTGCCTACTTATTACTGGGAACAAGAAAAATATAGAGAGAAACAGAGCGGATGGTAATTTTCCAAAAGGAAAAAACTTATAATTTCTCTTTAAAAGAGTATCTCCATAAGTTTATAAATTTAATTATACAGTTTTACTAGGTTCGGTCTAAGTGGTTTCATTCGCAGCTTTTATACAGATGGAAAACTGAGCCAGTGAAGCATCAAATTTTCGATTTTTTCCCACGTTATAACGACAGCATCACTTGTAATTAATAAAAAAGAAAATTCCGGCGAGTTCTAACTATTTCATCTCAAAAGTTTTTTTAGAAAAATAACTATGCTCCTTTATGTAATTTAACCAAACGACTGGGAGGAAATAAAATATTTATGGAAACCCCTAGAAATAACGCTATGATAATATTGAGAGCCACTTCTCTGAATTCAGAACTAAACTTCATCGTAGGATTTTAGTATTCATATTTAAAGAAACCTTACTGTGGAAATTCTCATGGATAGCATTTTAATTGCCTCGATTCTCTCTCTATATCCTTATCATTAAATAAACTGTTGTTCGTATCACATAACATTCACTCACAAACCAACATTTTATGAACATGTATCGTAAAATATTTAAACTACAACTGAAAGTTTGTCAAAATGTGGCCCATGTAATATAAGAAAATAACAATGAGTAGATTTGAGTTCCACTTAGTCCTAGAATGGTTAGAGCAAAATTACGCAATAGATCACATTTGCTTTGGGGTTTAGAAATGATTCTCTTGATCAATATTAATTATGCGATATATTTTTTAAAGGGAATCATATTAACAGTTGAATAAGTCTTGATTGGTTTCCATAAAGTGATAGAAATTTAAAAGACACCCAGGATCCGAACCGGGTAGTGTCGGATTCTTAAGAACTAAAAACGCTCCTCTTTTCACTTGCCCATTGCACTGTAACCGTTCTTCGCATTACTTCAATGCAATGGCGGTCTATCTTTTATCCGGCTTCGTTTCCTTTTGTTTCGATGATAAGCCGTTTCACTGTACAGGATCAAAATATTGTTGTAGTCATGGATGGGCAATGGGCAACTTACATTTAATCAAGTAACAAAATACAAAATATCAATCGTATAAAAAAGGTTATCAAAAATTTGGTCCTACTTCAGAAATGTATTACTTTCAAAAAAAAAAATGTACACATAATTTCACAAATGAGCTGTTTCTTATGTTACAGTCATGTTTGTGTTTAAACTTTGGATAATTTATTATTATTTTTTTATTATTATATTTATTTATTTTCATTCAGTATAATTCCATTAAAAATAATAAAAGAAAAGAATTGAAATATATCATATGCTAGAAATAGTGACAGGGTATAAAGAATGATATGACACGAATGTCCTACTGAAATAAGACTGTAACGTGTAACCACTGGAAAGACCGAGGAAAAGATGAGCGCCGGAACAGGCCACACGACCTAGTTTCCTTAACGAAGATAATGATGATGATGATAATTCTATCGAATAAACAAACAAACAAAAGTAATCAGAACATAAATAAATGAACTTTATTTCAGTACTATAATATAAATTTTGTTAAAACTTAAAATATTTCAATTAATGAAATGTTAAACATTCGAAAAGTATATGGTGTCACGAGCTGTCATCGGGTACATTTACTTACCTACAACATCTTTTATTATGATTTAAAGTAAAATAATAAATAAACCGTCATTAAATAACTTAAGTTTCAACACTAACATTGATGCACCACTAAATGGGTATTTTATATAATATATTTATATAAAATTTTTTGTACATTTATAGGATTCAAAAGTAAAACATAAAGTGAAATGTAGCTCGTAAACTAAGTATGTAAGATACAAAATTTAAAATTTGTACATATTCAATTATTCAGAAATCGAATAAATCTTATTGACATTTTAATCGAAAGATTAATTTAAGGAGATGACATTTTTTTGCGCTCGAAAATAAAAAATATTTTTCTATCATGGGATGTGAGTAAATACTATACATATTTCTTTAAGTAAAATTAAGATTAATTTTTTAAATAATTATTTCGTTTTAAAATAACCATGCGAGAAGGCCCCAAAGTGGCCATCTTTTAAGACAGAGTTTTTCAACCTTTTTAATGACACGACCCCCTCAGTATGAACCATTTTTTTGCGACCGCCTACCCCCGCTATTTATAACCTGAAATTTATTATGTTACAAATATCAAATCTGTACAACATTTTTATTAAATTTTATAATTAGGTATAAATACAAAATTAAGTACCTATTACACACATAATTTTACATCGATTATATCGTCAAACGCATCCATGGAAAAGCGATAAAATATATTTTTAAGATTTGTATTTATTTTTCTTTTTTACTGAGACTTCGCGACCCCCACGTTGAAAAACACTGTTTTAAGTCGAGTTTTCTACCAGTTCAATCAAATAGGTAGGTACTTAGACTATATTTCTGAAAAAATCTTAAATTGGTGATTCTCTCATTATGAAAGACAAATTACGAATTTGAATCAGTAGTATTTTGGAAGATAAATATAATCATTTTTCTACTGTCCGCCTTCTGTGGGGCATAATTATTGAATTCAATGAACAGCAAGTCATTCAGCTAGTAATTTATATTGGTATGAGTATTCTGAAATAAAGGCCTAGATAAAAATTTCATCAAGAAATCTTTTAAAAAATAAAATAGTATGTTCGTTAGCACTTTATTCAAGAAATCGTTTTTTAATATATTTAAAGTGGAAACTTGAGTCTTTTTGTAACAAATACCTTTGAGATTACCATTTTATTTTTAAATAGAAACTAAACTCCCATTAAAAAATGGCGGCGTGTCAAGAAAAGGCCTGTGTATTTACAATCCCTCTCAAGTGATTATTTTTGCAGAGAAATAACATCTTTCTTCTTCCTCTTCTCTTTCCGTGTGCTATCCGCCGACTGCACAACAGATCTTCTTGAGGCGTGGTGCCAAATTGCCTGGGATTCTTCGTTTTAAGTTTATTGCTTTTCATCAATATTTTTCTCATAAACGAAAAGAAAAGCCCACAAAAAGTGAGCAATCAAGATAGGCCTCTTCGCCCCATTTGTTTTGAATTAAATATACTATTAATGATGTAATTTGAATATTGAAACACTTTGATGTCAAAATGATAAATGATTCAATGAATGGGACTAATTTCAATTTTGGTTTTATGAGAAAATTAATTTAAATAAACGAAATTAAGTCAAATTTATTTATAAAGGCAGTCAGCGGTTCGCCTATACCTATATGGTAAAAGTTCTCGAGATTACACAAACTTACCTCCATACCAATTCTATGATACTAACATCATGCAATATTAAATTCACTCAAAACTTTAAACCTTTATTTCTACTGTCTGTACATCTGTCTATCTGAATTCCAATATTCACGATGAATAAAATACAGAAAGTAGTAGAAAGTGTATTCTGAGAATTCCAAAATTCAACTCACTTTAAAATTTTCATTTTTTATTTTACCATACAGTGTATGGTCAAGTATTGTAATCGTGCATGAAAAAAGTAGTTTTTTGGTTCATTTTTTCGAAATATTTAAAAAGCGGCTGAAAGTATTTTGATAAAAAAAAAAAAAAATTGAGCGAAACCATGGCGTTTTGGTATAAAAAAGCCTTTATGAGTGAAGATAGAAAAAATTATATTTTACGATATATTAATTATTTTATCAAAATGTCTTCTAGTACGTTACCGAATTTTGTGTACGCTCTAGCTCTAAAACTAGTGTAAATATCAAAACAAAATTTCACATGCATATTCCGTATATTGATATTAAGAGCTGATTCGATTTTGGTTGAAATCGAACCAAAAATTAAGGAAGTAGACTCTGGATAAATTCCTGATGATGGGATAATCACCTAAAATATAGGGAGAATTTAAAATCTTAACTCATTTTATTTTATTTTTTCTCACTGTGAAACACCACCAACTCCAACCCATTATAACTCTACGATGTTTCTATTGCTTATTCTGCGATCGTTCTCGAGAATAAAGACCCACTCCGATTTAAGCTTAACTGATTAGGCCACTTCATTGACTATTGTGCATTGTTCACCTCCAAACCAAATTTCAATTTTATATCTAAAACCGTTTGCTGACAAAAATTGTTAATGTGTCTTTTTGGCTTAAGCCACCCATGATAATTTAAGAACGAAATGTTGGAATTTTTAAAACAAAGGACTGATTAGATTTGAATCTTTCTATCTCCTATATATTCATATTTAAAAATGCAGAAAAAACGAATTGTTATATACGAGGGAGCTATCATACAGTTATAGCTTATCTTATAGAATTTGGCGTATAAATTTGTATTAATAAACAGCTCTCTGTTAATTTTCTACTTTCTATCTCAAACCGTTCTTTGATCAAAGAAAAAAAATTCAATGTGACGAAATCTTTAGAAAATATTCTAGACTCTTGTCAAATTTAGTTTTAGTTTAGTGATTTACGGGTGGAAATGTACCTACCTATTTTAAGACTAAAAATTAAAAAAATAAATTATAGTTTAAAAAACTAAAAAAACACGCTTTTATCAGTAATGCCCTAAAAAGTATAAAATTATGTACCTAAAAACTGTTTTATGTCCAATAACTAAGTCAAAAAGCTCGGGGCACTTGTCGAAATTAATTAAAACTACCTACCTAAAGGGTTCTCAAAGAAACGCCCCACACTTTTTGACTTAGTTAATGGACATAAAAAAGTTTTTAGGTACATTATTTTATACTTTTTAGAGCATTACTGACAAAAGCCTGTTTTTTTAGTTTTTTTAAAGTATAATTTTTTACGAGATAAAGGCTCTGACACTATTAAAATTACAATTGTTGAGTTAATGCATAAACATTTCAACCTTGAAAAATTCATTTCCATTTAATGAATTGATTAGTCGAATGTATCTGTTTACCTCAGGCAGGCATTATTCCATTATCAAGCCTCAAGCGAAAAGACTGAGGAAATCGATGTTAATCTCTTTTGTAGTCTAGTCTGTTTATGTTGGAAGGTTAATTGTCTTCTGGTTAATTGAAGTGTCGTCGCCCATTATGTTACTTGAATGACAACCGATCCTCATTGCATCTAAATTGCTAGTAAATGTTTAAAGAAAAAGAACTATAAAAAAGATAAAATGCTCAATGAACAGAGAAAATCCTTTAAATAATTAGACTTACAGAGTGTACATAAAAGTTCCCTTGCCACTTAACAAGCAAATTTTTTTAACGAGAATAATCATGAAAGCTGATATAAACATATGTTCACAATTTTCAACAATGTTTTCATGTTACTGTTATTTTTGTGTTGAAGCTTGGGAGATTTAAAAGACTTATTAATTTTGAAGATTTTATAAATTATTGGTCGAGTTGTTTATCAAAAGAGAAGTTTCGAATGCCACATATAAACCACATAGATTGGAAATTTTTAACGAGATAATCTCAATTAAATACTCACGTCATTTTGGCACATAATTCTGGAGACGTCTTCAAGTGCTTGTGAAGTTTAATGCTTTAGTGAGACTCTCAGTCTATTAATGAAAAATTAAGAACAACATAATTTGGGGAATATATCGTAAAGAAGATAGAGAACTTTGATTACAACAAAATGCTGAAGTCACGACTAGAGCATCCTATTAAGGTAAAGAATGAACACTTGATTCGTAATTTACGAAGGTACTATCGAGATATTTTCCACTATTTCAAACGAAAAGTTCTGAAGCTAAAGAATTATTGAAGAAGACAATAAAAGAGTGTGTCTTCTGCTGGAATTATAAATTTTATTTATTTATAACGAGATTATAGTTTCGAGAGCTTTGCCCTTTTCATCAGTCTATTACAATGGATTCACATAAATTAGTTCCTGTGAATCCATTTTAATAGACTGATGAAAAGGGCAAAGCCCTCGAAACTATAGTCTCATTATAAATAAATAAAATTTATAATTCCAGCAGAAGACACACTCTTTTATTGTCTCCTTCAATATATAAAAATTCTGCTACACTCGGATCAAAAACTTTCAATTTAACTAAAGAGTTATCTTAATTATGAATAAATTCAAATTAGTCGAATTCTTCATAATAAATTAAAAAGTATTTTTAGTACAAATTTAAAAATTTAGTCAAAAAGAGACAAGCTCAAAGTACCGTAAGGGAAAATCTATTCATCTTTTGGGGCAAAGGAGCGAAGCTGAAAGTCAGACTCTTGCTAGTTATTTAATACAATTAATTGTTAAAGTATAATTATTATGTATCATATGTTTTCCTTTTTGATTTTTTCATGCTTGTTATATTAGCTTTTTCCGGTTTTCTTGTTTTGCATTTCGTATTATATTAATTAATTTTTATGTAATTACATTAGCCTAAAATTGTACATAAAAGGGGCTAGATGGTCCTAAAGATACAATGTTTTTAATAAATAAATAAATAATATATACTTATTATAATTGGCTTGTGCGACGACGCTGAAGTAATTTTTTTAAATTTTAAACTCACTAATAGTTCATGACAAATAAATTTTATTATAATTAGGAAATTCAATTATCATATTATTATTTCTTCTGGCCAGAAAGATGCTCACTTAAGGCGGGCTTCGCAGCTGATTTTATTATATCTCATAATAGATAGTGCAATCAGATAATTAATTTTATTAAGATTACTAGTAAAAGCTTTTTTTAAATAATTTTTAGATACCTACAAACCTACATACTATATCAAATTGCTGTGCTCCTTTTTGACCCTCTTGACTAAGAGGCGGATGCAAAAATAAGTAGATTTAATACCTAAATATGCATTTTGAACACTTTTTAAATTATTAAAAATCTTCTCTTCCATCTTTCCTTTCTTTAGCTCCGATTAAGGAGAAATAACAGGTCACGAGAATCATTTCATGGCCGACTCTTTCAAAGGCAACTTCGATAGAAATTATACTATGACTGAATATTCTATTAAGTTATTTTTTTCATTAAAACTGCTAACACCATTCATTTGGTCTCGTCAAGCAAATTTAAAAAATTAGCTCTTTTTTAGAACACCCCCTCTTATTTTTAGATTTGATTTCAACCAAAATCTAATAAGTTCCTTACTCTCAATATAAAATAAGCTGATGTGGCCATCCACATCACTTTTTCATACACCTGGCCCCTCTCTCATATATAATATTTAATAAAATCATTTATGATCATTTGCGAAAGAACTTCCCACCCGCTTTGAATGTTCATAGTTTCAAATTTTTATTATTTCGTGAGTTTTTTCAATAAAAATCTCTTTTCCAATCTTTTATTTTATATTATATAATCTGTGAAGAAAATAAAAAAATCACTGAAGATGAGCAAATAAAGATATTCGAAACATGTTTGGTTAAAAAAATATGTTTGAGATAAAACAAAATTTTTATAATAAAATAAAAATTTGAAAAAGAGAAGAAATATGATTTTTATTTTCGTTCATCATTTCGTTCATGGAGATCAATAAATTAGTGAAAAGATCCTTTTGAAGGGCAAATGACAAAAACAGCCCTTATGGAATTTTTAATTTGCTTTGGAATTAAAATAAACAATAAAGCCCTCATCAGAGTCTATTTTATTAGCAGTGTATGTAAATGACTTAATGAGAATTATTCAGAAGTAAGCGCCAACAACATGCAGGGTTATCCGTTAGATATCCGTTAGATATTACCATAAGGCGCTTATATGCTCACTTAATTTCTCTGATATAACAAGAAAGGGGAATATTATAGTCCTAGCTCTAAAATTATAGTAATTGATTAAGCAGATGATATTTAAGGATAACTTTGATCATGTAATGATTACAAGCCATAACAATTATTATATAGCCACTCAAAATCTATTACTCATAAATTAATAAATACTTACTGGAAAATAGGGTGTAGAAAGAAAAATTGAAAATTTTAATGAAATTTGATGTTGCGACAACCAAGATTATTGAAAGAAACAATTTCTAATTTAAAGTCTTTTTTTAATTGTATTATTTATGAATATTAAAAGTTTAATAATTATAAGTATTTTCTTGGGGACAGGTTGTTAAAATTTCAATGGAATTTTATTGAATAGTAGCCAGGATAATATAAAGTAGAAAATTTCAAATTAAAGACTTAGAATGTCGTTTACAATTTTTTTACAAACCGATATGTTTCAGAAGATCTTCCTTTATTGTCGGTTTTTAAAAAGGCTGAAAACGACTTTCCAAATCTTTAATTTGAGAATTTCTCCTTTAATATATATTATCCTGGGCTGCTTTTCAATAAAATTCCATTGAAATATTAACAACCTGTCCCCCAAAAAATACTTATAATATAAAATTGTTAATAGTCAAAAGTAATATAATTTAAAAAAAAATGAATAAAAAACGAATGTGTTTTTGTTTTATTTAAAGAAACATCACTTGAGAATAAAATAATAAATACCTACTTCTTTTTTGTTAAGAAAATTAAGGAAAAAATATAAAATTTTCGTGGTCATTTAAAAATTAAAAATGCGAAGACAGAAAACAATTTTCGGGATGACAGAATTTTAAAAGAAAACAAAAAAATCTTAATTATTTCAACAACTCACTACGAGATTAATTATTTCAACAACCTACTACGACAGAATCAACCATTCTATCCACCAGTTCTACTTACACGTCATTCCGAAACCAACCCTATTTATAGATTAAGCATCGCTTATAACGCACTTTCCCAAAAAACATGCATTTTGAATTTTACTATAGATACCAACAGAATGTCTAGAATTATAAAAATAAACACACTTTCATATATTTAAATACTCACTATCATAATTATTATATCTGATTTACTCTGTATTATTGTTTATTATTTGTATGTTTAACTTTATTGTTTTTTTCTCTACTTTTTACTAATTAGTGTTTCTTTGTATTACTTTTGGTAATGTTTATTAAAGGCGCATGCCGTTGAAATAAATAAATAAATAAAAGAGAGTGTGATGATCCGGATTTCCTGTCACAAAGATAACTGTCACTCATTACTCCTTTCAAAGAAACATTCCCTTTCTGATAGCTATTGCTATTGTAATTACTCTGAATGAAATGAATCTTTTAATTGAGAACAAATTTATTTTAAAATACATATGTCGGCTTATTATTAAGCAATCTGCCTTTCTCCACTTTTTAAGAAAATTAAATTTTTTATCTAAGCTTTGGATAAATTTGCCTATGTATTACATTCTCTCTTAAAATATCTTATCAAAGGCCACACTTAAATTAAGTGGATTCGATACATCCGTCGATTGAGAAGATTAAAAAAAATATATATACAAATTATATACGAATTTTTTAGAAGTGTAAGACAATAGTATATTATGTTATTGGGGATTTCGACTATCGGTAATTTGACTGGTAACACCCATAGTATTGTATGGCAAGGGCGTAAAGTGAGGAATACCTGACAAGCGATAGTTGCAGTATGAGCTGATAGCTTATGGAGCTTTCACTTTGAATCCAACAGACGAGTCGTAAGGCGAGTGCATTGATTCACACGAGTATTCAGGTGAATGTAGTAGAAGTTGAAGTGAATGCTTTAACTTTGATTGCCGTATGTTTCTACTAAGCCCGTCCCATACATTATATTTTTCGTAATACCAGCTGAGAAAGAACGATTTGGGAGAGAAAATAATCCATAGCTTTTTCAGTAAGATCAAGCGGCCTAAGTGTTATTTCTAAGATTTTATTCATTTTTTAGGCAATGATTAATGATCACATTACTATAAATAATAATTAATGGTGACATGTTACATGGATCGAAGCTGTTTACAAGAATCTATGCCGCTGTGAATGTATAAATAAATAATAAAAGTTGTGGTAAGTGGAACTTTATGCACATCATGCGAGAAAAATGTATCTAATTAAAGTCGGTCAGAAATCAGTCGGCCTATCCCAAACAAACGACTTTTGAAAATCGTACTTTAGTAACTGGTATTACAAAAAATCTATTTAAGTGGTTGAATATTTTACGGATTAATTTTTTAGAAACTTTTCAGCGTACGGAAGCTTACGCCCACTGACTAAATCAGGAGAACTGTTAAAGAGACAATTAATTTGTTACTTTAGTTAATTTTCTTTGGGAAGAAACTCAAAGAGAACAAAACATTGAATTTCGTTGTATTTACGATATATATTTACTTATATTTTATTTATGTACATTTAAAATCTTCTTTTTATTCTCCAGCTAAGCGTATGAAGATAAAATGATTTTATTAATTTAATTAAGTCCTCCTTTTGCTCTTTTTATTTCCTTTATTACTTTTCCGATTGAAGAAGGAAACTAAGAGACAGAGAAAGCTTCTTTATCTTATTAGACGTGATATTCCGTTTAATTTTATTTAAATAGCTATTTTAATATCATTTGAAAAAGAATTAAAAAGAGAACCATTTATATAAAGAAGCGAAATGATAGCAGCAACTACTTATTTTTTCTTTTTGTTGGCTTTGTTTTTTGTTTTCGGCAATAAAATAATGTTTAGAAATTAAATTATGGCCACTTGTTTCAAATTTTATTGTTTATTACTAGAGAGACCATTTTATGGTTGCAATTATAAAATAAATGACTATTTATAACTTTTGGTCAAGACTTTTTCAAATAAAATTGGAAGATAATTAGAAATCTTTTTCAAAACTCGGTATTCAAGAGGATTTCTCAATTTTAATGAGAGAACGGTTTGAGCTAGAAAGTTAAATCTTGATTTAAAGGTAGAGTTTATTAATACCAATGTGTTTCATCTCATTATGGCTACATTTTATGAATCTCATTGGACAATTCGAATTTTTCTAAATGCATTTTTGATCCGGAAATTACTTTGAATATAGAAAACAATAAAACACTCAAATCAAATTCATTTCGCTAATTCGATCAGTAAATTTGATTGTAAATTGTTAAATAGTCTGGAATTATTGTGGAACAAAAAATAGAAAAGCAATAAATATATTTTTTATAAATTCTGTAAAAAACATATAATCTTATATGGTCCATTTTTCATTTTTATATTTATTCATGAACCTTTAATAAAACAACCCACCAGTAAATTTTTATCATAAAAAAAGGAAATATAGAGAGTAGAATATAAATATATATTGTATTGAATAAGATTGTTTGATATCCTAAAAAAAAATCCAAAAGGGCTAAAAAGTTCAATTTTTAATAAAAAAGGCTCTTATGGACTCTATATCAAAATATTTGTTTCAAAGGGTGATTAATTTTTTTTCTGAGGTTGCGGTTTCGATAAAGGAAAGATATGATATGCAGCATTACATCTGCATTGGCCATTTTGTGGTTTCAATTAGAAAAAGTTAAATTGTATATTATCCATTTCATTTTTTTCTTTTTTTGTGATTTAAAATAAGCTTGTAAGACCATCTGTTTTTAATTAAATTATTCATGACTCTTTTGATCTTTTAATAATAATGCTTTTTTAGATTTAGACACGCACTGTGGAAAAAAAAGACATTTTTTAAATTATTTTCTTTGTAATTCTTAATTTTAGTAAATTCTAAGGGAAATTCATGATCTTCTTCCATATCATCTTTGTATCTAGGATTTAGCTTTCCTCTGCTTCTTCATCCTATTGGAATCGACTTAAAGATCCTTTTCTGGGGTGGTGAGTCACTCAATATTAAAAGGTACCCTGGCGATTTCCATTTAATATAATCTAGCTCTTGATACAATTTATAGTTCGATGTCGTCGTGTCTTATACACAGAGACAATCTTCTACTTAATTCCTCTTCAGATTGAGCCTAACATTTTTCTCTAGAATTTCGCCTATATAATGTGATTTTGGCTTTTGTGATTATATTAAGGTATCTTATGTGTGAAAAGACGCACTTTACAAGTACTTAGTAGAGTGTTAACTCATTTTTTGTGATCCACAACATCTCCAGAGACCTAAAAGACATCTGTTTGCAACTGTGATACATTAAAGGAATTTTTCCACATAATATAGATATAATATAATCACTTGAATTGATGACAAGAAGCCAGATAAGTGAATTTGAGTTGGACTGTTTCGAATTTAATTAATAGATCCTTAAATTTTCAAATATTTATACTACTTAATAGTTAGAAAGTATTTTGTTTTACCTTGGTTATTTTCAAGTTCAATGATCGCGCTTCAAGCTGAAAACTTTAAAATCATCTTCGGATTAACCAGTCAGAGTGATATCAAAAACATAGGAAAAACTTGGGTCGTCTTATTGTAAATCGTACTTTCTGTAATTGTGTTATTTACCAAATATAATATTACACTTAAATTTATTATAAGAAATACTTTATATATATGTATATGTGTTAAGTTAGGCATTTACGGACTCAAAGGGAACATAAACTCTCAAGTTATAAAGGATCAAACGGCGTCGCTGGATAAATTCAATACTTCGACCCACCCAGGAGGCCACTAGCAAAAAATGATTACAATGTCCAAAACAGTTGAGATATTAAATTCGTTCTTATTTGTCGTTCATATGAGAGAGAATGAACAAATTTTTCAAAATTGTAATTTGAATACTTGTGTGAAATCGAGCTAGAATTAAAAAATTAACATTATTCTACTTTTAATGATATCTTTACAAGGATACTTCACACTCTATGGTCTATGGTAAAAAAACAATATTTTTTTTTATTTTTAGCTCCACAAAAAATTCGAACTTTCCTACAATATTTATCAAATTAAAATGTTAATTCCACTTTTGATTTCATGGGAAACGATTACAGATCAATCGTAAAGTTTACGTTTGATTCATTTTTTAGATTACAAGCCTCAAAAATGCTCTGGCTGTCGAACAGAAGTGTATTTTTTTAATTTAGGGATTTTTAAATAATTTAATTTTTGTTGGCACGAATAAGAAAAATATTGAAATATAAAATATAAATAAATAACTGTTCTAATTAAAATCCTTAAAATGTAGTGTGAATTTGACAATGGCTCGCCTGAATTTAGGCAACAGTTCGCGCTCAGAAAAATGAATGCTGCGTATGAGCTAGGCGAGTCCAGTCGTTGATGAATTCTCCAGAGCTTATGGCATGTAAGCCATTAATATGTATGAAAGGATACATTTTACGTAAGCTTTAAATAAATAGAGAATAGAAAAGGTAGAGTTTACAATGTAAACATTCGAGTTTTCCCTATTTGCTCCCTCAGTTTGATTTTATTAATGTGATTTTGCTTTTTACTTTATCCAATGTGAGCATGGGTAGTATTATAATAAAGGAATAAACATATTAATACTAATAGTTAAAATGACTATCCGTTTCAGTTTATTTTCTATCTCGGTCTGTCTGAATTCCCACATCCACAATAACTCAAGAATTGAAAGACGTAGTAATTTTTTCCTGGGGATTATATTTTGGACTTTCTAGCTTTAGAATCTTCGGTTTAAAAATGCAGAAAGCATTTATTGAATTTTATTGAATTTATCGTTGAAATACAATTTTTTATACAAATACCCTATTTAATGAAAGCGCTATGTGTTGATTGAAAGTTGACATGTCGTATTTGCCCTTTGTGTCTACTCAAATATGCATGTCTTCATATTAATCACTTCTTTGTCTCCCAGGGCATTAAATGAAGGAGCAGCAGACAATTTGAAAATTTCATTCCTTTAAAAGAAATCCTTCAAATATTTAATTTATTTTATTCTATACATGAAATGAATTTTAGTTGAAATATTTGAGCTGATATACCTATATTACTCATCATTCATTAATAAAGAAGTATGTTTTTTACAATTTCAATATTTATTTTACTTTTGAATAATAGTTTATTAGAAATGATTGATATCTTAAAATTAAATAATATACCAAGTTATTTGAAACTATAAAATGAAATTTTAATAGTTTTAAATATTTAGATATTTATTTATTTATTTTTATTGTCAGGCTTCTCTAATCGAAGAGTATGGTACCAAAGTTGTGAAATTGTTTTAACTTTTCCCTTCAATTGTTTTTTACTTAAATTCCTTTATAAATAATCAAACATGTTAAAAAAACAAATATTAACCAACCCTTTGAAGTAATTGGATATTCACAGACAAAAAAGTAATTTTAAGTATTACAAACATCTCTCCAAATGTTCCTTTTTGAGATTTGCCTAACTCATTTATATGATCAAATTTATTTTTAATTGAATGTAATGGAAGGCAGCCCAGAGGTAGTTTATTTTTAATTTGTTTAATTCTAAATAGTAGATAAATAGATTTATTTCGTATAAGTATTTATATTGGTGATAGTGTGACCTAAATTTGGCTACTTTAATCTTAGCACTCCACAATTTCCATTGAAACCCGAGCCGTCTATTTGATTAGCGTCGGAAATTACTAACGGGATCGGACAATGAACTTAAGCTTTCTTAACAATATTGATTTTATTAAATTCTAACCTTTCAATTGATTTAATTCCTAATTTGATTTTGGTAATATTATGATGATGGTAGAAATATGAGCATAAAAATATATAATATAGACGTTTGTATCTTGAATAATGATGATGACGCAAGTAAAAGTAAAAATCTGGCACATTCTAAAAAACGGATGAATATTGTTCTTAAAAATATAAATGTACCCTTCACTTTCTAAAATATATCTTAACAATCACCTGTGTTCTAACATCTTAGCTCTTTTTTATTCAGGTCAGATTATAGAGTACAAGTTTAAGACACAGGAGATCATTTAAACTTTGAACGTTAAGTAATTTTCTAAAATATACTAGTATTAAGAACTAAATTGAAAACTTCTTTTTGCCTAGAGTAGCAGAATGTTTATAAATTGAAGGAGACAATAAAAGACTCTGTCTTCTGCTGGAATTATAAATTTTAATTTATTTATAACGATGTATTAATGTAACAATAAATTAAAAATTTTAATGCCAGCAGAAGACACTATTTTAGTATCTCCTTCGAATATTAAGAACTATGCTAGTTATTTGTTTGATAGTGAGCATCAACAAGGTTTTGGTTTAAATGAGTTCCCTGAAATTACATCTTTGATTATAATTTTTGCTAATTAATTTTTATTTTTTTTTATTTTACTTTACCCATATAAAGTAGCGTATCATCAATGAGCGCCTCTAGCTGATATGCTAATTTTCGACAGTAATTTTTTTACTTTACCAGCCGGAGTTTGGTTGAGTATTGTAATAGTACATGAAAGTTCTTATTTCACTAACGAAAAGTAAAAAATTCCTAAAATCCTTTCTAAGTATATTTTAATAAATAATAGAAGTTATACCATTCATATCTAAGGCTTGGAGCGCTTTATAGAAAGAAAAAGTCTTTGACAAGAATTCTAATACTGGTATTCAAAATTATATTGCAGAAATTTCGATAAATTATTCTTTGTCTTATTTAAATTAATTAACTAGGCACTTTGTAGCCCCATTGTTCATTCATTCTCAGTAGTAAATATCGTTTTAGTTTTTGGAAATTATCATTAAAAATATCCCACTCTTCATTTAGTTTCATAGATTTTACATTTTTATTCGAAATCTATCTCAAGACAGTCGCTGACGAAATCAACAAGTTTGCGGAGAATGTAGAGTCGTGATATAGTTTTCACCTTTTCCTCCGATTTCTATTAATAATAAAATAAATAGTAAATAATAAGTTAATAGAATTTGTCTTTCTAATTTCAAGTGGAAAAATTAATTGAAAGCTTTATTGTACACACTTCAGTTTATTTATTTACTTTTTAAAGTTCTATTTTTCGTTTCAGGTAATAATAATTGTTACTATCCAGTAGAGTTAAAAGTGCTTAACTACTTGAGTGAAAATTGTTGAACCACAATCAAAATTAATCTTTTGGCTAATTGACTCGAATAAAAATGAATCGAAATATTTTCAAATTTAATGCTTTAACAATCCATTAAAATTCTAATTGCACGTAAAGTCATTTCAACTTTTAATTTTTTAATAGCTATTGAATAAAAGTTTGCCATCGTTGAATCACCTAGAGTCTAGACAATGGATATGGGCAATTATACTCACATTTAATTTTAGAAACACTGTAATAGCTATAAGCGAAAAGAATACATACCAAATAAGTGAGAAAATGTATTTAATAACTATTTGAAAAAAACAACTAATAAATGTTCATTGGTTATTAAAGTTTGTCATAAATTAATTGTTTTAATAATTGGTTAAGATAATAATAATAATCGCAGGAACTCATTTATGATGAATACGTGGATGGCGACCACGGGGCTATCCGAGCTGAGTCTGACATTTCTTCCACTTACTTGTGTCAGGCTCCTCTCTTTAATCTTTCCTATCTGGCCTCCCTCGGCCAACTCTTTGTTACTTCTGACCCCGAGGCTATTAGATTTTCGAGGGCTAGGGGTTCATTTCTTCTTTAATCTTCACCTTCTCCTTTTTCCTCTTTACCTTCTTTTCTTACAGTCTTTTGGGCAGGAAAGACTTAAAAAAATGCACATTTTAAAAAATGAGAAAAAATAGAGATGCGAAGCGGCCGCTGCCTGGGGATCGCCAGGGCATGTCTGGAGCTGATGCTGGAAATGACAGCTTGCGAACCATCGGCGACATGGAGCTGACGAGGCGGGCCTCTGTCATACAACAAGTTACATCCCAACAGGAAGAACAACATCAAGAAGTGGCTACTCAACAGGCAACAACATCAAATGCCAACCCACCAAGAAGCTCGTCCACTTTAACTTCAGAAAGGACTGCTCGAGGGCGAAAACACACAACGAGAATTAAGTGGACTCGCGAAATGAATCTCGATGTAGCAAAAGCTTTTTACCGAGCCATAAAGTGCAATGAAGGCAAGCCACCAGGATATAGACAACTGCTTTTTGTGGAGTTTATTAAAATTAGACCAGACCTTGGATTGACGGAACAAAACGTAGCCGACCGTTGGAATGTCATCAAAAGAAACGGTTATCTAGATACCACTGAATTACAAGCTACTTGTAGACAAGTGGGGTTTGAATTACATCAGGTCACGCTCAGCGGGGAGGCTGACCTTACACAATCTCAAAACAACATACCAGCCATACTCAATCTAGCTTTGGCTCAATCTCGGGAACCTGAAGAAGTGGATCTCAGCCAAACAAATGAGACTCTCCTGGAAGATGCAGAAAAATATCCGATTCCTTAGCCTGATGGAATTTTATAGAAACACAGAAGCATCCGATAGACCAAGAATACCTAAATTAACACCAGAAAAGCATCAAAAAATCTGACAATCTATATATATAAAATTAAGGTTTTGTCTGTACATTGATCCAAATCACGCCAAATTTTTGGTTGCACACGTTTCAAGCAAAGTTATGAACGAAAACACCCTCAACAAAATTCCTGTCTGTCTGTCTGTCTGTCTGTCTGTTTCAGTGGTTTCCGAAAAGTTGCTCACGATTCACGTAAAAACGGCTGAAGGGATTATTATGAAATTTCATATTTACATCAGATGTCTTCTAACTTACGTTTTTAGCTATATAATGTTTTGATATTTTGACCCCAGATAGGGGGTTTGGGGGGGGGGCGCACGAATGAAAATTATCAAATAACTCCTAAACTATTAAACCTACGGCAAATTTTATGATAAACAAAGTTGTAGGGGTGTGATTTTTGACAACTTTTGTTTATAAAAATTTCACCACCCAAAAGAGGGGGGAGGAGGGTGAAAAAATGAAAATTCCTGCCCTTGGAGCAAACTCAACCAAATTTTGTATACATAATCTCTGGGCCTCTAGAGAGCTAGAAATGCAAAAACTAACGACCCAAAATGGGGAGGGTCAAAAAATGAAAATTATCTCTCTTGGGCCAAACTCAACCAAATTTTGTATACATAATCTGTGGGTCACTAGAAGGCTAGAAATGCAAAAACTGGGTGCGGGGGTGGAATGGTGGTGGGGTGAGGAGTGAGGCGGAGTATAGTGGGAGTGCAGGGGGTGGTGCGGGGTGGAGTCCAGGGGGCATAGCGTTGGCGGGTCCAGGGGGCTAGGCGGGGGTGTGGTGCGCAGGGTTGGCGGGCGCACGGGGGTGGGCCCGGGGTGGATGGGGTGCGGGGTCCGAGGTGGGTGGTGGCATGGGGGCGGGGCTGGAAGCGGCCTGCGCGGTGCGGTGGGGTAGAGGGAGATTAGCGTGGTTAGGGGTGCGGGAATGTGTGTGGGGCGGATGGGGCGGGGCCGGGGTTGCAGCTCGGTGGCGAAGCCGCACCGCAGATTTCTCATCTGAAAACTGAAGAAAACATCAATGAGATCCACACCTAACAATTCCATTTCGCAGCCTTTACCATAAACTGAATGCGAACGTGACAAGAGAACATTTCAAACCTGAAGGCAAGCAGACCACCGAGCAGGCAAAAAGAAAACGGAAAGCTCAGCGGCAATGGAGATAGGAAAAAACATCGATCAATTCAGAGCAAGAGGCGGAATCCTCCGCTCGGCCAATGGCTACGTGGCACGAGATCACGGAAAATGAAGAAAAAAGTCATGCGATTATGTGTAGGAGGCAAAAATCGACCTCGTAAACCCCAGTGATCAACAACAACTGCTAGAACTGAAAGATACCCCTAACTGCTGTGATATATGATAAAATCTACGAGCATTGCGAATTGAATGAAATCATCGCTGAAGAGCAGAAGGGATGCATAAAAAAAGCACTGGGATGTAAACATCAATTAACGATCGACGCAGTGGTGCTTAAGCAAGCGGAAATCAAGCAGCGCAACTTGAATATGGCCTATATTGATTACTCCAAGGCCTTTGATAGTGTGCCACACGACTGGCTGCTCAAGGTTCTTGATATTTACAAGATCGCTCCGAAAGTTAAACATCTCTTGGGAAGGATGATGAGAACATGGAGGACCCGACTGATGTTGAATGGACAGCAGGCTGGCAAGATCAACATCAAAAGTGGAAACTTCCAGGGGGGGACACTGTCTCCTTTATGGTTCTGTCTGGCTTTGAATCCACTCTCAAAGCTGCTTAACAATACCAATATCGGATATAAAATCAATAGGAATGCCGTTAAGAAGCTTAGTCATTTACTGTTAATGGATGATCTCAAACTGTACTCTGAAACTTTTCCAAAACTCAAGTCTTTGCTAAATACCGTACAAATCTTCAGCCATGACATCCAAATGTCTTTTGGACTTGACAAATGCGCCATTGTCAACATAAAAAAGGGTTCAATTGATCGAAATGAACAAGAGTTTCAGGGGGTGCGTGAACTCGAAGAAAATTCTGTTTACAGATACCTGGGGGTCTCTCAAAACTTCAAGATAGATCACACGAAGTTGAAAAAAGAATTCAGAGAGAAATATAGAAAACGTGTAACGAAAATTTGCAACACCAAATTAACCGCTAAGCGAATTGTGGACTCCATTAATTGTTGGGCTGTTCCGGTCTTAACATATTCGTTTGGGATTCTGAAATGGTCTGACACAGATCTGCAGGGGTTGGACCGTCTTACTCGCACCACCATGACCAAGTATCGTTTTCTACACCCAAAGTCCTCAACTGTCCGTCTCTATTTACCCAGAAAAGAAGGAGGAAGAGGGCTGGTTAATATTTTAAAGCTGTGCAGAACCCATGAATCAGGTATGAGAGTTGCATTAAGAACTCTAATTACAAACTCATGGAGCTTACAGTTCAAGCCGATGCGGGATATACACCTCTGAGACTACAACAGGATGACCCTCCATTTGAACCACCTTCTATTAGAGAAGAAATTCAAATGTGGATAGAGATGGAAATGTATGGGGGATTCCCGAGACTGATAGATTGCGAAGATGTTGACCGTCAGGCTTCCTTGAGTTGGCTTCTGCGTGAAGAACTCTACCCAGAAACAGAGGGTTTTTTCTTGGCAATCCAAGACAGGGTGATGAAGACCCTTAACTACCAAAAACATGTTTTGAAAATGAATGTCATTGATAAATGTAGAAAATGCGGAGTTCCAGGAGAATCTATCGAACACATCATGTCCGGATGTTCAGTACTGGCGGGAAGTGCATACCTTGGACGTCATAATCAAGTCTCTAAATTGATTCACCAACAGAGAAAATGATTCCCTTGTTTTTTCTTTTATAATGATATTGATACAAGAAGAAGTTGCACCAAGAAGGTGTATTCCTTGGTGCACCCTTGTATCGTGAAAATAAGGAGAGATTTAGGGATTGGGTAGCAGTTGGAGGCATCTGTGGATGGCGGTCTTGAAAGATTGAAGGTCATAAGTTGCTGGAAAGACTGTTGGGTGGAGAGTTCCAGTCTCTAGAACTCATAGGGATAAATGAATTGGCGAATGCGTTTATTCGATTAATATCCAGCTTAAGCGCGTAGGAGTGTTGAATCTTAGAAAATCATGTATTTCGCGCAAATGAAGCCTTTGGTGGGATTATCGATTTTATTTCGTCTGAACAAAAGCCATGGTAATATCTATAAAAAAGGGAAAGGGCGGAGACAGATCTTCAATGGGCTAGGGAATCGAGACTGTCAGTTAATGTAGGATCGCCTATAGTCTGATAGCCAGCCTCTGAATTGCATCAAAGGTATTAAGAGAATGCTTGGAGGCCCCTCTCCACAGATGAGAGTAATATTCAAGACAGGGGCGAATTTGAGCCTTGTATAATGGAGTTGAGTGGGGATGAAAAAGCGTTTGGTTCGGAAAAGAAAGTCAAGCTTACAAGCTGAGATAATATGATCATTCCAAGAAAGTTCAGAGCCTAAGGTGACACCTAACATTGATATTTTATTACGGAATTCCAATGAGCTCGAATCAAAGGAAATGTCCGGAAGGTTCCTATCTGAGCGCCTAGTAATTAGACAGCATTGTGTTTTGCCAGCATTAAAGTTTACCAAGTTGTGAGATCCCCATTTTTTAAGCATGCTTGAATCTTAATTTATCGAGGAGGCTATGTTTGCGCGATTGTTAAGTAAGGATTGAGCGTTGTGGATGGTGCTATCGTCAGCGTAACAATGTATTGGATTGAAGGGCAGATTTAAAAGGTCATTAATATAAATAATTAAGAGACCTGAGGAACTCCAGCATTAGTTTTAAAGAACGAGGATAATATTTCGTCAACCTCGACTTTAATAGAGCAGTTTGAGAGAAAGATCTCCAAGCAACTTGCAGAGTGCTCGGGGAGGCCAAAATGCAGGTAATTTGGCAAGGAGATTTTTGTGCCAGACTTGATCGAAGGCCTTTCGAAATTTCTAAGACTATTACGAAAGTCTCTTTACCAGTCTCTAGTGCTTTATTCCAAATATGAGTTATACATGCTAAAATATCGCCCGGTGGACCGAAATTGTCTAAAGCCGTATTGAATATCATGGATTAGTTTATTAGATTCTAAATGGTGAAGAACTTGCTCATTAATTATTTTTTCCATGATTTTAGAAAGAACCGAAGCTATGGACGATAGGACGATAATTGGCTGCATTTGAGGAATCTCCTTTTTTTATTAGTTGAATTCTTGCTGTTTTCCAGCTCCCCGGAAATGTACCAGTGGTATATGAAAGCTTGAAAATTTTTGAGAGAATAGGAGCAAGTTTAGGCGCGCAATTTTTGATTATACTGGTGGGAATGTGTCTGGGCCGGCGGCTGAATCAACTTTTAGGTTTTTGATTACTTTTAATATTTTTGGTATTCTGAATTTAATATCCTTCATAATATTGGTGCTAGGGGTAGCTATAGGGCGGGGGGTTCAAGTCCCGTGTCGTTTAGGATGGCATTGGTCGCGAAGAATGAAGCGAATGCTTCAACTTTACCGAGGGCGTCTGTGGCTATTGAGCCCTTGGCAAGATTAAGGTGGTGGTGGGGGCTCGCAGATTTGGAGGAGTTGGTAGTTAATTTTCTCGTGAGATGCCAGAATTGATTTTTATTAGCAGGACATGCTGATAATCAGTCAGCCTATTTTTCGTCTAGAGACTTCTTGGTTTCATTGATAATTTTGTTACACTGATTACGAGATTTTGAAAAAGCGATTCGTTTGCTGTCCGTTTGGCAGGAAAGCCATTCATTGAATGCTTTATTTTTTTCCCGAACGGCTTCGGCGCATCGCTTGTTAAACCAGGGTTTTGAATAGTTTTTCCCATTTACATAGGGAACACACTGTTCAATGCCCATCTGAATTACTTCTTAAAATACGGAAGAACATTCAGAAGCGTTTTTATCTTTTAATGCGTCATTCCACGGGAATTGTCCAAAGAAGCTATGCATCTCATCGAAGTTGGCTCTATGAAATAGCCATATTTTTCTACGTATTTGTTGACTCTTAGGCTTAGACAAGTCGAAAGGATAATTAATTTTTATCAGGGAGTGGTCGGATTTATTCAGAGGGGCGGATATAGAGAATGTGAATGTCGATGGGTCAGTTGACAGGAATAGATCAAGAAGATAGGGGGGATAGATAGATGGGTGGGATTGTCAGGTATTCTATTTGGACAGTTGATGATTTGAGTGAGAATGCAGGTTATAGAAAAATTATAGGCTTCGCGACCATAAGGCGTGCTGGAGCTGGAATGGGTCAACCAATCTTAATTAACGATATTGAAATCTCCAAGAAAAGAAATTTTTGAATTGGGAAATTGTGATTGAATTTGGTCGCAACATTTGCGCCAAATACACGATTTTCCAAGATTCAACTCCCTTACGCTCTTATTATTTTTGTAAATATTTTTAGTTTTTTATAGGTTTTATTATAAAATGGATAGAAATCTTTCTGGACAAACGGTAGTATAAAAGTTGTGGTGAGATGGAATATGACCTGTCTTGGAATGAACACATCTTCTCTGTGGCGAAATCTGCAGCAAGGAAGATTGGCTACTTATTCAGGTCCAAGCGATTTTATTAGCCCCACATCTTCTCACCATCTACAATGCCCAAATCCGCCACTGTCTTGAATACGGCTCTCATCTATGGAGAGGAGCCTCTAAATATTCCCTTGCTACCCTGGATGCAATTCAGAAACAAGCCGTCAGGCTAATTGACGATTCTACCCTCACCGACTCCCTCGACTCGCTAGCTCATCGAAGAAATGTCTCTGCCCTTTCCCTTTTCTATAGATACTATCACGGCAGGTGCTCTGATGAGATAAAATCAATAATCCCTTCCAAAGCATGCTTTGTGCGTAGCACGCGTTTTGCCGACTCCCAACACTCTTTCGCGGTCAAATTAGAAAAGTGCCGGTCCACTTCATTCGTCAATACGTTATCCGCATGACTTCAAGGAACTGGAACTCTCTCCGAGCCTCCATCTTTCCCAGCACCTATAATCTTCAAACCTTCAAAACCCGAGTGCATAAACACCTACGTCTCCACCCCCTCACTTAATCAACCTTTCCTTCTCTTCGGTAATGCAAGGGTCTCTCGAGATCCATAGGGGCTGTTTCTTTACTGGCGCGCCCCTTCTTGCATTCCGATTGCATTAAAAAAAAAAAAAAAAAAAAAAAAAAAATTGACAATAATTCTATGATAACATGCGTCTGCTTTAAATAAGGAGGAAGAGATAGAGAGATGTAAACCACCACCAATTTGAAACACAATTTTGTAAATAATTCTAATCTGTTATAAGAGAAGGCCCCCTCCTGCGTGCCCAAATAAATATATAAATAGATACTAACCGAACAAACGCATTCGCCAATTCGTTTGTCCCCATGACTGCTAAAGACTGGAACTCTCTTCCCCAGCAACATATAACCTTTACTATTTCAAGACTCGCATCCATAGATACCTTCGACTCCGACCCAATCCCTAAAAGCGGTTATACCTTTTTGGTTCGAACTCTTCTTGTATCAATATCATTATCATTATAAAAGAAAAAAAAACAAGGGAATCATTTTACGGCCGACTCTCTTTGAGGCAACTCCGATAGAAATTCTTTAAGACTGTATAATGTATATAAATGAATTTATTTTTCTATTTCACGCCCTAAGTTATATAGAATCAACTCCTATGATTTCTTTGCAACGTTTTGAATCAAATGAACTTACTTTTTTCGTTAAAAATAGTTTAACAACCGTCATCTAAATTTCACATTTTATTAATTAACTTTCTAGGCAACGTTTTTAATAAAATTAATATACATTCCAATTGAATGTAATGAGCAGTCCAGTGGTAGTAGAAAGCAAAAATTAACACATATAAATAAGGTGTAATTTATTGGAATCCTTCCTTCTTTCCTTTCAAACCGACGCTTCGGAGGATTTTTCCCTCCTTCTTCAGGGTTTCAAAGGTTCAATGAATGAAACGAATAAAATGTTTCCTTCTTCTCTCCAGCAGTGTTCAAAAACCTTGTTTTTCTATGCCTTTGTTAAAAATGAAGAAAATTTTTGAACACTACTGTGGAGAGAAGAAGGAAACATTTTATTTGTTTCATTCGTTGACCCTTTGAAACCCTGAAGAAGGAGGGAAAAATCCTCCGAAACGTCGGTTTGAAAGGAAAGGAGGAAGGATTCAATAAATTACACCTTATTTGATATTTGTTAATTTTTTCTTTCCTCACTACCTCTGGGCTGCCTTCCATTACATTCAATTGAAATTTCTACCAGTAGGTCTCTCTCCAGAGAAAATTTCGTTGCAAAAAAAATTAATATACATTTTCTTTAAAAATCGTTAACGTCATTTTGCCATTCTTCAAACAATTTTTAGAATAGCTTTTTTGAATCAAATTAAGTGACTTTTTAATTAAAAATACCTATAGTCCTTTTGTAATTTTGCAACAAAATTCTTTTTCATTTTGCTTCTTCAATATAATTAAATTTCTTATTAAAATTTAACTTTTTTGAATTTTGCTTTGGCAGTTTTTTCACTCTTGTCTTTCTTAATATTCTAATAATTATAAATTTTAATATCACATTTTATTTAGCTTTGGCGGTTTTTTCACTCTTTTCTCTCTTAATATATTCTAATAATTGTAAATTTTAATATCAGATTTTATGTCATCGTGTAAGCTTTTACTTTCGGGCATTTTCAGAAAAACATTTATAAAATAAGTGGAAAACAAATTTATATTCTCGAGTGCTAGTTCAGAGAGAGGACGAGATTCTGATTTTCACATTATAGTAGTAAAGGTTAGCTTAAAAACATGTCATATAATATGTATATACTACTAATTTGAAAGTTTTATATTAGGAAAAATAAGGACAAGTTTTTTATGCCTGACTTTTTTATTTATCCACCAACATTTCGTCGACTTTGGCGACTTCTTCAGGGCTTTAAATAGTCATGTCACACATTCGTATAAATTTTCTTATTATCTTCTATCATTCTAAGAAAATTTAGACGAATGTGTGACATGACTATTTGAAGCCCTGAAGAAGTCG
The DNA here is from genome assembly GCA_024734495.1 of Forficula auricularia. Lineage (NCBI taxonomy): Eukaryota > Metazoa > Arthropoda > Insecta > Dermaptera > Forficulidae > Forficula > Forficula auricularia. Next base: position 9,234,058 of record JALMQS010000030.1, on the reverse strand, counting down.
GCAAGTCGACAAACGTTGGTGGATAAATAAAAAAGTCCTTAAAACCTGTCCTTATTTTCCTAATATAAACTTTTCAAATTAATACAAATTATGGACGAAAATGATAATAATAATGTATATACTAACTTGATCAAAAAGTTTCAGGAATTTATTCAGAAAATTAAAAATACGAATTTATTCATCAAAATTGAAATTGTCCCAAATCAAAGTACTCCCCATCGACTGCAGCGCACTTATGCCAGCGCTTGATCGAATCCTCGAAACATTTTTTATACTCGGTCTTCGGTATGGATTGCAGAACCGTTTTCGATTTTTACGATTTTAAAAATGAAATCGTCTTTGCATCAACGAGTTTGTATTAAACTTTGAGTTAAAAATAGTCCGAAAATGTTGAAGAAGTGTTACTCTATCGACATAAGCTTTTATGAGTCTGACGAACTCAGTTGACATCGAAAACCGACGAAAACGTCAGTAAAATCAAAGAAATCATGGCACAAAACTGTAAATTGACCATTGAAGAGATGGTAGTGAACTTGAACATCGCTTCTGAATCCGTTCAAGACATTTTGTTTAATGATTTGGCGTTGAGACGCGAAAAAAGACCGGATTTGTGGGAACCACGTAACACACGGTCGAACAATACCATCGTTATCCGAAACTTAATGACTAAGAACGGAACGAATAGTATACAACGAATTCGACTGATTTGTCTACCTGTGACTTCTTCCTGTTCAGTCGACTCAAAAAATCACTCCGGGAAACGCGTTTTAACATCCAAGTGGAGATAATGAAAAAATCGAAGACGGCTCTGATGGCCAAACCGAAAACCGAACATAAAAAATGTTCTAAGAATTGGATCAAGAGCTGACATGAGGCGCTGCAGTCGATGGGGACTACTTTGAAGGAGAGAATATCGATTTTGATTTATAAGTTTGTATTTTTGATTTTCTGAATAAATTCCTGAAACTTTTTGATCAAGGGGGTATGTATACCCGTTACCGGCGGAACGTCTTAGTAGTAAATTGATATTTTTTACTCGGTGTGTTTAAAAATGTTTTAAACGTATATATATATATATATATATGTATATTATATATATATTCAATATATTTTTTTGGCTTTTTGGCCGTTCTACCCAATTACGATACTCGGCCGTTCTAGCCAATTTACGATACTATTATTAAATTATGTCTTCTATGTAGGGATCAGATTTTTAGCCGGTTGCCTCGAGTGGAATTCGAACCCGGGTCCACTTGCTTAGAGGGCTTGTACGCTAACCGCTCTGCTAACTCGACTCTCATAAATATTTTTTTGCTCCTGGTCTGTATGTGTGCCTGATCGTCTGCTTCTGAGTCCCTCCGATCCCCACGATTACTTAAAAACAAACATTTGCAGAAATTTTGTTCTGGTACAATATGTTTATATTTACAATGTGGATAAGTGATTAACGTTAGAATATTCGGTTCTAGTGATTTTTTTTTATTGAAATTTTCAAAAAATTTAATGAATAAACCAAAAAACAAATAAATAGATATAATCAAATTTATTTTAAAAAAATCTACTATTAGTTTATCATTAAATTAGAATAAAAAATTCAATTTATCCTTTATATAAAATATCTAAGTATTGTGGCTATCTCATGATTTTATCATCCACCAGCCCCCTCCCCCTTCCCCCTCCCGCCCCATCAGAAAACCGATTTTTGCATTGCCATTTTTGCATTTACAAAAATCGCTCAAGTGGAACGAAGAGGCTCAAATATTAAAAGTCTCTCTCCACTAATTTTTGGTCCGATTTAACCAAAATCTAATCACCTCTTAATCTCTATATACGAGTAAAACATCTAAATATAAAATTAATTTTTGTCACTTTCGATTGATTTTTGAGCTAGAGCATATACACAAAATCTGATAACACAGTCACGCAGTCACTTAAAGATATTTTAACAAAATAACTCTTAAAATATTATTATTGTTTTGTTCATTTTACAATATAAGGTTTTCTTGTAGACCGAAGCGCCGAGAATTCACCAAAGATTTTTATCAAAATAGTTTCAGCCACTTTTGAAATATTTCGAAAAGTAAAAATAACTTTTTTCAATTACGTTTTCAATACTTCTCAATATCCCCTTCACTAAAAGTAAAATTAAAATCACTATTAGAATTTTATTAATTAACTTTTGTTCACTATAGCTCTTTAAAAATATTTTTATATATTAAATACTTACTGCTAATAAACACTTGTATAGACATTCTAAATTTGTGTATATTTAATTATTATTCGTTATGCTAGCAGTCGTAACTATCTTCAAACATAACATTTTGAAAGAATTAAATAAACATTTTAATTTTAGATAATTTAATCTTATTTATTAATAATTGGGACCCTGCATTGCCCCAGCCAAGTTCGATTCAAGCTCACGAGCTCATACGGAATATCTTTTATCTCAGCAGCCCGCAGGATTTTGCCTGTTTAGCAACTTCGCACTAGAAACGTTGACTTGGTATTTCCCCAATATAAGTCCCCATAAGCTTAACAAAATTACATATTTTTTCTTATCAATTGTCCATACTGTCCATCTTGAAACAAGCCAAAGATCCTCCTCACTCATCAAAAATCTAGAATACTTCCAATGACCCTATCTATGAATGGTAAAATTTGTAATGGTGATAAAAATTTAAAAACTAATTATTGAGAAAATCGAAAAACCCGAACTATCCCTCTTCCAACCTCTAAAACGATGGGATGAATTTTGTAGAGTAAATTCAAGTTTAAATCCATTGATATTAGTATGATAAAACTTGGCGTGATGCTACAGTTCGGGTCTCTATTAAATCCAAAAACCGACTCTGAATGAGAGATAAGAAAGACCCTCGTTGCGAAATCAATTTATTGGTTTCACTATTAATTCCTATTTGAAGTTCGCTTTGGAAGAAAACTTTCTAACTTATCAGAAATCTCTAACCACTAATCAAACTGATCGGTTTAGGCCAACTCGAGGGGTTCTACTAATCTCTATTTAGACAGTGGCAAGTGGCAAGTCATTACCGCGAGAAGCGCTCTAGATTATGGAATTTCTACCACCCTCGTGATAACAAAGGTGAGAAAATCGGGTGCATTAATTTTACAACTTCTCCGTTCATTTGGATAAACTATAAATTGAGTTTTTCGATTTCAACTAAAATGTTAATAGAAGAGTAGGTTTGAGTTAGAAAAATAAAACTTGCCCAAAAGGTACACTTTTTAAATACAATCATTTTTACGTAAATTTTAGCTCATTAGTCGCTTCCTTTCGAGACCTTCAGGAGATGATTATTGATTCCTAAATTGTTGCGATTTTCTCTTTTGTCGAATATCCTGAATAAAATTTATCATTCCAATTAAATAGAGTTTTTATTTAGTTATTTTTAATTCAAAATTGGGATTTACTATATTCTTCAAGGAGCATATTTCGTAAACAAAACTATTAAATTTTTCATTAAATTGAAGGTTTTTACAATAATTTGAAATCATACATACATCTCGTTCAAGAACCGGAATTTGTCATTTCACATGAAACATTCATTCTTAAATGTATAATGATTTCAAATTATTGTAAAAAAATTTTGTGTTATATAATTCTCTATAAAAGAAAAATAACTAATAAATGTTTCATTTCAACTTTTAGAACTACTGAGGATGGTCGACCAGTGGTGACCGAAACTGTATAGTTATCAATTAAATAATTCTAATAGTTATTAAAATTATTGTTTTATTATATTTGTGACAAAACCAACCCTTCAATTTAATGAAAAATTTAAATCAAGTCACTTAAGTTCTGGAAGAAATTTAATAAAAACTATTAAATTCAACAACATTCTTAAGTTGAAATGAATATGAATTAGATTAATAAATAAATCAAGATTTCAGGAATTTTAGTAATCTTTCTGGTATTATTTTCTCAAATATTTGTATTCTCCTTCATAAAATAATTTACCCAATACCTACTCATGATTCATGATCATGTCAATTTTCGCTGGAGGTCGTTTCCATTATAGCGAGCCAAATCATATTATAATCCTATACTACTAAGGGCCAGTTTCATAAAACAAAAATAATCCACGGCTTACTCAACTCTAGGTTGAGAGTTACACTGGAGTTCCAAGCAATATGAATTTCATAAAACAAAATAGGGTCGAGTTAGAGTAGGAAAATAGGTTGGCAACGCGAAATTCCCTGCATTTTAGTAATTTTTAGAAAAAAAAACAATTACGTTTAAATTTTGTTTGTTTTGTATTCATTAAATAAATGAATGTCTTGTATTCTTTTATTATTTAAAAACAATCAATTTTTTTTCTATTTAATCATATAAAAATAAAGTGGTAAAAAAGTAAGTATATAGATACAACAAAACTGAGACAAATCATGTAATCTTATGTATTGAATAATTAAATATTAAATTTTAAATAGAATATGGAGCCAATCTTCAATTAAGAGTAAAAGATCTCCCAATTTCACAATAGAAAGGAGAAACGTCTTGTTTTTCTCGTTAATAATATAAAGATGTGTTGGAATCTAAACGTTCAGATTCTGATGCTAATTTAAAGAAAAATAAGCTGACGTGTTCTGATGTGGCCATCCACTTGACTTACCATACAACCTGGGCCCCACTTATATTTAATATTTAATCAAATTATTTATAATCATGTTGGGGAGGGAGGTTAGTTTTTGCATTTTTAGACTTCTGGGGTCCCACTGATTATGTATACAAAATTTGGTTGAGTTTGGTACAAGGGCCTATATTTTTAATTTTTAACCTCCCCTCCACCCCCCTTAATTTTGGCTCGATATGCACCAAAGTCTAATCAGCTCTTAATCTCAATGGACCAAAACTACGTGTGAAATTTGGTTTCGATATTCACACTAGTTTTTGAGCTAGCTCGTCCACAAAAATTTGATAACGCACAGACTAACGGACAACCAGACGGACGGACGGACAGACTAACAGACATTTTGACAAAACAATTATTATCTCGAAAGATATAATTTTTTTGATGTTCACTTATTAGAGCTTTTTTGTAGAGCGAAATGTCATGGTTTCGCTCAATTTTTCTAATCAAAATAGTTTTATCCGTTTTTGAGATATTTCAAAAAAAAGAAGGAAAAAACCACTTTTTTCATGCACGATTACAATACTTGATCATAACCTGTATGGTAAAGTAAAAAAATGGGATGATTTGGCATCAGAATTTAATGCTGACTCCAATCGTTTCCCATCTAATTTTATTCTACGAAAGAAATATGAGATAAGGCCAGGATGTTCCCTAGCATAGGGTCATCCTATTTTTATAAAACTGGCCCTAAAGGGCATTTGTGCCTGCCTCTGTAACTACCTATATCCCTCCCCCAACAAAAACAGTCTATATGGTTTTCAATTTAAATGAAATTATCTTTATACGAGTATATAAAATTATGGTTTTGTCTGTACATTGGGGTGGTGGTGTGGGGGCGGGGGATGGGCACGGGTGCATGATGCGGGGGGTGGGGGTGCTGGGTAGGTTTTGGGGGTGGAGTCGGGTGTTAGGGTGGGGGTCCGGAGCCGAGCCCCTGACAAGCTAAGCAAGAGGGCCACCGAAGGCGGCCCTTGCAGCTAGTCATATTATTAATTTCACACTCATTTCAGATTTCGGGGATGGAAAAACTTTTCATATTGAAAATTAAGGTAATTTGCATGTAACCCATTATGGATTTATCGATTAGATGCAATTAAAAATGTACATTATTTTGCAAAAATCTAACTAGAAGATATTTATTAACTTAAATTTTTTGTCGATTACAATACTCATACTGCGTAGGTATAATAAAGTTAGAGGGGATATAGCCGTTGTTTTTCTAGAAATGAAATAGGATCAGCATTCATAATAATCCATTTTAGCCCTCTTAAGTCAACGTGATTGTAACATAGAGAATCTTTCAACAAAAGGAAATTCAATCCATGGAATGTTATTTTATTTAGTAGCGATAAATCTATTGAATATTAAAGTGGACAAAAGAAAAGCTTTTTATTATAGTCTATTAATGTCAATGATGATCCTCCAATTTTGTCAAATTAATGTTCGTAGAGGTAATTTAAGTAAGCTTTTTGATCGAAGAAAGCAAGGTAAAAAGGACCAAAAGTCGTGGAGCTAAGCTTTTTAGAAGTAGTATTATTACTTAACTATGCCATTAAATATATAAAGAGCGAGATAGAAAAATATAGAGGTACAATTACAGTCTTGAAAAAAATTTTCAAAAAAATTGTTTTCTTTTTTATTCCCATTACCCAACAAATACTAGCATAGTTTTGTTTGAGGCTGAAAAGTCAAATGAATCTCCATTTAATTGGATACTTATGCCCTTGAGAAAAAACAAACAAAATTTTTTAAAATATAATAGATATAGGTATATATTCGTTTATATTTGAGTCGCTCAGAATGTAATGATTTTTTGTCCACTTTTGGTAAACTTCTAAATTTTCCTAAATTTGTATCCCACAAATTAGGTTTATTATTTTTAGTTCAAAATTTATTCCTTATTTCATGTTTTCTCAGTAGGGTGTACTTTGTATTTCTTTTGAATATGTTCTTTAATGGGGTTCGGATTAAAAAGATATCAATTTTTATTTATTGTTTTATCGACTAACCCCAGGGATTTTAAATAAATTTATAATTTTCTCATTAATATATTAAAGAATAATTAACATATTAACGAGAATTGTTTTGATCGCGCTTTTTAAACAAGATTTATATCGAAGGAGACAATAAAAGAGTGTGTCTTCTGCTGGAATTATAAATTTTATTTATATATAACGAGACTATAGTTTCGAGGGCTTTGCCCTCTTCATCAGTCTATTACAATATATTCACAGGAATTAATTTATGAAGCCCTCGAAACTATAGTCTCGTTATAAATAAATAAAATTTATAATTCCAGCAGAAGCACTCTCTTATTGTCTCCTTCAATATATAAAAATTCTGCTACTCTCGGCAAAAACTTTCAATTTAAGATATATATCACGAGACTACTGCTGGTCGAAGCTATTGGAGTCTGCTGAGTCTTAAGTCTGGACCAAGAGGGAATGAAAAAGATATGATCCATTTAGCTATAATCCAACGTCATTATTGCGTTTAGCCCGCATGACCCTTGAATGGATCACCTTGGGGTGGATCACCCAGGGGTTTTTTGAGTCGCCTTTTTTCAATTAAAATTTTTCCATGGAGCTCTACCCTATGTAAAAGTATATCTAATCATAAAAGTAAAAATAAATAATAAATAAAATTTTTAGCTTCTCACTTTGTTTTTTGTCTAGTTAGCCAATAAATAAATAAGATTTGAATTTTTAGTTAAATCACACATAATTAATTATAATTATTTATTGAACACGAATAAATAATTATAATTAATTATGTGTTATTTAGCTAAAAGTTCAAATCTTAATAAAATTAATCACAAAAATAAAAGCTTCAACAGATTCATTACTGGAAATAAATAATTTGAAATAAAAATAAATATCTGTTGGAGTTATTATAATTATTTTTTTAAGTAGTAATTAATATTTTGCTTTCTTTACTGTTTGTGTTATGGTTTGAAAAATGTCTGAAACTGTGAAATGTTCATTCGTTCATGTATGTTAATTCGGATTTCTAAACCCACGATAGCGGAAAAACGAAAGGTCGTAGAAAGTTCATTCAGGTCCCAAAATAATATCTAATGTCAATTTGTCTAGATTCCCATAATCCAGGAAATTCAATAACGTAAAGTAATAAAAAAAAAAATTGTCCGTCCGGATTCTCCATTCTTATCACTAATTAAGAACGCAGAATCGTTCACTTCGTTCTAGTGCCAAAAAATTTGTATTTTATTTGGTCGCACACACACACGCGGAGACAGATAGAAAGAGAGAGAGAGAGAGAGAGATTTTCAATTTTTTTGATTTAAGGTATCTGAAAAATTGAAAAAAAAATCGAATTCGAATTTTTTTACGAAAATAAAAAATTACTTAAATCATTTTGATTTGGAAATTTTATTATCAAATTAAAGACGGCCAGCCACTTTAGCTTGCAAGCCTACCGAGTAAATTTTACTAGAAATAATAAATTATTAATTTTATTAAAAATAAATTTCTTATGAATTGATTTACTAAAATGAAGACCCTTAATAAAAATATGTATATGTTAATTATTATTTATTTGATCAAAAAATCTACCTAATAAAAATAATTGAAGGAGACAATTCTGCTGGAATTATAAATTTCATTTATTTATTATATCGTTATAAATAAATAAAATTTATAATTCCAGCAGAAGACAAACTCTTTTATTGTCTCCTTCAATATATAAAAATTCTGCTACCCTCGGCACAAAAACTTTCAATTTAATTATAAAAATAAATTCGTTGTATATAATTATTTAATGAAAAAAATGTATTCAATAAATTTTTCTTTCCTTAAAAGCAAATGAAAAGAATCTACCGAAATTTCAAAAAATAATTCCCTTATTTCAGTGAAAATATTTTATAAACAATTAAAATATTAAAAAAATAATAAATTCTCTAAAATGCAATTGGGGTAGAATGTCTCAAACTGGAATAGAAAGAAAATGTTGCGAAATATAAACTTGGGCACTTTTATAATAATCCCGGATACATGTCAATACAAGTACAAATCCATTGGAGACAGTGAAACAAACTCAGTCACGAAATAAAGAATTTTCTATTAATCAAGTATAGTAAGAGATTTATCAATAGCGTCTACTTCTCCTTAACACAAGCTAATTATTTTAATACTACCATAATAATAAAATTGCATGCAATCTATATATATATATATATATATATATATATATATATATATATATATATATATATATATATATATATTTAGGTATTCAATTTTTAAATTCAAGGTAACTGAAAGATTGAAAGAAACATCAATTAGAATTTTTCAAGAAAATCAAAAATTAAATATTTTTGATTTGAAAAGATATATTAGTAAATTAAACCAATGTTTTAATTAAGTGAAATACTCTATGTCTAAGATTATATAAAAAATATTTATCCTATGATTAAGTGGACGACATATAATTATGAATTATTTTACAAAAGTTAATACCAATCAAGTTGTGCTGCTCACCTGATGGCTATTTGGAATTTTCTTGATACCTGACGACTCGTAAACCAACTCGAAAGATTATTTCAAAGTATGGCTACCCTTCAAAATAATTGAGCTTATTAATCACGAATTAAAATAAAATTTCCTCTGGGCGGCCCTGATTATGAAGAACCTGTGAAAAGGTCGCAGGCTCCCCGAGGCCGCGGCGCACAGTTTGGGAATCTCTGGACTAACCGATTTCGCTTTGGCTTCTTGAGCGACTTGTATTTGTTTATTTGCATCAAGCACAAGACACTCTCATTGAATTCCTTTTAAAAATAATTACCTTTTGAAATCTTTTGTCACCCTTATTATGAGTCTTCATAAATATAATTAAATACCTAAATATTATGATTTCTTTATTCTACTATAACAATCCCTTACTGAAAATAGTTTCCAATTCGATTCTATCTAGATCATTATTTATTTTTTCTTTTCATTTTCAATTATCTCATCTCAGTAGAGGAGAGAGAATATATTTCCTTTGTCTTTATCATCGCTTATCTTTAATTTCCTTTTTCATTAATTCATAATATTCATTTTCTTAATTCATCATCTTTTCAAGAATCGCTTTCACTCTTGATCAAATGTCACAGGAAATTCTTTACTTCAACATGATAAATTGAATTCCTAAAAATATTATTTGGAGTATTATTATGATTATTCAATTTCAGCGCACATTACTGCATGAAATATTCATCTATCCCTGAGATGTTTCTGGGATTAGACTCGGTCGATGCGGAACAAGGATTCACCCTAACTCACAAGACCGTGGTCGTAATTGGTGTTTTTCACATTTTTATATGTTTCAGATCGATTCTTGAAAGCAGCGGTTCTTATTAACAGCAAAGCCAAATTCAAAAATTTAATTACCAACAACCCCTTTTTTCATTATGGCCACTTGAAAGCCGTGATGTTTGAAATTTGGAAAATGTTATATTTAAAATTTGCTTCTAATTAAAATATAAAATATGACCTTACACCAGTGGTTCTTATCCTGTAGGGCGAGCGAGCCCCTTAAGAAGAGCGCGAAATATCTGAAGGGTGGCTTGGAAAAAATGAGCAAAGTCAAAACCCCTAATTTATTTATTAACGAAAAAATACATAACATACATAAACAAACATTCGACATGGGAACAAAAAAATACATTCTGATAATAAATAATTACGCCTATGTTTATAAAGTCTCTACTAGTCTATTTCTTTTTTAGCAAGTTTAGAAGGAGGAGGCTGAAATCATCATTAAAAAGGAGAGAGCAAAATCAAAAATTCGGTCGAAAATTACGATAAGAGCTGAAATCTTTTTGAGTTATAAATAATTAATAATTACATCTAATGCAATCGCAAATTTACCTCTCCTGACGTTCCATGGTCAAGTGCCTCTACTGCATTTTTGGCATTCCGGGTTTAATACAAGCCTTCTGATATAATAAACATTACCAATACACCTCGGATTTAGTAGTTGGCAGAACTGGATTTAAGATAAGTGAGCTCATAAGCTAAACCATTATGGAGGACTTTTTGTATAATTTCGTATGTGACTGCAAAACTTCCATGAACGGTGGGATAAGAAACAGCATAGGTCTCCAATAAGACAAACATACCAAAACACGGCAATTTTTTATTTGTTTTCTTCGTGGATAATCAATTAATCCTCAACATCTTTTGTAAATGAGGCTCTTTTTGCGTGGAGGCCCTAAGCTGTAGCTTCGCCAGCTTATTAGTATAACAGAATTTATATTTTTGACCCCCCCCCCCATTTTGACTGGTTAGTTTTTGCATTTCTATCCTTCAAGAGGCTCACAGAATATGTATACAAAATTTGGTTGAGTTTGGTCCAAGGAGCTAGAATTTTCATTTTTGAACCCCCCCCCTATTTTGAAGAGGTTGAAAATAGAAAGTTTGGATTTTTGGAATTTTTTCTTTCTTTGTGTCCCAAACTCTACTCAGGTCCATATCTCAGAATCTATTTAAGATTTATAATTGAAATTTGATATTCTACTCAAGATGGATTACATAATTATATGTGTATAATTTGAGCTCTCTATCTCAAATGGGGAGTTAAAGTTCTTATAGGTTTTTTGTAGAGAAAAAAAACTGAATCCGAACATATTTTTTGTTTTCAAATTTTGAAATTTCAGAACCGTAATAATCAACATTATAAATAATTGTATTTTTACAAAAATCACTGAGGCCATGGAATTATTAAAACAAACAAGGCATTTTCATTTGTTGTTTCTAAGTGACGTTTAATAGTGATGTCTTTAGTGATTATTTTAGAGCATAATATAGAATACAAAAAACTGAGCAGAATTAAAATTCTAAAAGATAATTACATCAGATTTTGTCTAATTCATAATTTTGATTAATTGTTTAATTTAATTGTTTTAATTATTGTTTTAATTTAATTGTTTAATTGTTTTAATTACGTTTAACATTATTACTTATAATTTCGTTGATTATTCTTGTGAAAATTTAAAAGTTCGTTCTAAGCTTCATCTACGTGAATCTACTATTTTTATTTTTCAATGACGAATACAAAACTCAGGCCATTCAAATTTAACGAGTTTCTCATTATGGTAATCAATAAATTCTAATAAGAACTGATTTTGAAAAGTTCAAATATAACAAACGTCACTTAGAAACAACAAATGAAAATGCCTTGTTTGTTTTAATAATTCCATGGCCTCAGTGATTTTTGTAAAAATACAATTATTTATAATGTTAATTATTACGGTTCTGAAATTTCAAAATTTGAAAACAAAAATATGTTCGGGTTCAGTATTTTTTTCTCTACAAAAAACCTATAAGAACTTTAATTCTAAAATAATTAGGGGAGCAAATAAATGCACATTCAAAAACTAACATTGTAATCGCTATGCTGCGTCGGCCAAGTCACCACCCTGTATGTACAAGTCAATGCGAAGGGACAAAGTCCAGGTTATTGCTGAATTGCCGAGGCCCATCTTGACAATTGATACATAAGCCGGGAGTTGAAGTGATCACGGACCAGGATTCACACTAGAGGCCTGACACACTTGGCCGCCCTTCACACTTGACACATTCTTAATAAACCTAGTTTCAGAAAATACATCTTGTGTGTGTTATTTATCCAGTTACCCTAAACTAAACAAACAGATTGAATAAAAATTAAATCAATTGTAAGTTTAAATAAAAACTATAATTTATTAATTATAATGATAATTAAATTTTAATAAAACTCACTTTTTATAAATAAGTAGGAAATTAAGGAAACATTGACGGTATAGCATTTTCTCTTAGTCGAACACACACTAGTGAGGTTCTATCAAAACATTCTTCTTCGAAATGTTCAGAGAGCAATGAGTGCAGAGCCGGTTCCTAATCTTTTTTTCAGAGACGTCTCTGTAAACTCCTGATGAATGACCCAAAAATCTAGTACTTATGGTATATCGAGATATACTCATAGATCTCCATCTTTTAACTCAATTTATTTTATTCATTTTCCTTACTGTGAAACACAACCAACTTCAACTTCAAACTCATTATTATTATTATTAATGGTAGGTATATATGTTTATATGCATCAAGAAGAGAAAAACCTCAGTGATTTGTCTTTCTGACCCTATTTGTGTTGATCTGTCGATGCATTTGTCTGTCCGTCAAGCTCGTCATAGGGAAAGAGTTGGCGCAAGCGATTGTTTGATTTTTATCCAATTTGAGAGCGAAGGGGAGCCTTGCGTTCGAAAACTGTGTTTCTCGCAAAGAGAGCTTTATGGAGGGATAATTGATGACACCATAATAGTATCTATAGTACAGGGAAAGGGGAGAAACTAATTAATAAATTAATATACTTTTAAAACTTGCCTTAACTTTAGTGATACTATGATATTTTTTTTTTTGAAGAAAATGCCAAAATAAAAGGGATTTTAAATTCCATCTTCTTCAATAAATCTTGTTAAAGAATATATGAGATAATAATGATATAAGTCACAGGTTGCGTATATTCTTAAAGATATTTTCCTAACCTTGTTAAGTTAAAAAAGATTCTTATATAATATAAAAAAATATTGTTATAAAAGACTATTTTTCATTAAAAAATAAATATATTATATATATCTATATATTCATAAAAATTTCGAGAATGCGGGATTTAAATTTAATTTTGCTTTACTAGCGTTTCTCAATCTGTGGAGTAAAAAAATATCTCCAAGGAAAGGGGCTATAATTATGGTAAAGTACAAAAGTTGAAAAAATTATTTATTGATACGAAGACAATCCGCGAAAATAATTAATCGCTTGGAGCGATGGCTAGTTGTGAACTACAACATAACTTGAAGGAGACACACTATTTTATTGTCTCCTTCAAAATATAAAAATTCTGCTACTCTCGGCAAAAAAACTTTCAATTTAACAACATAACTACTCATAAGAATATGTTTGTACCTACTTCATGAAATAATTAAACATAAACAAAAAATACACTTTGGTAATAATAGGTTACATCTATAGGTATTTAAGTACCTATAGATCTACCTCACGTATAGCGCGATACCTATACGTATTTTACTATATATTTTATATACAATGTGATTTGAAAATAACACGCCTAAAACATCAATTTTTTCTCTGCTACATTATATATATTACACTTATACAGTATATGTCTATTTATTATATAATTGAATAAATAAAATCCTATAAATTAATATAAAATCACGAGAAGGGACAGGGTATGGGAATGTTATGTGGATGGCACTTCAATTTTGTTAAGGAAGAATAGTGTAGGTTCTTGGTGAAACATATTAAATAAAGTAAAGAAAATTTTTTGAAACTGAACTCGTGCTAAACAAGCATCTGATCTTTTATTTATGTCAGTGTTTCTCAAAGTGAGTTCCACGGAACCCTGGGGTTCCATGAAAACTCGCCAAGGGTTCCGCAAAAAAATTCACGGCAGGTGAAAAAATTCTAGCCTTCAAAAGGAAGGTGCAGTTTTGTGAATGCCATTTCCATAACAACGCTTTAACTCGAATCACAAGATTGTCGGGTTCCACGCTTATATCCTCCAAACGGAAAAGGGTTCCACATTCGAAAAAGTTTGAGAAACACTGATTTATGTGAAACCTTCCTAGTATTTTATATTTAAAAATAATTTTAAAAAAAAGTTCCAGAAAATTTTCTTTACTTTATGATGGCACTTCACTTTATTCATTTTATATTCTAAATTAGAATTAAATTGGATTAGAAATATATTTCAAAAGGGCAACAAATGCTCAAAATAGGCTGTTTGAATGCGACAACACAAGAAAAGAGGCCCATTGGCAAAGCACGACTCTATTTGGAAACAAACAGGGCTAATCAGTTTAGAAGTTTCAACATTAGGGCTTCGAATTCCCTTTAACTAAGTGGAGATCCTTTACAAGAGGCAGGAGAGCCGAGCAAGGCCGTTAATTTGGACTCGAGCATATTAAATCCCCAGATCCAAACTAATTTAAGGTCATGCACAATAATAAATGACATTCTATGGGAGGAAAAAGATAAAATTTTCTCAAATGATAATCCAAATCAGGAGTGTCCAACCTTTTAGCTTCCCTGGACCACATTTAAAGAATACGAGTTATTTTGGGCCACACATAAAATACACTAAAGCTAATGATAGCTGATGAGTAAAAAAACGTGATGGAAAATACAGTTAACATATTTAAATAATATAAGCTTTATTACTTTATGAATTTTTTATTATTAAAGAAAAAGATAAGTCAGCAACATAAAATTAGTGAGATGTTTGTCATTGTTTTTGCGACATTAATCCGTCGATATTTGGTTCAAATGAATTCTCAGTGAGCTCTCTCAGGTGCTCATGAAATATTTTGGATCTAGCTTCATTCTTTGTGGGTTTACAACTTGAAAATAGTTGCTTGAATGAATAAAATTATTTAAGAATCATTTCGTGAATAGGTACCTCATTAATTAGTAGAGATTGTGGTGTTGGTGCAAGGTGAAACATCTTCATTGTTAAATAAAGTGTTAAATTCAAAAATTCATTACACATAAATTAATAGCAAGTTAAAATTATTGTATATTTTGTAATATCACTGTTGTTTTTAGTCTGCGATTGTTTTTCGGGGCACATTGATAGTCGTCTTTGTTCGCGAGTTGGATAAGCCTGATCTAAATGGTAAATTTAGGCAACTCCCATTAAATACAGTAGTAAAACAGTTTTTATTTTCCTAAAAAAATTATCTGAATCCGCGTTATATGAAACAAAGAATCAGTAAAAAAAAAGGGAGTTAGTTCCCAAAAAAATTAAAAACAAAACATCCTTTGTTATCTTTTTATAATTACGGGAAATACCTTTATTATTTATAAAGAAATTTTCATCATATTAATGGGTACTAAATAATAGCTTTTCGTTCGGGGTAGACGTACCGCACATGTTCGGGTCTTTTTCTGTAGTGTGTTAACGGTAAAAATAAAATCCCCACCACCACAAAAAAATTATCGTGAACCTTGCTTAGCAGAGTAGCAGAAGGGAATGGAATATACGGGGGTTGAATAGATAAGAGTTTAAGAGTGAATGTACTGCAACCTAGTAATCTATTGACCCTATGCAGGGGCTACCTGTTCTAACATTAATTATACGGAGATGTTCGCTTGTACGCTGAGTAAAGCCATAATGCTATAAGTCAGGAATTCCCAAACTTTTCCGACTCGGGGTGCCTTTTTTCAATTAAAATTTTTCCACGTAAAAGTATGTCTAATCGTAAGTAAGAGATAAAAATAAATAATAAATAAATGTATACCTTCTCACTTTGTTGTCCAGTTAGCCCAAATGTCTTGCTTCAATTAATTATGAAGCTTCGCGGCGCACCTGTGAAAAGTCCGCGGCTCCCCTGGGTGTCGGCGCAGCAGCGCACAGTTTGGTAACTTCTGCTACAAGTAAAGTTTTTTTTTATTTTAGGAATTCTTTATAACTGTAGTTGTATTAATTTAGTAAGGGTTTAAATAAGAGACATGCAGCTTTCATTTATTTCTTTTTATTTATGAACTCCCGCTACCCTTTCTGCTATTGGTTGTAGCCATCTTCAGAGCTGAACAATGCAAACAATGATTACAATATTAAATCGGCCTTGTCCGAGTACATCAATCAATTATAATTTTGTTTATCTACTCACCGGGAATTTGTCAATATTTATATAAAAAAAAATTGGATACACTAGTCATCAGATAAAACTATACTATATACAAGAAATATACATTATGATATATATAAAACTATATACAGGGTGTTCACCAAAAGGCTAAAAGATGTAATATTTTTAAGACTATTATTGTCTTTTTCTGTTTAAGATGAAATGCAAAGTGCGAGAGAGATTTAAGTTACAATTAAATATAAGACAATTATCATTCACTAATTGGTTCATTAAGATAAATTACACATAGATATACAAATATATTATATATTTAATATTTATTTAATTATCCATTAATCAAGTTCCTCAAATTAATCTTCAATTAGTATGTTTCGATATGATAAAATTGTGTAATTAAAATCTCTTTTAAAATTAACAGCCTTATTTACAAAAACATGCATAGATTCCAAAATTTGACTTTTCCATACATTATTTTTAAAGTGCAGAATTTTGGTATTTTCGAAATAAGGCCTTCATCTAGGGCTTATGCGGCCAGGGCTATATGTTTTTCTTCTCTTGCAATATTATATTTATTGGGAGATACGGCGGGTTTTTTAATGTTTTTATCATATAATGGGAAACCGCTCGAACAATAAGTATTTACTTTATATTTTATTTTCCATTTCTATTTTCCAGAATCACGAATGTTGTTTCTTGCCTATAAATTGTAAAATTGTATGAAAACGAAAAAAAGTTATGAAAATTTGTTTTAACAGATTTCAAAACCTAAAAACCATGACATCGATTTGGAGCAAAATACTAAATATTTTGTTAAAGTGTCATGTAGTGTTCATTAAGCATATCAGAATATTTCTAAAGTTATCTTTAACTATTTATTATATGTAGGTATATATTAATATAAAGAATATAATCAAATTTCTTAAATTAATTACAAAACCACTTTACATCTCAACGAATCAATTAATCTTAGTCTATTTGTCATCTGTCTGACGTTCGTTTACATGAACGCGAGACAACCAATTAATTAATCTAACATTTTATCTTTTATTTGAAAAGCTTGAATGTTTCAGAAAAAAATTGTTTAATTAGAGATTTTGCTTAATATGTCTTTTATTTGTGAAACCTACCTAGTAATTTATAAAAATAAAATTTAAATTTAAATTTAAATTTTATCAAATATGTTTCACTTAGAACCTAGACCATTCCCCCTGAACAAAATTGCTCTATAGGTATATTATGTTGAAAGAGTTATATGTCTCAAAGACTGAGCCCCTAGACAGACAAGGGCGGATCCAGTGAGGGGTCATGACCCCCCTCCCCTTGGATTGGGTCTAGGTCGACTACTGATAATTTTTCTAATCTCATTGATAAATTTAATAAAATAAATACTTTGTATGATAGCTTGCTTGCTTAGGGTGAATTCAAGATTGTAACTCATAAAAATTAAAATTAAAAATTATCTCAATGAGATAAGCTCGTAGCTCGAAATAGTATATTATAGTCTTACTCTTATAACAAAACATTTCACCTAGAACCGACACCAGTCTCTCTAAACAAAATTCATAAAAATTACTTAGAGAAGATTCAAAATTATAAAAGTCTTTGAAATTTGTTGCAACTTGCCTTGCGGGGGATGGTAAGTAGTAAATTATCATAGCTATCATACCAGTAATCAAATCTAGTTGTTGTTAATATTAGTATGTACTTAAGAGTATTAAATAACTCTCTTTTGATTAAATTCTACATAACCGAAATGGCCATGACCAGCCTCAGTTTCTCTTGATGATTTATATATATATAAGCTTACCAGTCGTCTCGGTTTGACCGGGACTGTCCCGCTTGGTTCAGGTGTCCCGGTCAGTTTGTCATTTTGTTCCGGTTATTTGGAAAAATTATTAAGTGCTGCTTCGTCAAAGTTAATTGGCAACTAAATTTTAGTGAATTTCTCGACGCGATTAAAAATACAAAGAAATAGAAGAAAAAGTAAAAACTTTTTCAAGACTCGGTTCGCTTGCTAGCTAGAGTCGCAACAAGTAAGTAGTAAGTCTTTTGGGTTTGGTACATTTTTGTCTGAATTTTAATCAAGTCCAATTGAATATTCTCTCTTTATAACGAGTAGAGGTATAGTTTTGGTTCGAGTGCAAAGGGGCATTCCTAGAATAATAGAAATTAAGAAATTAATCTTTAATAGTCTGAAACAGGTCTGTTCTTGTAAGTGGATGCCACTTACAAGTTCAGACCTGTTTCAGGCATCTTGCAATACTCCTTAGCTCTAATGAAAGAGAGATGATTCTATACGCGCTCATTGTAGTTATTTTCATTCTAATGAAAGAATCGCTCACCCGCACATTAAATAATAAAAAAGTGAAAACTTTTTCAAGACTCGGTACACTATAGCTGCCCTAGTAATTATTAATAAATTTAAATATAAATTGTTCATTTATGGCTATACTTTAACATCCTCTTAAAATTTCAATAGAATAATTCAAAAAATAATATTTTCTTCCTTTTGAACGAGATATTCTAAAATGTAATCAGTACTATGTATTTTGATACAAACCAACTTTTTAACTTTCCTTTCTTGGGCTATCTTGGATATCGGAATTCAGACACACAAAGAGAAAAATTCATAGTCGAAAAATATTTTTTCCGCGTTTCAGACATTTTAAAGCACACTGAGAAAATCTTTATTTTTATGCGTGATTTAATACTATAGGGCCGCCTGGGAGGAGAGTAATTATTAACCTGAGTTCATTTTAGTGGTATATATTAATAGTTTAGTTCAGTTAAGAAAATTAAAAATCATTACTACATAATTGTTTATCTTCGTTAACAACTTCACAAAAAAAAGACTAAACTTTTTGAATCAAAAATACTTTGCTGAATATAATTCTGTCTTTGTAAAATCATATAGAAGTTGTTCTCATTTTTTTATTTCAAATAAAGTCTCTAAATTATTCCAATGCAGATCAAAAAATCCTTTTGAAAAATAATAAATAAATAATTACTTTGAAAAGAACATGTTGGTTATAAAATGCTTTTTGAAATAAAGAAGTATAGCTATTAAAATAACTAGTTATATCTCATCACTCTTACATTTAGTCTAAATTAAGTTAGTAAATGTTAAAATAATGAACGCATCTTCTTACCTCGGCGACGAGTCGACGAGAATTTGACCCATGGCCGAACCCACTGGTCAAAAGTTCTAATGAGATTAATATACAGGTAGTTGTAAAAACAAATAACAAAACTTCAGTATATAGTGTGCCATATACTATATTTTTTTAATTATGCAAATTAATACAAATGAGAATAATTATTATAAAACTATTTTGACAAAAATTTTACATTGTCATTATAAAGATTAACTATTTTATACAATACTAGCTACAAGGGCCGCCTTCGGCGGCCCTCTTGCTCTGCAGGGAGCACGCCCCCTGCCCCCCCCCCCCCCGAAACCCGCCAAGCACCACCACAGCACCCGTGACCTCCACCCTCGCCCCAATCCCTCCACCCACCCCACTTCGCCTCTGGGCCCTCACCTCAAACCCCTTCTCCACCCTGAACCCCCCCCCCCCACACCTAGCCCCTTGGACCCCCACACCCACTATGCCCTCCGAACTCCGCCCCGCACCACCCCCCTTCACCTTACTCCGTCTTAATCCCTCACCCCCATGGGGTCAAAATATCAAAACGGTATATATCTAAAAACGTAAGTTAGAAGACATCTGATGCAAATATGAAATTTCATAATAATCCTTGCAGCCGTTTTTATGTGAATCCTGAGCAGCTTTTCGCGGAACCCACGGAAACATACATACAGACATACAGACAGACAAACAGACTGGAATTTTGTTGAGGGTGTTTTTGTTCGTAACTTTGCTTGAAACGTGTGCAACCAAAATTTGGCGTGATTTGGACAGATAAAACCTTAATTTTATATATATAGATAAGGCTTATAATGAAATTGTATCATTTAGTGAGCAGCACAAATCAGCAATCAGTACTATTTTTAAATTAATTTTTAATTTTTAATTAAGTCTTGAAAACTTAAATTGATGTTTTTCAAGAGGGTAGCAGATTTGAAATTTGATAATTAGATGTACAAAATTGTATTTATGAAATCTCAAATAGCTATCTGGCTGACCCTCCATACAGCTGTTGGCAATAAAAAATTAAAAATACTAAATTAAACAAATTTTTAAATATTTACTTTTTGTTACGTATTAGGTCGCGTGGCATGAAAATTTACAAATAACCTCTTCCTTTTAGCACTGAAATGATCCCAACTCCTTTTTGATGATTTCTAAGTAATTGTATTTAGTTTATAGAGAAGTAGATGAATGCACAAGTCAGAAATTCAATTTTTTTAAAAACAATGAACAAAAGAAATCCCCCTGGCTTCTCTGAGACGCCGCGCGACCACTCCAGGGTTAAAGTACTTACTTGGAAAAATTCCGACAACTTTTCACCCATCTTTTTATAGTTTTTGACTGAAATTTTGTTGCTTGATTTTATTAGAAATTTATCTCAGAGAATGGCCACTAGCTCGAGAGCGTACTTGATGTCGATACCCAAGGCATCTACAAGATTTGTGACTTATAATCAAACTTATCTAATTATCTCCTTAGATAATTTAAATTAAAAAATATGATAACCGTAAAAATAAATAAAGAAAATTTCTAAATTTAATAAAGAAATCTTCAAAAATAACATTTGAAATTGAGTTGTCTTAGGGACGTATAGCCCAGTAGGTTAGAGCTTCATATCGGATATATGAGGTCCTGAGTTCGAATTCCGGATAGTGTCTGTCAACATTTTTACTTTACCATACAGGGTATGGTCAAGTATTGTAATCGTGCATGAAAAAAGTGGTTTATTTCCTTCTTTTTTTCAAAATATCTAAAAAACGGCTGAAACTATTTCGATTAAAAAAATTGAGCAAAACCATGGCATTTCGGTCTACAAAAAACCTCTAATAAGTGAACATCAAAAAAATTATATTTTTCGAGATAATAATTGTTTTGTCAAAATGTCTGTTAGTTAGTTAGTTAGTTAGTTAGTTAGTTAGTTAGTTAGTTAGTTAGTTAGTTAGTTAGTTAGTTAGTTAGTTAGTTAGTTAGTTAGTTAGTTAGTCTGTGCGTTACCAAATTTGTGGACGAGCTAGCTCAAAAACTAGTGTGAATATCGAAACCAAATTTCACAAGTAGTTTTGGTCCATTGAGATTAAGAGCTGATTAGATTTTGGTGCATATCGACCCAAAATTAAGGGGGATCGAGGGGGGGGGGTAAAAATTAAAAATCTAGGTCGTTTGAGCAAACTCAAACAAATTTTGTATACATAATCAGTGGGTCCCCAGAAGTCTAAAAATGCAAAAACTAACCGCCCGAAATGGGGGGCGGAGGGCCAAAAAATGAAAATCTTTGCCATTTACCAAACTCAACCAAATTTTGTATACATAATCAGTGGGTCCCAGGAGTCTAAAAATGCAAAAACTAAACGGCCCCCTACATGATTATAAATAATTTTATTAAATATTAAATATAAGTGAGGGGCCAGGTTGTATGGTAAAGTCAAGTGGATGGCCACATCAGAACACGTCAGCTTATTCTTGATTACTTTACCATACAGGATATGGTCAAGTATTGTAATCGTGCACGAAAAAAGTGGTTTTTTGCTTATTTTTTTCGAAATATCTAAAAAACAGCTTAAACTATTTTGATTAAAACAATTGGGCGAAATCATGGCATTTCGTTCTACAAAAAAGCTCTAATAAGTGAACATCGAAAAAATTATATTTTTTTAGATAATAACTGTTTTATCAAAATGTCTGTTATTCTGTTCGTCTGTCCGTTACCAAATTTTGTGGACGAGCTAGCTCAAAAACTAGTGTAAATATCAAAACTAAATTTCACACGTAGTTTTGGTGCATATAGATTAAGAGCGCTGATTGGATTTTGGTGCATATCGATTCAAAATTAAAGGGGGGGGGAGGGGTTAAAATGTAAAATTATAATATTTTCAAACTAAAAAAACAAGAAAAATGAAATATACTATAAAATGAACCTATAATAATGAAAATATTTTTTTTCTGGCGCCAAAATTAGGGGTGGAGTGAATAAAAATCTAGGTCATTTGAGAAAACTCAAGCATATTTTGTATACATAAATTAGTGGGCCCCCAGAACACCAAAAATGCAAAAAAAACGCCTAAAATAGGGGGGGGGGTTGTAGTTTCAAAAAATTAAAATCTAGGCCTTGTACCAAACTCAACCAGAAGTATATGGTAAAGTCAAGTGGATGGCCAGATCACAACGTGTCAATTTATTTTTTTATTCTAATTTGATTTATAAAAATGTTCTTCCTTTTAAAACGAGGCTTCGTTGTGAATATACTGAATACACCTCAAGGGTTGATTAAAAAAATAATTTTCAAGTTAGAGTGATGTAATTAATCTTAAATAACCTTCGAAACTAGTTTCTAAACTAATCAATTGCTGAACAGTCTTAGCCTTAAGTTCATTCTCATATATCCCATGTGACTCTTATCAGACGATTTACCGGAGGTTTAAAAAATAGTCCTCGTTTAATAGTACCTATAAATATTAAAATTATTCTTTTGATACCAACAAAAGTTGATTTAACAAAAAGAACCTTGAGTTTTATCTTTGGAAAAAGACTCAAATCCTTAAAGGTGCTTTCCCACAGCCTGTGATTTTGCGGATCACGCCGCGCCTGCTCGCGCCAACAAGCCGTGGGAGGGGTGCCGCCAGAGGTAGCAAGCCTTTCCTGCGTCCGATAAAAATGCAAGTCGGCTATAGAAGAAAGAACATAGGTGACTTGCCACGGCCTCTGTGATTTTGCTGATCTCGTCGCGCCAACGCGCCATGGGAAGATTTTAAATGGATAAATTCGCTCGCCAATTCAATGCAAAAATTATAAAAAAAATAACTTAAATTTCATTTTTATTCAACTACCTGTTAATAATTAGTTTAATTAAAAAATCTATTAAAATATTTTTTTCTAAAAGTGAAAGCTGGTTTTAAGTGGATGATTTATTTATTTATATTTATTTATTTATTTAACAAAGTATACAAACTTAGGACCTTAGGTCCCACCTAGTGTTCATACATAATTTAGCAACAATATTTTACAAATTTGGCAAAAGATTTCACCAATACACAAATTTTATGGGGGAAGAAGAGAAAAAAGTAGAGAAAGATTAGAAGACATAAAGGAAATAAGAGTAAGGAGTATCAGTTATTGGGATCCATAAACAACGAAGACCTGAGAGCATCAAGAGTCGGGTTTGCATGAAATTTGGATGGAAGTTCATTCCAAAGCCTTGCACCCGCCAATTTGAAGGAATGAAAGAAGTGTTTAGTTTTATAGTGCACCTGCACTAGCGTTGTCTTCCTGGTGGAGCGACCGACGACAAATAGATTTTCTAAGTAAGACGGGCAAATGAATTTTTCAGAATTTAATAGCTTATAAATAATCACATAACACCGCCAAGCGTAAAATTTAGAAAGATCTGTGTTTAAGATGAGTTTTTTATCCTGGTCCGAAAGATGGCTACGTGATTTTTGATTTAAGACATAGCGGGTGCATGAATTCAAAGCTATTCCTAGTCTTTTGCCAGATTTACTGTCGAGGGAATTCGAAAAGATTATGTCGCAGTACTGGAAAAGGGGTGCTAATAAACTTTTGCTTAAATTGAAGCGAAGATTATATGGCGTGAGATATGAGAGTCGCTTCAATGAGTGAAGGGCCCCATAAACACTACGGCATATATTATTTATTTGCACTTTCCAAGATAAATTGCACGAAACAGTCAATCCTAGATTCTTAGCTGAGCAAGTGAATGGAATAGTATTGTTATTGTAGAGAATAGGAAGTAGTAAGTTAGTAGGAAGGCATTCTTTGAATAAGATAATAGCCTGCGATTTTAGAGGATTAACAGAGATTAAATTATTCATGGCCCTGGAAGAAAGTGACAGTAGTTCTAGGTTAATTAATGAAATAGATTGCACAACTTGGTTGGGCAAGCAGTGAGCATAAAACTGAAAATCATCGATGATTCTTCCATTTCTTCAACACTGTTTACCAATAATTATGAAGTCGTCAAAAACTCAATGTAGCTTGGTTATTCCTCAAGTATTAAATGAGAATTGATGGCCATTTTCAATTTTCAGTCGATACCTCTCTATTTTCATCAAACGGAACGATAAAAACGCAGTTGCTTTTTTTCACATTTTTATGTTATGGTTACTACATAGTAAAATTTCCTCTCCTAATTTACACCCTCTTTCTATATTTCAATCGGATTACAATTTATAAACGACTAACATCTTATGACACTTAATAAGTACAAAAATTAAAAATAAAATTCATTGAAAAAATCACAAAAAATGAAAAATCTTTCTTGTAAATGCCAGCACCCGGTGGTCCAGTTTCAATGACTGTGTTTATTGCGCCACGCAGAGGGGGCAGCCCTTTACAAGAAAAAGAAAAGGATTACATTTTATATACAAAAAAACCACAGCCGTCAAAAATTATGCCAGATGTTGTGGCTTACATCCACTAAAGTTAAATGGGCGGTCTTAAACAAATATCTTAATATGTACATTAAAAGTCAAAATTAAAATTATTTACAAGTTTGTCAAAAATTTAAAATTATGTACATATCTCTTTAGGAACGAGGCCAGATAATTGGGGGCATTCAACACACCCCGCAACAGCTCATAGAGAGTCTTTTAGTTCATTATTTAATTTTGGGCCGGCCCCGTCCTAAAGGTCCGCCTCATGAAAGTGGAGAAATTAAAAATGGAGCCTATCATCGCCCTGAGCGTCATTTTATTAAGAGTATTTTTGCAGACACCCAGGGCGCGCAGGTCCCTATAGGACCGGGGACACCAGACCCCCTTCCACGAAATTGTCGCGGCCAAAACGGTGACATGACTGGCCGCGACCTCGAACCTTTCCGCGATGTTTCTGATCAGGCTGGAGTTACCACTGTAATAATTAATTTTGTTCGTGTTGGCAACATCCAGCCCGGCGAGTGCGGAAACCACCTGCACATCGATGACCGTGACCCGATTTTCCGGTCCAGCCATCACGAGGTCCGGCTTACGTGCCCCGGCAGTGCTGGAATATAAATATTCCAGCTCCACCCTAGGGGATCTTTTTTTCACATCGTCTGCCAGACATCGGACGACGGCGTCATGACGCTTGATCCTTCCGTCGTGAGTTCGCCCACAGCCCTGGATAATATGGGCCGTCGTCTCCGTTCTGGGGCATCCTGCCCTACACCCCGGGACCCCCCCCTCCCGCCTTCCACGACTAGTGCGGACAGCAGAAGGGAGAGAACCCGATCGGAGGCGGCAGAGGTCCTTGAACATGCCGTTGCTCAGAGGGCCCGGATAATTTGCCCAGGAGTACGACGGGCTCGCCCTCGAACATAAACCCAAGTCCTTCCCATCGACACTGTCATGTAGCCGGCCGGCCCAGTAAACCCTGGCTCCCTCCACGCCGCCGTATTTTCGGAGGGCGTCTGTGGCCCAATTAATCCTCCTGACCACATGATATGTCTCCGATGCAGCCCGTGCTGCATCAAAGCTCGATGATGCCAAGCGGCTTAGACGTTCATGTGTCAAGAGTGGCACCTGCCAACCAAGTGATGGAATTCCCAAACCCCCATCCCTTACCTTGGCGTGGAAGAAACCTTCTGGAGTGTCGCGGGGCAAATTAAGGGTTGTTCTAATAAATGCCCGCACCCGGCGATCGATGGCGATGAGGTCGGTCACCGTAACGCCTCCTAACACCAGGGGATGTATACCGGAGGGAAGAACATGAAGCCTCAAGATTTCCATTTTTTGTGAGGCCTTCAGGGGAGCCGCCCCCACCCTCTCCAACATCTCCGCCAGCGACCATTCCGAGGCTACAAGGCCCGACGTGCCCACACGGACTCCAAGGTAGGAAAAGGATTGACCAACTGCCAATGCATTGATCGCTCCACCCTCCACCCTGAAGTCATAGTCTGTGCACACCCGGATCTTCTGCACCTTACCGGCGGGAACTAGAGAAAGAGTTATTGACTTGGCCGCATTGACCTTCATCCCGAACAAGGCGGCGCCGACCTCAAAGTCGCGTATCTGTGACCTAAGGCCCACAGCGGTCGAAGCCACAAGGACAACGTCGTCCGCGAAAGCCAAAGAGCCAACCCGTACACCTCGTAGGTCGTAACCGACATGCGGGGACAATCGGTCTAGGATGCCAGCTAAAAACTTTAATCATCATTCTCAATTTTTGAACAAAATTTCTCAAGGAAATATCTAAGAACTTTAATCATCATTTTCAATTTCTGAAGAAAATTTCTTAAGAAAATAGTTAAAAACTTTTTCAAAATTTTTCAAACTTTTTTAATCTTTTTTAAGCTTTTTTAATCATCATTCACAATTTCTGAAGAAAATAGCCAAAAACTTTTTAAAACATCTTAAAACATTTTATAAAATCTTAAAACATCTTATAACATTTTAAAACATCTTATAACATCTTAAAAACATATTATAACATTTTAAAAACATATTATAACATCTTAAAATATCTTTAAACATCTTATAACATCTTTTACATCTTATAAAAATCTTGGGACAGTGAGCGATGAGCTCGAGGAACACTTTCATCACGATATTTCAGTTATGGAAAAGAGGTATCAAGGAAAATGAAATCCTAGTATGCTCGCCGATTATTCTTGGACCATCAAGAGGAATGTTCCACAGAAGAAATGTAGCATCATTTCTTACTTTCTAGGTGACTCAGACTTTGAATATTGTGTAGTTAAGAATTTAGAAAGTATTAAAATGTTTGATATTAGAAATGCCTGTCTCGGAAATGAAAAACCAATTTCATATTTGAATTAAGGAGAAAAAGTACTATCGAATTATATATTTTTCTTTCTGAGACAAAAAAAGAAATTCTTATTTGTTCCTCAGAGTTATTGTTTTTGACTTTAGAGAATTAGGAGTCGAAACCAAGTGGATAACGCAAGGAAATTGTAATCTTCTTCTTCTTCTTCTTATTTTTAAACCTATAGGTTTGTTTCTTCCAGAACGTCATACCATCTCTTCTTAGGACGACCTCTACTTCTTATTCCAACCGGCTTGTTTGTCATCACTTTCTTAACCAGTCGGTCTTCTGGCATTCTTCTCACATGCGCATACCATTCCGCTCTTCTTCTTTTAATCCATTCGCCCACCTTTTGTATTCCACATTTTTCTCTAATATCTTCACTCTTCATCCTATCGAGCCTGGTCACGTTCATTATCCTTCGTAATGTCTTCATTTCAGTCGTTTCCAATAATTGAGAAGTTTTTGCAGTGTCGGGTCTTGTCTCTGCTGCGTAAGTTAATATTGGACGTACTACGGTTTTGTAGACTCGTACCTTGGCCTCCGTTCTTAAATATTTATTTGACCAGATTGCATTGTTAAGGCAACCCGATATTTTTGAGGCTCTTATTGCCTGATGTCTTACCTCTGTTTCTAGGTCTTGATGAGAGGTCATTTGGATGCCAAGGTATGTGAAGGACATGACTTGTTCGACAATCGTATCGTACAGTTGTAGTTTGCATCGGAGTGGTGATTTAGAGATTGTCAGTGTTTTGGTCTTCTTGGTTGACAGAGTGAGAACGAATTTATGCGCAACACAGCTAAATTTATACAGGAGGCCCTGGAGGGAATCTTCATCTTCTGCAACCAGTGCTGCATCGTCTGCGTAGCAAACGCATGTTATATTCTCGTCCCCCAAGGAATATCCTTTTAGATTTTTGATTTCGCCAATAATTGTAATAATTATTGTAATTTCACCAAGGAAGATTTTTCTATTAAATATTAATTAATACTATTGTTGACCTAATATTAATATGTTCGGTTAATAGGTCCATCTAATGGATTGGCGGTTGTCTAAACGTAAGGGGTAATTTCTTACCGTTTTTTTTGTTTATGTTGAATGGATTGAAATGGATCCTTGGCTAATAGAACAGGCTACGCAACAGAAATGCAAATACATTTGAAAAGTCAAAGCGTGTGTGTGTCTTTATATTATAAAAAGTTACAACAAGAATAAATTTAAATATAAAACTAAAGATTTGTGCATCTTTTTCCTGAAAATAGTTGGAATGTTTTTTAAAAATTAGCTCAGGTTAAAAACCAATGTATACCTATTAGAGAAGAAAGAATTTAATTTTTAGAACAAATTCTAGAATTTTAGTAGAAATATTTTTATATTGCAATATAAGAGGGGATTCATCCCTCAGGAGATGATGAATCCCCTCTAATATTGCAATATAAAAATATTTCTAGTAAAATTCTAGGATTTGTCCTAAAAACTAAATTCTTTCTGTTTTAATAAATTTAAAGTTTAAATAATTAAAAGATTGCAGTTTTCTTCATGTGACATTTTTGACCCCCGTATCACATTCTGTCATATTTTCATTGAGCATCCCCTGTCTAGTGACGTCATTATACTCTATAATTTAATAATTGTATATTTTTTTTTATAAATTAAACTCAACTAAAGGGATTTAATATAGTTTTATAGATGTCACGTCATGCCACGGGCATAAACGCCTCGTGGGAAGGGTCCGACGCGGTCTTGCCTGTGGAACGTACTCATCCGCATATATCGGCGCGACCCGCAAAACAACAGACCGTGGGAAGGCAGGTCTGGCCATGCTAATCGCACTACGGGCCGCATTGACGACCGAAAAATTCCCAAGGACCGCACAGAAATAAAAATAATTTTAATTTTTTTAAATATTTTTTTCGAGATCTGGCTTTACAAGGTATTTAGTGATTTTTATTGTAAGTGAATTCAAAGGTTCACTGAAAGAGTTCAATCAGGGTAAATGTGAAAAAAAAATACTACAACCAGATACGAAAAGAAACATGCATTGAATGCCCCAACAACAATAGTAATAATTAAAAATAGTTTTAATTAGCAAAATTTTTATTTTTTTATTTTAGTATATTCAAAACCGGCTTTAATATTTAACGCCTAATAATACAACACGCGATTCAGGGCGTTAGATTCTAATGCATAACCTAGAACTCAAGGTTCTTTTTGTTATTTCTAATCTTTTCCATCCCCCCCCCCCCCCATTTTTTTTGGTCACTATCAATTTCATATAGTCATTTTCATAAGGTAAATAGTTTTAACTATCAAAACTATTACTAAAGTCACATACACCGAACAATATTTGGAGTCCTGTTTTAAAATAACAAACAAATATCAATGACTGTTTCTTTCATTGTGATTTTTGCATTTCATTTAGCCTATTTTATTTAAATCAATTTCTCTTGTTGAAGTTTATTATTATTATTTTTTTATGTTATTCTTTGGAATATTATAGGGAACGCTTTTTCTTTTAATTGATTTAATGCGATTTAAAATACATCTGAAATACAAGATAAAAAAACACAATTTTCGTAGGTCATATATGACCGCGGGCCGCTCGTAAGGACGCCGAGGGCCGCGGGTTGGCCAGCTCTGGCTTACAAAAATATTTCTATTCATGTTATGTTTTATTAAATGGTTTATTTAGCTATTTTTCCTATCTAAAACTAGATTAAGTATAAATTTTTAATTGGGTAAATTTTGGCGGAGTTTCTGTTATGCACTGTTTACCGGAAAGCTTGATCATATGGTAAATAAGTAATAATATTTTTTTACTCAGTGCACTCGAAAGGCCCACAAGTAGAAAATGCCATAGAATGTTTTTAAACAAAGGAGAAGAATATTTTCATTTAGGAATAAAAGAGGTTGAGAGTGGGATTAACTTTCCCAACTCACAAAAATATCACACGCTTCCCAAAAAATATATCCTGACGAACATCACGCAAACGACTCAAAAATTGGCTCATCCAATGTGCTATCTCTCTATAAAATAAAGGATTTTAAAAATATCCTTTATGGAAAGAAGTTCCAAACCTGAGATATAGGGATGACTTGAATCAGAAAATGACACTTTATTTTAATTTTGACCCTATTTCCATAGAAACTACTATCAATAAGACCATAAGTGTTTAGTGTAAAGTTCTTGAGAAAGGCTTTATGTGTGCCAAATGGAAGATGGTGACGGAAAACTTATTTCATTAGAAAAAATCATGAGTGTGTCTTCTGATTGATCTGAGATGTTATTTATGATTTTGCTTTAATGCTATTGTCCGCAACCCTCAGAAATCGAACCCAAGTGTCAATAAGCTATTTGGACCATGGCGACCCTCGAGTCGAAAACTTCCTGACATAACCAGCTAATTCATTTCAGGCGAAGATATAAATAAAAACAGAAAATTACCAAATAAAAAATGATTGTTTTGTGGAAACGTCTTGAAATAATAGGTATAGCTAATGAGCTAAAATATAACAAACGTTTATATTAATAAGTTGTGTCCTTCTTCCAAGTTTGAGCTTTCTAGCTTTTCAAATTCCCACAGCTTTTAAAGAGTGTACAAGAGTCTTGACAAAGCTCTCATTTTTTCTCCAATTTTCTTATATCATATTTAGTTTTTGATTGCCTATAAAATTAAATAAATAAATACATTTTTTATAACATAACCTTAAGATAGTAAGCTATATTCTTCCAATTAAAGAAAACAAATCGATTTATAAATAAAGTCATTAATAGTAGGTACTATAGAAGAACGTGTAGGGCTATAGCTTCAATAAAAATAATTAATAATAAATAATTAATCCAATAATTATTAGAATTTTAAATATTTATCTCTAAGTGAATGTAATATAGAAGGCAGCCCAGGGGTAGTGAGGAAAGAAAAATTAACACATATCAAATAAGGTGTAAGTTATTGGAATCCTTCCTCCTTTTCTTTCAAACCGACGTTTCGGAGGATTTTTCCCTCCTTCTTCAGGGAAAAATCCTCCGAAACCTCGGTTTGAAAGGAAAGGAGGAAGGATTCCAATAAATTACACCTTATTTGATATGTGTTAATTTTTTCTTTCCTCACTACCCCTGGGCTGCCTTCCATTACATTCAATTAAAATTTCTACCAGTCCGTCTCTCTCCAGAGAAAATTTGCAAAAAAATTTACTCTAAGTATTCTCATAATCCAGAAGAGGGAGATTTTTGGTTCGAAAACAGCCATAGAATCATTCACACGGGGGGGCAGAATGGAAGGGCAGGAGTGGGCATTATTATGAATAAAAAAATAGGGCAAAGGGTAAAGAATTATCTACAGGTAAGCGAAAGGATTGTTATGATTACAGTGGATTCGAAACCGAAAGATACTGTGATAATCCAGGTATACATGCCTACTACATCATATGAGGACCAAGATATAGAAGAAATGTACGAACAAATTGAAAACCTGATGAAGCGCGTTAAAGGGGATGAAAATTTAATAATTATGGGGGATTGGAATGCAAGAGTAGGAAAAGGCAAAGAAGGAAAAGTGGTGGGCGAACACGGTCTAGGAAATAGGATTGAAAGGGGCGAAAGATTAATTGAATTTTGCAGTAAGCACAGTCTAGTAGTAGCAAACACACTCTTCCAACACCATCCAAGAAGGATCTACACGTGGAAAATGCCGTTAGACAAGGGGAGATTTCAAATAGATTACATATTAGTCAGACAAAGATTCAGAAATCAATTAAAGGACTGCAAAAGCTATCCTGGGGCTGATATATCTAGTGATCACAATCTAATTGCGATGAAATGCCAACTAAAATTTAAAAAACTAATAAAAAAGGGGCGGTCGCGAAAAAACTGGGATATATCTAAATTAAAAAATAAGGAAACCCAAAAACTCTTCGAAAACGTAATGAATAAGAAACTGGAAGAAAAAACACCCACAAATAATAAAGAAGATGAAATCGAACAAGAATGGAATGACATGAAATCAAGCCTGACCGAAACAGCCAACGAAGTCCTTCAATCAAAGAAAAACGAAATTAAAAAGACATGGGCAACAGACGAAATACTGCAACTGATTGACGAACGAAGAAAATTTAAGAATAGAAAAGACGAAGAAGGGAAAGAAACATATAAAAAATTAAGATGGAAAGTTATAAGAGAATGTAGAAAAGCAAAAGAAAAAATGATTCAAGAAAAATGTAAAGAAGTCAACGAAAATCTAGTATTGGGAAAAGTTGATGTAGCCTATAGGGCAATAAAAAGAAATTTTCAAGAAGACAAGCCAAAAAGCAAGAACATAAGAGATAAAGGAGGCCACATTATTCTAAACGAAAACGAACAGGCAAATAGATGGAAGGAACACCTAGAAGAACTCTATGGAGAAGAAAAAACAATGAACCCAATAGAAGAAGAAGAATCTGTGGACGAAAACGAATTAGGAGACCCCATACTCAGGTCAGAATTCGAGACAGCTTTGAAGGAACTAAAAAATAATAGAGCACCCGGAATAGACAATATACAAGCTGAAATCCTAAAGAACTCTGGAGAAAAGGCACGTGACAAACTTTTTGAACTAATTAGCAAAATCTATAAATTGGGAATCATCCCAAAAGATTTCGAAAAAAACAAAATAGTCACACTTCCCAAAAAGACAGGCGCGGATAAATGTGAAAATTTCAGGACCATTAGCCTAACCTCACATGCCTCCAAAATCCTAACCAAAATAATCCAAAGAAGAATAGAACAAAGAGTTGAAGAAAATCTGGGGGAAGACCAGTTCGGCTTTAGAAGAAACAGAGGCACCCGAGAAGCAATTCTCTCTCTTAGACTAATAATAGAAAGGGCTTTTATCAGGGAAGAATCTGTCTACATCGGATTCATAGACCTAGAAAAAGCATTCGATAACGTCAATTGGGAAATTATGTTTAAAATATTAAAACAGGCGGGAATAAAATTCAGGGAGAGAAGACTAATCTACAATCTATATCAAAACCAGACGGCAATTATAAATATTGGTGATGAACAAAGAGAAGCCAAAATAAAAAAAGGTGTAAGACAAGGATGTGTGCTGTCACCCATGATTTTCAACTTATACATAGAAGAAGCGATTAAAGAATTCAAAGACAAAATTGATACAGGTATAGAAATCCAAGGTCAAAAGATCGCTATGTTAAGATTTGCCGATGACATTGCCCTTCTAGGAAGCAATAAAAAAGAATTAGAGGACGCCTTGAATGGAATTAACCAAATCCTAATAGAAGAAATCAAAATGAAAATAAACAAGAATAAAACCAAGGTCCTAGTATGTACAAAAAAAGAACAAACGAGACAGGAATGCATCAAAATTAACCAAGAAAACCTAGAAGGAGTTAAGGAATTCCGCTACCTAGGAAGTAAAATAACATGGGATGGGAGGAGCAAAAACGAAATTAAATCAAGAATTGCCCAAGCAAAAATGGGGTTTAATTCAAAACAAAAACTACTATGCTCCTCCTCAATCAGCTTAGCAAACAGGAAGTTGCTATTGAAGACATATGTATGGAGCATAGCCATGTACGGGTGTGAAACCTGGACAATTGGAAAAGCGGAGAGAAAGAGATTGGAGGCTTTCGAAATGTGGTGCTACAGAAGAATGATGAATATCAAATGGATGGATAAAATTACAAATGAAGAAGTTCTTGGAAGAATCGGAGAAAGAAGAACCTTGTGGAAGAGTCTGAAGAAGAGAAGAGGTCAGATGATGGGGCACACACTGAGACATGGGGGACTGCTTAGGGATATCTTGGAGGGGGAGGTGGGAAAGAAAAGGGGAAGGGGAAGACCCAGATTAGAATATTTCAACCAAATAATTGGGGATATGGGATGCCAGACATTTAGAGAGGTTAAACAGCTGGCGGGGGACAGAGTCGAGTGGAGACGGATTGTTGCATCAAACCAGTCTTAGGACTGTATACTCAATGATGATGATTCTCATAATGATATATTTTATTATTCAACATTAAAATTATATTTTAGTTTATTTTACAGTGAAACTTTCGCTGGTGAGTGATTCGAAATTTGAAATTCGATCCCGATTTCTTTTGGTTCAACACCCTTCAGAGTATTCCAAATACTCTGGTATATCGAAATGATAAAGATGAAAAACAATTAACTTTTTTTATTATTTTATATATTTTTTATTGCTTCTTTCCCCCTTTTAAAGAACTAAATTATTACATTCTGCTAGCTTTTGTTCTGATAGAAATAATTTTAACCACTAGATGGCGCTAAAATCGGTAGTCTTTTATAGTTTAATTTTTAGATCGGGAAACAAAAATTTGAAATAATCAGTCACTGGTACTAAGAGATATACTATTCCGTATATAAAGAGGTTTGAGGTGTATCGACTCATGGGTGAAATTTATTTTTTTCCATTATATACTTATAAATAGCATGTATAAGTAAATGTTCAATTACCAAATATCGAGATCAAATTACAATATCACCTTAAAGATAGAGTTTGCCATGACAATAGATCCATTAAGAATTTATATGATATTGACAAGTTGGTTTGGCTTTCGAAGAATTCGGATGCTCCAACAAGTGGCAGCGATTGATCCATTCATTTTGTAAGTGTTGAAAAAGACCTCGCCACAATTTTCATCTGTTAAGAAAAAATTGAAATGATTTCGATATTGAATTCCATAAATTGCATCAGTCCCCTTATTGCTGAAAGGCGAATCATTTTTTTCCTTTTCATCTAAAATATATTTATAGTCTCAAGTCTTTTGTATGCTTGACGGCGTGACTTCTATTTAAGAAGGCGTAGGATACGATCCAATATATTTTCCCTTTATATATGGAAGGTAGATAAAGATTTCGAATGGAGTTCTTATAAAAAAGTGAGACGGTGGGTTATGGAACAAAGCTCATCATAAGCTACTTATTTTCCCGTCCAAAGAAAAAAAAATCGATTTTCAAATAAGGGCTTTAGTACTATAGTACAAGAAAATATTATTAGGATAAAAAACAACTAAATTTTCACATTTTTACAAATAATATAATTAAAATATTTATTTTCACAATGAAAATTTCCAAACATATTTATTTTTCTTTATTTTTGTGTCTGCCTACCAGAATTTCCCGATACCTACAAAAACTCAAGAACTAAAGCTTATTAACTGTACTAGATGAAGGAGGAGGTATCAGCCAAAGAAG
Source organism: Forficula auricularia (assembly GCA_024734495.1). NCBI lineage: Eukaryota > Metazoa > Arthropoda > Insecta > Dermaptera > Forficulidae > Forficula > Forficula auricularia. The sequence goes on along the minus strand of JALMQS010000030.1, from coordinate 9,198,636 downwards.
GAATCACTGGGTTCAATAAAACACCTTTAATAAGACGTTTCGGCCTGAATTTTATTTGGCCATCTTCAGTCAATTAGGCTAAAAAATTTGGTATTTTATTTGCAATAATTGCACCACTGTGAACTACATAGACATGGCTGTATCAAATAACTACCCTATGCACATTATTAATAGGACAATCAGAGAATTCTCAACTAAGCAAAATAATTTAAATAACAATGTTAACATTTTAACAAATAATAATTATAGTAATTCAAATAAACAGGTCGGACCATACTATTCTGTTGCTTATATTCACGGCATATCCGAAAAAATAAGAAAACTTTTTAAAATTTACAACGTGCCCACAAAATTATAGACAATATTCAATTTTTATTTAATAATAAAGATCCAACCCCTAGAGAATTATGTAATAATATTGTCTATCAAATTAACTGTCTAGATTGTCCACCAAATTCTAGCACCTATATAGGGAAAAGTTCACGTTCACTAAAAATTTGTGTATATGAACATAAATTAAGTGTTCGAAATAAAAAAGAACAACACAGCACTCTCCACCCATGCAGCTGAACATAGTCATTCTTTTGATTACGATAATGCGCGAATATTGGTCAAGATTGATAATTATCATAAAAGAACCATAGCCGAAATGCTATATATAAAAATAGCAGGTGAAAAGGCTATCAATTTTAAAAGAGATTGTATGTTTCTATCCAATATTTACACATCTATCCTGTGTGATATGAGCCAACAGTTGTTCTCTTGATCTTAATATATAAAAACCTTTTTTGGGATTTTTTGATAAGAATTGTATAATTTGATTGAATGAAAAAATACATGTGATTTAAAAGTAATTAGATTCTAATTTGGATTTTTGTTTGTAAATAAATAATGATGAGATATATGATGACCTCCCATAAATAAGGGTCAAATATTTAATTATAATGTAATATATAGAAAAAATTTATATAAACTCATTACTTTAATTCTGAAACTTTTGGGTCCAGGCACGTTATAAATTCACATGAAGCTAAAAAAAATTTATTTTTGACAAGGCTTGGTTCGATCACATATGTGTACCGCATTTTGTGTATAACTGTAAGTCTAAACAACCAACTTGGTCAACTGATAATTTTGTATAAAATATATATCAATTACCATCCATTTGTAAAAATAATTTTTAGCTTAATTGACTGAAGATGGCCAAATAAAATTCAGACCGAAACGTCTTATTAAAGGTGTTTTATTGAACCCAGTGATTCCATCTTAGGCTGATACCTCCTCCTTCATCTAGTACAGTTTCATCACAGCCACGAACTCTAACAATAGAAAGCTTATTAAATTCTTTTTGATGTCAAAATGTTGAAATTTCCAATATAAAGATCTCTTGAGATTTTGAGCTCTATAGCTTCAGACCTTCCTGGTGAAAAATTTATAAAAAACTTATGATCTTGAACGTTTATAATTAGTAGGTTAAATTTTGGACAAAATTTTCTATTAAAAACCTGCCCCTCTAGCCTAAACCATTCGTTAATTAAAATTGCTAAAGCACTAAAATTCCCAGATAAGGTACCAGACCAGTGAAATTGAGGCTTAAATTCACGATAGGCAATATGGATTCAGACACTACCACTACCAGTCCACAGGTCATATCTTAACGCATGTAACACATACATGAAACAAAGCATATTTGTATTCTAAAATTTGAAGATCCTGTTTTCACATAATTTTTATAAATTAAATTATATTATTAAATAGCTAGAAAAAGTAATGAAAATTCAATTACAAGGAAAGACACGAACATCTTATAAAGGAACGTCTTTGTGGAATAAGAGCTGCTATTTCTGGCCTTAAAGAAGATGTGCTCTTGCAAAGGGCATTTATCAATAAAATCACTCTTAGCATTTTATTTTATTTTATTTATTTAACAAGAAGCGTCACTTATGTCAAGATTGACTCTTGTTAGTGGGTATGTGAGAAAAGATCTTTAAGAATATTCAAGCATGGATCTGAGCTTATAGTACCTTTAAGAGCCCGGGTTTTAGTGATTGTAGAGGATTCAGGAAAGTCAAAAACAAGATCGAAATGATTCATGTGTTTTTTATTAATTTCCAAGTTTTGAAATTTTGTGAAAATTAGATTAGACTCGAGTATTGTAAAATTTTGTTGAGATGGAATCAAGCAAGAAAGACAAATACTTAGATATCTGGAATTTGAATCGTCTGATTTATTTTTAGCTAATTTAAGCATGAGCGCTTGTTATTTTGAAAGGATAAACAGATTTCCCTTTTACGCTGCTCTAGGCAAAAATAATTTTTGCCGACTTTCATATTTATTTACAAGTTTATTATATGGATGAATTAAAAACTATTTTTATAAGTTGTCAAATTAAAATATCATTTACTTAATTTTTTTACTTAGTTATTGATTTTAGTTTATCTTACTAAGAATTTGCAGCTCTGGCAAATTGCCCTGCTTGTCCCTCTCCTTCTTGATTGGCCCTGGTTAAAAGAGTAATTAACATTCAAGAATAATGATAAACTTTAAAAACAACAAGCTTAAGAAAGTAGATGGCTTCAGAATATAAGAATCGTTAAAGTTTTAGAAAAAATAAATTTATTGATCTATTTTCATGGACTCTGACACGTCTTTTGATATTTGAGCCGTTCACATACCAAAGAGATTTATTTATTTTTTAATTTTAGTGCTAAACTACATGATTCTTTCCTTATTTTTAAAATTTGGAATAAATTTCCTTAATGATTAAGTTTAACATCACTAATGACAAAAAATAATATTTGATCCTCAATTAATATTATCTCAGAAGCCGATGATTCAGAATATTCTAATCCATTCTGAACAAATATTGGAGAAAATCATCTTAGAGGTGACATCTCTTAGGGCCAGTTGTACGTCAGTTTGTAAAGTATATGTTAAGTTGACAGAAGGTCATACACTTACTTTTCTCCATGTGCCCGGCCGGATAGCCAATCAGATTAAAGTGCGTGTCATCTGATTGGCCACCCAGCCCGGAACTTGGTGAATTCTAAGGATTGACCGTCTGTCAACTTAACAAAAACTTTACAAATCGACACACAACTGGCCCTTAGAATATATATCTAATGGGATAGAGATTAAATCATCCCTCTTGACTTCTGATTGCAGAAAGTTATCGGGAAAACGGGAGCAGTTTTGAAATGTAGGTATTTGAAGGAAATCATTGCGTTGTCCACCATGAGCCAGCCAATTGGTGTTGATAATGGCAATTTTAAGGTTGAGTTCCCCGAATTGATTTCTTTTAACCGACTTCAAAAAAGGAGGAGGTTCTCTATTCGATTGAATTTTTTTTTTTTTTTTTTTTTTTTTTTTTGTGCCTATGTTAACTTCATATCTCCGCCAATTGTCAACCGATTTTGAAAATTTTTTTTGCATTGGGTCCAGTCTAGCTTCCGATTGGTCCCATTTTTTTTTTCGATTTTTTTTTCATAGGTATTAGACCTTTTTTATTAGGTTTGTTTAGACCTAACCTCTTTGTTTATGAACCGATTTCGATGGTTCTTTTTTTATCCGAAAGGGGTGTCTTAGGGATAGTGTCATATTAATTTGGTCAAGTTCTGATGATATAATCACTATTAATAACATCACTAAAAAGAGAAAAATAAAAATTTTTAAGAAAAAATAAAAACCGACTTCAAAAAATTAAATGCAACAAATATAAAAATACACTAAAAGGTATAAAATAATTATTATCTTATTTAGTTACAACTAAACGACGAAATATTAACACGAAATTACTTTTTGAAGTTGGTGCCAAACATATACCTTTTATGAATCGCACTCGACGGATCTTACTTTTAGTACGTTTGGCGGGTACGCTCGCTTATATGTATAGTTTGTTTGGCACCGACTTTAAAAAGTAATTTCGTGTTAATATTTCGTCGTTGAGTTGTAACTAAATAAGATAATAATTATTTTTAACCGACTTCAAAAAAAGGAGGAGGTTCTCTATTCGATTGAATTTTTTTTTTTTTTTTTTTTTTTTTTGTGCCTATGTTACCTCATATCTCCGCCAATTGTCAACCGATTTTGAAAATTTTTTTTGCATTGGGTCCAGTCTAGCTTCCGATTGGTCCCATTTTTTTTTCGATTTTTTTTTCATAGGTATTAGACCTTTTTTATTAGGTTTGTTTAGGTTTGTTTAGACCTAACCTCTTTGTTTATGAACCGATTTCGATGGTTCTTTTTTATCCGAAAGGGGGTGTCTTAGGGATGGTGTCATATTAATTTGGTAAAGTTCTGATGATATAATCACTATTAATAACATCACTAAAAAGAGAAAAATAAAAATTTTTAAGAAAAAATAAAAACCGACTTCAAAAATTAAGTGCAACAAATATAAAAATACACTAAAAGGTATAAAATAATTATTATCTTATTTAGTTACAACTAAACGACGAAATATTAACACGAAATTACTTTTGAAGTTGGTGCCAAACATATACCTTTTATGAATCGCACTCGACGGATCTTACTTAGTACGTTTGGCGGGTACGCTCGCTTATAGGTATAGTTTGTTTGGCACCGACTTTAAAAAGTAATTTCGTGTTAATATTTCGTCGTTTAGTTGTAACTAAATAAGATAATAATTATTTTATACCTTTTAGTGTATTTTTATATTTGTTGCACTTAATTTTTTGAAGTCGGTTTTTATTTTTTTCTTAAAAATTTTTATATACCTTTTTAGTGTATTTTTATATTTGTTGCATTTAATTTTTTGAAGTCGTTTTTTATTTTTTTCTTAAAAATTTTTCTTTAATCACCCATGCCTTGTTCAAGACCCTTTCTCATTTGTTCTCAAACTCTCGACTGTTTTTCACCAACAAAAATGAAACTTTTCGCACACGTAAGATGCGAAATTTTAATATGATCATTTGATCATATATATAATAATGACCTTGCTAAAATAAAATGAATCGTTTTAAAGAACCACTCATAAATGTTCAGAAAAGTGTCTTCTATTTTATCTAAATTGGTCCACCAATTTTTAAAATACCTTTTGTGTTATTTTACACTATATAACTCTTTTTCTAATTTGATTACACGTAAGCTAATAATTCATACTAATTTTAGAAAGCTTTTTTAATAATTAAATTTAAAATGTTAGAAATAGGAAGATCGATATCGAGCTGAATTCCATTCCATTAGCCTCGAGCTTTTTTCCCATTTCATCAATTAACTTTTCGATTCTTCCACTCTTTCTCTCTATCCTTCAATAATTATCCTCCTTTTTTTAACATTGCACAGAATTATAATTAACGAATAAGCAAAAATGGAGAGACAATTGAGAGAATTGCGCTTCAGAGAAACACTAGATACCATAAAGGGATTTGATAAAATGATCAAGGTCATGATGAAAATTCGAGGGGGTGAAAGTGTCGATACATAAACAAACAAATAATTAAATGTTGTATTTGAACTCTCTCCAAAACAAAAACATAATTTATAAGAAGAAGACTTCTTTAGGCATTATGATAGGCTTTAGCAGTGGCACAACCACAGTGGTGCTAAGGGGCTGAAGCCCCCCCCCAGGACAAGGGAAAAAATGAACGTAAAAGTAAAAATGAAAAAAATATTTGCTAAATTTTAAACAATATTTTGACTATAATTTAAGACAAAAAAAGGATTCTATTTCCATTGAATGCTGGAGAAGTAAAGAAGTTGACTATTGATTCAGATCATTTTGTCTAGAGTAAAATCGATGGATAATAATCCATTAATAAAAGCGTTCCTATCTAACCATATGAAATATAATATTAAATTAAATTATTTAATTATGAAATTGTCAAAACATTATTTTTGGCTATTTATTTTCAATAATTAGCCTGCGATTGTGATAAATGCGCCCTTTGGATAATTATAAATATTTATTTTCAATAATCATCAGCTCGGGGGTCGGATAGGCTAGGTGGTAGCGTGTCAGCCTGCTAACCAACTGGACCTAGGTTCGAATCCGACTCGAGGCATCAGGCTAAAATCTGACCCCCGGGGTAGGGACAAATTTAAATAAAATAAATAGTATCGTAAATTGGCTTTTGGCTAGAAGGGCCGAAAAGCCAAAAAAAAATCATCAGCTCGCGTTCGCCTTATTAGCCTGCAAGTACTGACACGTTTCGTTGCAAGCAGACATAGGTTGTCAAGGTCAGGCGTACATGAAATTCCACAAAAGCGTCTTTTCTTGGTTATATTATATTTGTGCTTAACTTTGCAATTATTTATTTATTTCTTCAAGCCTATATGATTTGCGATAATAATCAAAATAAAATCAGTTTTCTGTTTTATTAAATACATACAGATATTCCTTAAAATGTTCAGTATTCTAAAGAAATCAAATCAATGAAAAATCATATAGTTTTCGTTGAAAAGAATTTGTTTTGCAGAGAGTAGCAGAGTTGTTGATTCATAAAGAGAAATCAATGAGGTTGTTCTCTGCTTGATGCAAATAAACATATACATTAACACAGTGGCGCAACCACGAGATGGGCTAAAGGGGCTGAAGCCCAGAACAAGGAAAATAAGCTGACGAGTTCTGATGTGGCCATCCACTTGACTTTACCATACAATCTGGCCCCTTACTTATATTTAATATTTAATAGAATTATTTACCATATAATCATGAAGGGGGGGTTAGTTTTTTGCATTTTTAGACTTCTGGGACCCACTGATTATGTATACAAAATTTGGTTGAGTTTGATAAATGGCAAAGATTTTCATTTTTTGACCCTCCGCCCCCCCCCCCATTTCGGGCGGTTAGTTTTTGCATTTTTATACTTCTTGGGACCCACTGATTATGTATACAAAATTTGGTTTAGTTTGGTAAATAGCCAAGATTTTCATTTTTTGACCCCCATTTCGGGCGGTTAGATTTTGCATTTTAAGACTTCTGGGGACCCACTGATTATGTATACAAAATTTGGTTGAGTTTGCTCAAACGACCTAGTTTTTAATTTTTAACCCACCCCCTCGACCCCCCTTAATTTTGGGTCGATATGCACCAAAATCTAAGCAGCTCTTAATCTCAATGGACCAAAACTACGTGTGAAATTTGGTTTCGATATTCACACTAGTTTTTGAGCTAGCTCGTCCACAAATTTGGTAACGCACAGACAAACTAACTAACAGACATTTTGACAAAACAATTATTATCTCGAAAAATATATTTTTTTCGATGTTCACTTATTAGAGCTTTTTTGTAGACCGAAATGCCATGGTTTCGCTCATTTTTTTTAATCGAAATAGTTTCAGCCGTTTTTTAGATATTTTGAAAAAAGAAGGAAAAAAACCACTTTTTTCATGCACGATTACAATACTTGACCATACCCTGTATGCTAAAGTAAAATGAAACTAAAAGTAAATGTGAAAAATTTAATTTAAAGACAAGACTTTGAAATATATATATTAAATCTTTGAAATTGTTAAAACATTATTTTTGGAATTTTAGGAAAATGGATATATAATATATATATATGAGCCATTATTTTTATTAAAAATTATTTATTTGTTTGTATGATTTAAATTTTCTAGAGAATTTTCATAAGCGGACTTTATTTCCTATTCTGTTTTAAGAATAGCTTTTTGCTAAAGCGATAATTGAGTGTGTGGTCTTGAAATATAAAACTTTCTCATTGAAGTTATTTCGAAATGCTGGTTAGAGAGCTAAAAAGTAAAGAACGACACGCGAACCCGAGTTTTTAAATCTCTAGAGAATGAATAAAAATTAAATAAAAATCCCACTTTCTACATCAAATAATTAATAATGTTAATAAAAGCAACCCGATGTTTGAACTTTAAGGATCTAACTTCATTATTTCACTAACAACTCAATCTACAGAGACATGTTGAGCATTAGTGGCCGTAGTTAGTTTTATTCTAAAATCACGGTGAATAATTGATCAGCCAACATAAATATTACATCTTAAAAATGAATTTGATTAAAAGTCAAGGCATTGTACGTTCTCCTTAAATTTTGTCGATTTCGCAATTTTTTCGTCAGCTAGATAATTAAAATTTCAATGAGCATTAAGTCAACTTTTGCTCCGGTTTTTCAGATCATTAGCAATTACCTATAACATTCAAAAATTTTCTGACTGGGCTAGAAAAATTTGAGTTGGACCCTCGCCCAACTGTTCCCATCCCTAGCTCCCCCGCTACTTCTAAAAATTCAACTGCTTCATATCTGTAGTAGAGTGACTATATAGGGAAAGTGGCGACACTTACGGTCATCCGCCATTTCTAGTCGTTCTTTAAATTGAAGAATATTAGGAAATTTAAGAAAATTAATATTTAAACACATTCTTTACACATATTAATGATTATTTAATTAAAAATAAAAGTTAATAATAATAATAATATCTTAAATGTCTTAATATTATTTAGCTTAAAATACGACTCAAAATGGCGGATGGGCCTACGTGTCGCCACTGTCTCTAAAGAGTCACTGTAATCTGTAGTAGGTGCTAGCTCCATCTGTATTAGGATCTAGCTCCATGTGTACTAATGCTTGTAGCCTACTATAGCTATCAAATTAAATATAAGTGTAGTTGGGATTTCTTTTTGAAATATAACCTAATTTAAAAGCGTTCAAAACTATGTATTATACTTCACATATTTGAAGTGATATATGAATGAAATTTTAATTCGACCACTTTGTTTTCTAATTACTAACTTATTGACTTTGTCCTTCCAGGTATCTTTTTCCCCTGGGTCTCATCTCCTACCTCTACGTTCGCATGTCGAAGTATTTAAGGTCCAAAGAAGGGCCCTTGGCTGTCATTATGTACGAATCGAGGGCTCGGAGCGGGTGCCGAGGAAGTGCTGCTTCTTCCGCTGCCTCCATTCTGGCCACCAGGTAATCAAATAATCGATCTCATTTCGCAATAAGCTTTTTCTAAAATGACATTCAAATATTTCTCGCCATTATATGCGTTTCCGATATCAGAAAGGCCTTGACAGCTCGTAAAAAAAAAAAAAAAATTCTATAAAAATGGCGATAAAAGATATGCTCGGGGTGTATTGTATTTTCTAGGTTTTCACATAGAAATTTATAAATTGAGTTTTTTGACACACATCTTGAGTAGTCTGAATGAATGAATGACCACCCAAATGAAATTTAAATAATAAAGTAAAGACCTTTGTATTATAACTGCATTTATATATTAAAATTCTAGGTTTAGGCTTTGATGTCTTTCTACAATTTGTTAGCATAATTCAATTTGTTGAGTTTTTGATTTAAACAAATATGTATGTTTAAACAAATTGTATTACTATTATTATCTGTATACTATCGTCATTAACAAAGAAACAAGAATTAAAATTAAATTAAATTAGGTAACGAAGAATTTTTTTATATTATAGACAAAAGTATCAGCCTGGATAAAGAAAAAAAATATTTTCGACTTTGGGTTCTCGATCGAGTGGGAGGCGTTTTGATATATTATAATTAACATTTACGAGACATTTCAGTCACAAAGGTTGTTATCAATTTGCAGTAAAACTTGGCTAAAATTCAACATAGCCTTAGAATCTACTGCTTTAAACTAATGCACATAATATCTAAGTATTCTAAGTATTCTTAGGTTGCAATTGGAACTATTACCAGAGGTGTGCAAACCTGTTCTAAATTTGATTAAATTTTAAATAGGAATGAATCTCTACACATGGAGCTAGCACCTACTACAGATATCACAGCAAATTACTTCCAAAAATATGTGCTTCCTAGTACAAAGACACAAGATTTCAGTTCCATCTAGCAACCAAAATAGTTTCATGGTTCTCAAAAAATGAAAGTTTCCTTTAGAGGGAGTGGGGTTATATATTAAATAAAATTAAATTAAAAGATATTTATCATACCGATGTATATGGAACAATGATTAACAAGGGTGTCGTTCCAAGTCGTGACATTCTTAATTTTTTTCTTTTTCAAGTATGACGCTTGAAAGTCAACTAAACTACTGTTACGTTTATACTTGAAATTAATGAAATGTCGCGATAATTTACATATATATTGTTGTGCCGTCGAGAATTTTTTCCTTAAATATGAATATAATTATTCTTAAGGATAATATTTTGGCAGCCGGCTTCCCTTTTTATCCTCGATTGTGACTGTTTTACAATGGGTAAGGGATTTTACAGCTTTCTGAACATAAAATGTCAAATGGCTCTTAACACATGTCGATTGTAAAAGTCATTTTTGCGTGGGAAATTTCTAGAGATTAAATTTCTAGAAATGGGAGGGCTCAATGATTTTAAGATACGCCCTGCTAATTAAGAATTTGGCCTATGAGAAGTAATTTTAAAATTTCGACTCTTGAGGCAGGTTTGAGTCAGCCAGAGAGTGAGTCAGTTCTAAGCTGAAGCCCATTTGGGGTGGTCAGTTGTCAATTGGAGTTGAGAGACGAGTTTTAAGCTCTCCAGCCATCAGCATGGAGAAATGTAAATTTATAAATAACTAATAAAAAAAACAATATTAAATAATACTCTTTTCTTTAAATACATTTATCCTACTTCAATTACCATCAAATCAGCATCAGGACTGAAAAAGGTCGAATCGCTTGGGCGCGTTACCAGACCTTTCTGCGGGGAGCTTCTTCGAGATAAATCGTCAAATCGTCAACCTTTCTCTGGTCAAGAAGGGTTGCAACCAAAACTCTAAAGTGTTGTTTTAACAATATATATATATATATATTAAATAATTTCATTTCTTTATTTATAAATATAAAGCGTATTCCTAAATTAATTTGTTCGATTTTAACGAATTATACTCCCTTACTGTCGAATTGGAGAGGAGTGTCAAATCAGTTTATCCTGCAATACGTTTAACCTCAAGACTTTTATTTTATTTTTATTTTTTAATGCAATCGAATTTAAAGAAGGGACGCACTATGAAGATGCAGCCCCTATGAAACTCGAAAGATCCCTGGATTACCGAAGAGAAGGAGGAATAAATCAACAGAAAGGGTGGAGTCTTGGGTGTTTGTGCACCCGGGATTTGAAGGTTTGAAGGTTGTAAGTGACGGGAAAGTCGGAGGCCGGGAGATAGTTCCAGTTTCTCGAAGTCATGGGGACAAACGAATTGGCAAAATAAGTGTTCCGGAACTTTTTGAATTTAATCGCGAAAGGGTGTTGGGAATCGGCAAAACACGTGCAACACACCAAGCACGCCTTAGGAGAAATTACTTATCAGAGCACATGTTGTGATAGTATCTATAAAATAAGGAAAGCGTGGAAACACTTCTTCGATGTGCTAGCGAGTCGAGGAAGGTGGTAAGGGTCGGATCGTCAATTAGCCTGATAGCTCGTTTCTGAATTACGTCCAGGGCGGTAAGAGAATGTTTAAATGCCCCTCTCACAAATCCGAGCCGTATTCGAGGCAGGGGCTGATTTGGGTCTTGTAGAGGGTGAGAAGCTGGAGAGGGGTAAAAAATCGCCTGGTCCTGAACAAGAAGCCAATTTTCCTTGCTGCGGATTTCGCCACGAAGAAAATGTGTTAATTCCAGGACAGGTCAGATACGATTAAGACGACCAATTTATGAACTGGAGCTCTCTCTATCTCTCTTTCTAGACTCTTACAATATTCATTCCACTAAGAGTCGAATGCAAAATTGCACATCCATCTTCGTCTCCACCTTTTCGCTTGATCACTTTCTTCACTTCTCTTCGGTAATGTAATGGTAAAAGACAAGCAGTTTTTCCGGCATGGTATTCATAAATTACCTGAAAGATGGGAAAAATATGTAGAAGCCGATGGACAATATTTTGAATATAAAAAAAAATTCCCTTGAAAATTACGTTTTTTCTTTACCAAAAAAAAAAAAAACAAAAAAAAACGGAAAAAACTTGTTCATACACCTAGTATCTAAATTTTTCAGTCTACATCAAATAGAGAGTCTCGCTTAATGATTATTTCCGAGAATTCAGACCTACTGTGAGATAATTATGAATCGTCGATATGAGCGGCTCTGGTTGCCTACCTTACAAGCAATCATGGGATTAAATGGAAAGTTTTTGTACCGAGGGTAGCAGAATTTTTATATATTGAAGGAGACACTAAAAGAGTGTGTCTTCTGCTGGAATTATAAATTTTATTTATATTTATTTATATAATTATGATTAAATTTATAATTCCAGCAGAAGACACACTATTTTATTGTCCCCTTCAATCATAGGATTAATTAAAATTAACTATTCAGGCTATTGTATATTCAAAGTCACCGAGAGCGGTGTTTGGATATGCTGTAGTACTAGGTAAACCTTTGAAGAAGTGTACCCCAAATTTATGGTTAATATAAAAATTAATTGTTTAATATTGATGAAAAATAGATAATTTTATGAAAACTATTTAAGTTTTCAACTGTCTTGAAATACAAGATGAAACTAATTAGCTAATATGATATGTTTAAAATTTCACAAATCAATGCCCTAGAAAAATAGAAATTTACAAATTAAATGTATTTATATTCTCCGAAATCAAAAACTTGTATTAACATTTTAATCGAATGCTTATTTTGAAGTGTAGGTTTTAGTACACTTTTTATGGGGTCGAAAATAATTTTATTTCAACATGATGAAATATCTAGGTAAGGATTTTCTTAAGTAGAATAAGGACAATTTTAAATTTAATGCACCTTATATGAGAGGCCTTTAAAATCATCATTTTTAGGTGATTATTGTTCCCGTGAAGTGGTTTAACTTAAAAGTATGAAAAAATCTACAAATTCACATTTATCAACAGAAAATAACTGATTTGATATCTCAAGTATTTTGAAAGACATAAGTTTTGAAAGTCGGTACGCGATTAGTACTCGCACTTGGCCGGTATATTTTAAATGGATGAATGAATAAAAAGAAAACGAAATATCAACATTATATTTGTTTCCATGGGTTCTTTAAAATACATTTATTATTTTCAAAAAATTTAATCTCAACAACCTTTTCGATAAAACATTTAATTTCATATTTACATCAAAATCTGTCCTTCCATGAGTTAAAAGACCACAGACATATATCCAAACTAACAAATCCACGAGTCAAACACATTTTACCTCTCTTTTGGGATGACAAATAAAAAAATATAACAGTTAAATAAAATAAAATATTTTTTAATAGAAATTTATTTGAGTGTGGACTCGGGATATGATTTGAATCTGGGTAAGCTCTCAGCAGCCTTGACTATACTAAAATAATAATAATTATTACAAAGGAAATAATTAAAATAAGCTTTTAGTTTCTTCCCACAATGCGTGTGTCTATCTGAAAATTGTCAAAAATCAAAAGTATTGGATGTTTTAATTAAAAAGAGAAGTTTTTATGATTTCATTTTAAATTACAAAAAAGAATTCGTATATGAACTTAAAATATATTTCTAATTAAAACCGAAAAATCGCGAATGGATCCAATTCAAAAGAGAAATCAAATTCGTAATTGACAATTCGTCCTCAATACCTCAATGTCACATGAAATAAAAACATTTCCATTTTTAATTGATTATTCTGGTCCAGAGAGAAGAGAGGGAAACACTCCATCCCATTTGTATCAGTAAGGTATTTTATCTTATATTAAAAAAATAAAACAAGTTCAACCTTAGCCTCCTAAATCCTTAGTATATAAAGCCTTTCTCAACCTATTGTGTTTTTTTGGGATATTCAAACAATCTTAGGAAAAGGACTATAATTTACCCCTTCAAAAATATGTATATTCCTTTTTTATGATAGTAATTTTATAGCAGGATTGTTGAATTGAAAGTCCCATAAATTTTTTTAAAATATGTTTAAAAAGATAAATTTAGAATAAAAAAAAAAAAAAAAAAATGAAACTAAACCATAAGATGAGAGATTTTCACAGAATCCATAAAAAAACTTCATACGTCGTATGGTCAAATAAAAATATTCTCCCATATAACCTCTATATTGAATTAAAGAGATATATAAGTACATTACAAAAGTTTGAAAACATGCCTATTAAAAGAAGAGTTTATTGAAACATAATGTATTTATTTATTTTAAAAAATAGCTGACACAAGGCTATTTAGTGGGTCACCATTTTAATACAACTTAATATTTATTCTAATTTGAATAATATTAGGTGTTAATTAAATAAATCAGATATATATATTTAATTATATTTAATAAATTTTAAATAGATTTTTATAAGATACTAGCTCAATGACCTACCATTTGTGCTATTTTTTTGTGCACTTAGTGAACTTAATGCTCGATCTATATTCTTGAAAATATTCAACATGTTGAAGAGAGAATTTCAAGTACATATATTATTTTACACGGCCAAGAATCATTGTAAAAAATTATCATTAGAATTTGAGTTATAATTTAATCTATAATATTAAAATTGGGTAAAATAGTCCTTAGAGTAAAACATACATATTATAGGTTTAGCTGAAAAATTAGTCTATCTTTAACAACTAATATTCAAAAACATCAAAAAGACGATAAAAAAGAGACTTGATAAAAGCTAACAAATTTTGTTGCCCTTACTAACCAGGAGTGTGTATTAATTTTGATAGATTTTTGGCCAAAAACGTTTTTATTAAAAAGAAAGGAATAATTAATGCACTATAATTTCTAAAGTGTAATATGTTGAGTTTTAGTGGCAACAATTCTTGCGATTATTGCTTCTTCTAACCTTTTTCTGTCTTGTATTCTTATTACATTCGGAGTTAATATTTATTTATTAAATTTGCATAAAATTAAAACAATTAAAAGAAATATAATATAGATATACATATACATCAAATTATATACCTACATATATTTGAAATTCGATTTGAATTTGAAATTTTATTATTTCAATATTTTTTTCTTTTAATATGTATGAAAAGTCTATTTGATGACGGTAGTTTAAGCAGTTCTGACACTAGAGTTATTTCTTATTACAACCAAATCAGTCCCCTAACATATCTATGGAATTAATCAGCGAAACGTATATATTTAGTCACAAACCTGCATCTTCAATAAGATTGAATCGGAAATATGTCTTATGGCCGACGAATTATAATTTTTGATAATTAAGTAAAACTAGTTTTAAACAATAATTTTTGTCATAAAAACATTTGCCTTCAAGAGGCAATTTAGGCAGATGTAATTCATAGTGCACATGCGAGACATAAAACTAAGTTATAAAATCTTAGAAGTTAAATGAAATTCAAGATATACCACTATTTGTTTTGATGACTGCCGAAATTTAGCGACTCAATAAAAAAGACGTTACAAGAAAATGAATTTCATATCTTCAAAATTCCTCGTTTTTAGGATCTCTTCTAATTCACTTCCATCCAGAAACGTAAGAACTTATTTTTAAACTTTTCCTTAAAATGCGCATAGAGTGTAATCTCAAAAACAAGGCAGAACAATAAGCTACTGAATTCAGAGTCTCTGCATGAACTTCTCTAGTCTGATTAGTGAACGAGACTGATGACTATTTCATCTCGTTCTTTTCAGGCATCAAAACATCAAATTCTGCACTTTTTCACACCCAAATCACTCGCTTGCTTGACAATGCACTGCACAATGATAGCATTAGGAAATCGAAGAACAGAACTCACTGAACACGCTACGGAATGTGTTGTTTTTGAATCTACACATAAACAAAAAATTTCATAAACACGTTAACATCATACAGCTATACTAGTGTAAACAAAGAATTTTTGAGTTAGGCTTTTTTGGTGGATCAACTTATGACGTTAGATCAAATAATATTCTCAAATCTAGGGCGCTTATTTATTGACTAATTGTGGCTGTTGATGTGCTTAAAACCACACTTAACC
The DNA here is from genome assembly GCA_024734495.1 of Forficula auricularia. NCBI lineage: Eukaryota > Metazoa > Arthropoda > Insecta > Dermaptera > Forficulidae > Forficula > Forficula auricularia. The sequence goes on along the minus strand of JALMQS010000030.1, from coordinate 9,182,801 downwards.
CTGCAGGCTCTGATAAAATTTGATGACCTACAACACCATAGTCTTGTTCGAAATTAAGAGAATCTTACAGTTTGACTGAGACTACATAAACGAGTATTAATTATTTATTATTGTTTTGTTTTAACTAACTACTAAATATTTCGTTAAATTTTCCAGCTATATTTAATATTAACTAATTCATTAAAAAAATGAGTCTATGAATGTTCCAAATTCATACAATCACAAATAAAAATAAGCTGACGTCTTCTGATGTGGCCATCCACTTGACTTTACCATACAACCTGGCCCCTCACTTATATTTAATATTTAATAAAATTATTTATAATCATGTAGGGGAGGGGGGTTAGTTTTTGCTTTTTAGACTTCTGGGATCCCACTGATTATGTATACAAAATTTGGTTGAGTTTGGTCAAATGGGCAAGATTTTAATTTTTTGACCATGCACCCCCCCCCCTCCCCATTTTGTAGGATTAGTTTTTCGATTTTTAGTATTCTGGGGTCCCACTGATTATGTATACAAAATTTGGTTGAGTTTGGTCAATTGACCTAGATATTAATTTTTTGACTCAGCACCTCCCCCTCCACATTTTGGGCGGTTAGTTTTTGCATTTTTAGACTTCTGGGCTCCCACTGATTATGTATACAAAATTTGGTTGAGTTTGGACAAATGGCCTAAATTTTTAATTTTTAACCCCCTCCACCCCTCTTAATTTTGGGTCGATATCCACCAAAATCTAATCAGCTCTTAATCTCAATGGACCAAAACTACGTGTGAAATTTGTTTCCGATATTTACACTAGTTTTTGAGCTAGCTCGTCCACAAAATTTGGTAACGCACAGACTAACTAACTGACTAACAGACATTTTGACAAAAAAATTATTGTCTCGAAAAATATAATTTTTTCGATGTTCACTTATTAGGGCTTTTTTGTAGAGCAAAATGCCATGGTTTCGGCTCAATTTTTTTAATCGAAATAGTTTCAGCCGTTTTTGAGATATTTCGAAAAAAAGAAGGAGAAAAACACTTTTTTCATTCATGATTACAATACTTGACCATCCCTGTATGCTAAAGTAACAAAAAATTTTACCTTATTTATTTATTTAAAATATATACTAACCCAGGACTTTTGGCTCCTAAAGCACTTGAATTATTAAATTGTTATTAATAATTGTTACATATTGAAAGAGAAATTTATTTTTTTTGAAGAAAAACAAAAACTTATAATTATGTCAAGATAACACTTAATTAGTATGTTAGAAACCTATTTGCCAAAAAAGAACTCTGGCAAAAAGTTTTTGCCTAGTCAAACGGAAATAAAATAATGGTTAAAGTCATTGCTTGAAATAACTATTTGCTTATGAAACATACTACTACAAGATCAGTGGGGTTCTTTGGTAGATACTTTTGAATACATCCATGACGTCATTCGTAATGTCATATCTTTTGATTTCAATTTATTTTTTTACAACTTTATATTAAAAATATTGGTTAAATTTTAAAATTTCAAATTTAGAAAAGCAAAATTTAAAATTATAAAGTAATAAATGTTAGTATTAGGTACTAAAATTATTGTATTGTCTTTTTTGTTTGCCAAAATCAATTCTGGCTTATCTGGTACACTAAGTACTTTAATCTCTATCATTTACCAATTCTTTCACCTTTTAATTTAACTGGAATTGAAAAAAAAACATAAATAAACCAACATCATCAAAATAGTCGAGAAATTTTTCAAGAGCTTAAATCAATCCTTCTCTCTTTTTATCAATTTAGAAGATATTTAAATTTCCGCGATCGAGCATATAATTAGTAATTACATTATGTCATTCGAAGGAAAAAGATTCCTTTGCCAAATTAAATGAATCGATTCGTTAACAAAATTGACTTTCACATAAAAAGAGGGACGGATTTTTTCCCTTATTTATCTAATTGAATAAATACCAATAAATTGGAATGAAACATGAGAATTGATCATTTTACTAGTAAATTTATTAGTGTCTGTTTTTTTCCTTCCTAGAGGAGCACCCAACACGGTTCTCAAGTAAGTTCCTCCAGTGATTCCTCCAAGTCTCTAATACAATTAGGCAGTACAATGAATGCACGCTCGCGGAAAAAAAGAAGGTGAATTTAAATTTTGCAAGTATTTCTGTTTCACTTTCATTTCGTAGATCAATAGAAAATATTATTTTATATTTAGAAAATTTTGTTTGTAGCAATTCATTCTATTTACGAAAATGTTTCAAAAAACTTTTTTTAACTTTTTATTTATTTATTATATTAAAAGAAATGACGAAAATTTATTGTCTTTCAATCTCAAAGCTTTTTTAGACCTTCACAGACCCATCAAGTGTGTAAAATATCAATTCCAAAGTCATTTGAAAAATATAGAGAAAATAATATTTTCTTATGTCATATCCGTTTTTTCAGCTGATGCAACGGTCTCGCGCATGTGTAGTTACTTTTATCACTAGCCTGAACCCGCAGTTTCTTTTATTTAATACATAAAAAAGAATATACCTATTCAGTTTCTTTTCTTTCCTACTCTGTATAAAAGAAATTGCTTATCTGCCTGATAGTTGACAACTGCTGTAGAAACAAAATCTACTTAGTTATTTCAAACAAGGCCTTAGCCAAAAAAAATTTCGAGTTGGGCGAGGTGTGGAGGTGACTGTCTGGTAGCTCCATACGTTCTACCAGAACGTCTTACAGGTGCTGTCCTCAGGGACTTTATCCAGAACACTCTTCCAGACTTACTGCACGAAGATGTGCTCCTCCAAATAAGACCATGTGGTTTATGCATGATGGAGCTCCAGCACATTTTAGTCTCATTGTTCGAGATGCACTGAATGGTATCTACCATGACAGATGGATAGGCAGAGAAGGACCAGTTCCGGGGCCTGCACGTTCTCCCAACCTCAATCCTTTGGATTTTTATCTCTGGGGCACCTTAAACTATTGGTTTAGAGAGCTGACATCCTGGACGTAGAAACTCTTCATCGACGTGTCATGGAAGCTGCGAAGCCATTCGGAGTATTTGAAAGGGTACGATAGTCCATGATTCGACGAGTGCATGCATGTCTAGAAGCAAGAGGAGGACATTTCGAGCATTTGTTATGAGTTTTGTATGTTGACGTGTTATGAGTGCACCAATGTGTTGATGAACAGATTTTAATGAAAAAACAAAGGATTAAGCGATTAAGTATGGGACATAATTATGTTAATATTAATTTTTTTCCTTCTTTTGGTGTAAGAAACCCATGTCCGAAGTTTGTAAAAGTATTTTTGAAACACCCAAGTTTATTTACTTTAATCAGAGAACTACCTCATTGATTTCTCTTTATATAAAATCTATCTATATATTAATACTTACTTATATGAATAATTGTAAAAATATATCCAAAAGAGCATGTAGCTTATTTTTCATTTTCTGGTATCATTTGCATGTATTTATTTTTGTTTGTATCATATAGAGATAATGAATCAAATAGCAAAACATACGATGGGCATCTTTATTTAAGATATGAGCATCCACACTCAATCTATTTCTTTAGCAATTTAAGTCAGATATGGCTATTATATTATGGACAGTCAACATGACTGCTAGTAAATATCTATATGGATTTTTGTTGGGTCATCTATTTGGAACTAGACTTTTCAAAATTTTGTCTTCTGTCTATGTATAGAATAATGCTAGCCACTCATTTTGAATCACTATTTACGAAGATCGACTTACTATTATCGACAATCTTTTTTAGCTCTGGATTAAAATCAACCAAAATGTGCCAATTAAAAATCAGTGGGTATTTTTCATTTTAAAACAGTCTTAAGATAAATTCTATTGAGCAAATAATTACAATATGTGATATGAGTTATAACGCATCATTTGACACAAGCGAGTCGCATTCTAAGCAAAAGTCATGTGCCAAACAAAATTTTTCAGAATGTATATCAAGTTAGACTTTTTCAATGTTTTCATGTATATGATTGTTTGGGTTTAAATTTAAATAAAATAGCTTTGATATTTACTTAATTTGGACATGATAGTCAGTACTGTCCGTATTTTTGAAAAGATCGTTATCTTTCATTTTTGTCGGTAAATGAAGGTAAAGCCTGCCTGTTGGATGAGTATAGTATTAAATTTACGCAAACATATTTTTTGTGTTTAAAAATGTCTATAGAGAAAAAGCATTTTAAACAATGATTTTTTTTCTTTCGTTGTGTTTGTGTGTCTGAATTCAGATATCCACCAACTTTTTTTCTTTCGTTGTGTTTGTGTGTGTGAATTCCGATATCCACCAATTAAGAACGAAAAGTCATAGAAAGTTTGTTTGAGATAAAATATTTGTATTTCCAATGCCGAAAACTGATTAGATTTTGAAATTTCTATCTTAAGAAGTGTGGCTCAAAACACTATAATTTTTGGAATGAATTATTGTGATTTTATCTGTTACTATACGAAAAAAAAATAACAATCAAACATGTGTGTTTTGAATTTTTAATAAAGTGTATACAAAAATAAATATTTTTATTTTTGAATAAATTAATTTAGGAGAATAAACTGTAGCAATTAGCTAAATAAATGTCATTAAAAATATGGTCATTAAATAATCCTTCTATAAAGGAAATTCGCCAAAAATTATTAATTCACCGTAACTGCAAACAGCGTAACGAGTCTTGAAAAAGTTTCACTTTTTCCTCCTATTGATTATTTAAAAATAATTATGAAAATGAAGCTGAATAAATTTTGCTCTGGAGTAAGATATCACAGGATATAACATGCTATAATTTCAACATACGCATCTAAAAATGTTGCTTGTCTATGTTAATTTTGTCTCGATAATTGGATATTCTGCCTAAAGTTTGTTAATTATAATTTCACACCTGAATTATTTGATTATTAATGAGATAAAATAAATTGATTCAAATATATCCAAGGGAGCGTTCAAGTATTACGTAGCGCTTTTTGGAAGTTTTTTGACCACTTTGCCCGGCTCTCCCCTACTCACATACCCTTCTACTTTTTAGTTTTCCTCAAAATTCGTTATTTTCAAATCAAGTTTCTATCTATTAAGTGTAATGTTTATTTACATTTTAAAGTAACAAGAAAATAGGTCTTATAAGTTTGGACATGAAAGCCCTCAAATTGTCAAGACCTCGGGAGAAGATCCACTACTTTCATTTATCTAAAACTAATATCATATAATGATGTATATGTGAAAGTAAAAAAAGTAAATATATTTTATATAGCCAACTCTTGACTTTACTAAACACATTCCCCCCTCTTACCTCCCATATTAGGAAACTGATTTTTACATAGATAATTCACATTTTTAAAAAACTTACCCTCCTAATTTTTTGTACGATTTCTACCAAAACTTAATTATCTCTTAATCTCAATAAAACATATCTAAATAAAATTTTTATTTTTGATATCTTTATTGGTTTTTGATCTAGAGGATACACAACATTTAGTCACACACTCACTTACCCATTAAAGCACTCACTAACGAACTAAGAAACATTTTGACAAAATCATTAATATCTCTTAAAATTAATTAAATTTGTATATTGTAGGCCAAAAAGCCGTGAATTTGGAGGGAAAAATACTTTTTTCATGCAGGATTACAATATTCGAATCCAAGACTGTACACTGGTATACTGAGTAAAATATTTTTTCTAAACATTTCTTTAAAATTTGTTTAAAATATTTTTTTTTTTTTAATTTGACCAGGTGTGAAATTGTTTGCAGTTCAGTCATCTGCTGATTAATAAACACTTCTAAAAAAACAGAACCCAATTCTCTCAAGTGAATAAATCTTTTGTTTCTTTTTAATCATCCCTCCTGGCAGATAAAATGCAACCCCTCTCTGGTATTTAGATTAATGGGCTTATTTTTTTATTCTGGTTGAGTTTTTTTTTAATCAAAATTTCATTTAATATCGTCAACAAATATTTACAACCAATTAATTTATCTCTTTTTGTTTGTTCAAGAAACTTATATATATATATATTTTTTTAATTAATAGGATAATCTACTCAATATTGAGAATCGAAATTTCCGACGATATTATAAGTAAAATGAAACTAAAGGAGAAACTATAAATCAATAGGTGTTAAAATTTTAGTTCTCATAGTGGAAATATTATTACAAGTAAGAGAACATTTCAATAGAGTATATTAGATATTTAGAGTCCAGCGGGGGAAGACAACTGAAAAACACCCTCTGTAAATAATTTTCCAAGAAAAATTACTATAACGGGAGGTCATGGTCATGGGCGTAGCCACTAAGGGTGCCCCCCGCCCTCCCCCGAAATATTGAAGTAAACATTGAAATTTTACAGGATATTATAATGATTTAAGCGGTTTATCTCACTTTAGGAGGGTCCCCTTTTAAGGAAAGGGTTGTGTGTGTAATGGTTAGCACTCTTTTGAAAAAAATAAGAAAAATATTTGAAAAAAAACTATTTATTTATATAGAAAAAAATAAGAAAAAAATATAATAATTAATGACAAGAAACGAACTTGTCAGTCAAGCAAAAGAATTGATATAAATATATAAACGAAAAAGAAAAAAATATAGGCAAAAAAACTATTTATTTAGAGATAAATAAGAAAAAATATAATAATTAATGACAAGAATGAAACTTGTCAGTCAAACCAAAGACTTTATATAAATATATAAAATAACAAAGAATCTCAACGATGAGAATAAGGATGAATAAAATGTGTGTTTGATAAGAGAATCAAGAGAGAGAAAGTGTGTGACGTTAACGCTTCAGACATCTGTTCTCGAGTGATCCTTCAATTGTGGTCAAAACATAGCAGGCCAGCGCTTCGGATGTCAGCTACGCTCCGACCGGGCCGTGCAGAACGCCAACCTTTGGAAACTAAAGTGGCTCTGAAAAATAAAAAAAGAACGAAAGGGCAACTTTGTTGCCTATTAAATAGGGGTTGCCGTTTTTATCATTACAATATAAATAAACTTTAAATAAAAATTAAAAAAAAATACTCTGATAAAAAAGCAATCAGGGCATCAGGAAGGTCATGTCTACCACCTATTCCTAGGAATATATCCATAATTCCCCTAATACCTTGCAATGGTCTTGCGGGTTGAACAAGAATTTATTTAAATAATCAATTAACATCTTATTTTTCTTCATGAATTAAGTTTAAATTAAGAAGCTATTAATCAAAGAACAAGGAAAACTGATGAGTTCTGAGAAAGCTAGACAAATGACCAGTGATTAATAATAATAGAAGAGCATTGACTTCAGAGAGGTGAGCGAGTGAACACACACACACTGCTATTGCAGTTGCACAGAATACATACACATACATACTTATATTCAAGTTCCGCAGTGAGTAGAAGAGCGAATACAGACTTCTTCTTATACATATAGACTTCTGCCTTAGAATTGGATATACGCACAAGGCAAGGAGTGCACAGGAGAGCTCAAACTGTTTCTTACATATACACATATACTTCTGCTATTGGCGTTGAACAGAATACACATACATACTTATATTCAAGTTCCGCAGTGAGTTGAAGAGAGCATACAGACTTCTTCGTATACCTATATACATACTGCAGAAAGAGAGTTGAATACCACCGGGCTCAAACTGCTTCTTATATATATATATACCTACTGCAGAAGAGAGTCTTCATCACATACATACATACATACATATACATACGGCGGAGTGGCACACACCTACGCGCTTATTCATCTATTACAAGGGAACATACAACGAGCACAAACACACCAGCGGCTCCTCTCCAGGTCTTCGCTTGCAATACACATACCATAGCTGGACACCAATACCAGAGCTCATTGTACAGTCACTGAATAAAAATATCTCATTGTCTCTCGTTAACCGCTGGTCTGTATATCATTATTTATAGAATTAGTACCAGGAAGTCCATTTCCCTACATCCTTCACTCACCACATAAAATTTCATTCTCCATTTTAGGGACGCGCCACTTGGATCGGACACTGAGGGATACACCCACCCCATCAATAAAAAAATAGCGAAGCAGATTAAATAAATATTTCATAATTATCGATATTAAATTAACATTAACGTAATAAAATAAAGCCCAATTTCCCTAGTACATGAGTTACATTGCCCCCCCCCTCGCCCCTTGATAACCCCCCACCCCCCGTGATCTTGGTGGATAACTAACCACCCCCGCCCCCGAAATTTTTTCTTTCTACGGCGGTGCAAGATGATACTATACAGCAGTGTTTTTCACCCTTTTTCATGACGCGACCCCCTTAATATGAAAAAAATCGCCCCCCCCCCCGCTGTTTGTAATCTGTATTTTTTTATGTTAAAAATATCAAATCCGTACATCATTTTTATTAATTTTTTTAATTAGGTATCGGCTATATACACAGTTAAGTATCTATAACGGACATATTTTTACATCGATTACATCGCCAAACGCCTCCAACGCTGAACTTTTGGTGTATTTACACGTCGCTGAACTTTTGGTGTATTTACACGTCAGAATATTCCAAATTCGTTTGTGACCCGGAATTCCTTTTAAAACTGGCTTTTCTTTCTTATTCGAGCATTTAAATACATTGAATAAAAGCTTTCAAGGACGGGATGAAAATGTCATTACTGCTAAAGACAAAATCCACGGCTTTACAAAAAAAATAAACTTCTGGTCATCATTCATAAATCAAAAGAACTTCGATTCGTTTTCGTTGACTCAGTCTTTTATTGGAGAAGTGGGGTCTGAGATAAACATCAAAGCATATAGGTTTTTAACTTCAAATTCGGACTTTTCCATAACAAATTTTAACTCTCAGGAAACATTTTCAGGTAAAAAGCTAAAATTTTGTGCATTGTAAGATATTTGATGAGTACCAATTTTAAGCTCATTATCTAAAACCTTTCAAGATTGGCATTTTGTAGTTCCAGAAAACGTTTTCAGGTAAAAGCTATAATTTAATATGTAAAATATGCATATTTTACATATTAAATAATAGCTTTTAAACTGAATACTTTCCCTGAGTGTAGAAAATCCTAATCTTGAATGGTTTTATAGAAATTCTGAATTTGATTTGAAAAAGTTTGATTTTGATTTTTAAAATCCTGAATTTGATATGGAAAAGTCCGAATTTGAAGTCAAAAACCTATATAACTATACCTGGTATGGAAATTGTCATGCAGAATTTGAAAGAAGAATTGTGTCATTATTTCTCGATACCAGAACTATTAGAGAACACTGGGCAAAGGTGGATCATAAATCTGTTTCTAAATGCAGCTATAGATGAGGCAAGTTTGGGAACCAACCTAAAAGGAAATCTCTGGAATTATTTGCCGATAGAATGTTGCACTTAGAATTCAAGTCTGTCAAGTTGGATACGTCCTTTAATTATCATTATCTTAATAAAAATATATTTTTAAACTTTTTTTTCTTTTTATACTGAGGCTTCGCGACCCACAGGTTGAAAAACACTGCTGTATACAGAAATTGCCAAGGATTGTAATCAAGAAAAGGCATAATTACAAGATATTTAATGTGCACAATCCTCGATTTTACTCACCATTGTTATTTCAAACAAGTTAATTAAAGTTTTAAAAGTTAATACATTTTCAAGACTTGGTAAGATTTTCAAAAATTTTAGTCATTTGACTATTTTCCAGGCGAGGAAATTTTGAGATAAAAAGTTGGTTCTTGGCACAGATATATTATATGTAGTTTATTTTTAAATTCTTGTGTGAATTTTTAGCTCATTACTCATTAGCTACAACCGTTCTCTAACTTCCCATCAGTGTCGTATCAAGAGGGTCATGTTAGGACTTGGCGCATCCTCCATCCTTAATTGTTGGCCCGATTCCAACCAAAATCTAACCACCACTTAATATTAATTTAAAATACAAGACTAATATAAATATGAAATTTCGTTTTGATATTCTAGTTAGTTTTTGAGCTAAATCGTATACATCATTTTGGTAATTAACTCACTGACTAACGGACAAGGAGGTAGTAAGAAAAAAATTTCAGGGTATCATAATTTTATACTTACTACCTTATTTTTTAGATTTGGTTTTAATTAAATTTATATCGAATAAATACAGGTATATATTTAACTTTGGATTTAAGACTCAAAAAATACTTAGCTGAAAGAAAACTTGACTTTTTCTAAAATTCATCTTGTCAAAACTTAAAACACAAAGATTGAAATTACGTATACTTAAATTAATGCCCTAATTTATTGTTAATAATTTTTTTAATCATATTAATTTTAAAATGGAGGTGACTGTGGGTCAGTGGTCAGAGTGTCGGGCCTCTGTCTTGAGTAGTTCGAGCTGAGTCTCGGCAGATATTTGCAGTCGCCTCCTCTTGGAAACCAATAGCAAACTACCAAGAGTATAATTGCCTAGTCAACCTCTCCAAACTAGCCGTTCGGAACCGGGGTTAAAAAGTATGTCCAGTATACCTGTGTAAAAACAGCTAAACACACTCAGCACATGTATATGTGGAGAGGTACCTAAACGTCACGGAGACCTGATATGGCACTTAAAGAAGAATTTTAAAATATTTTTTTCCATGATTGTTCTGCGCTTCTTGACACTCTGAGTCTCCCCTTTGCTGTACTCAACTGCAGAAGCGTTATTTATTCGCTACTGTATTCATATCTGCTTAATTTAAAATGGGGAATTCAATTTCACAAGGATTTTCCGAATTTGGAACAGATAGATAAACATTTTCAGTTTTCCCCATTTATAATTAAAAATTAGGTAAGATGAATTAGAGTTTGAGTTGATAAAGATAACTCTTGTTCTTCAGGTGAAAGTGTTCGATCATTTGATTCTTTTCCAAGAATACAGCTGGAGGGATTAACGAGTGTAAAAACCTAAATCATCATTTGTGGGAATCACCCTATTTTCAACAATGCAACACTTCATCGAAATTATATTTGAGCAGTTCGTTTATCCATATAACTTCTAGAGACTAACTCTGTTCTTTCAATCCGTCTTTCATGTGACATATATCCTACAGTCTCACAAGACTGGCATCCACAGGTACCTTGGACTCTGACTAAATCCCTGAAATTTATTTATATTCTTTTCTATGCGTCCATGTCAGACTACAGAGGATACACTTTTTTGATCCAACATCATCTTGAATCAATTTCATAAAAAGATTGCTTGGATACCCATTTCCAGGGTAAGAATTAATTGATAAATTTAGAAAAGATTTTTATAATTTTCAATAGAGCTTTGGTCAAATTGACTGGATAATAGCTTTTGGATAACGTAAGATTCAAATTTATTGTTTTTAACATTTTTCCCTCCGGATAAGTGTTAGTCAATAAATCAAACACAAAAATAAGTTTCGACCTTTCAGTGGCAAATATGTGTAGTATTTATAAAGTGTATTCCACCAGCACGGGCTGCTCCTGTTTATCACTGATAATAATAATAAAAAAAATTCCAGGTCTCAATTTAGAAAACTAGGTTATTTTGATTTGCGTAATCTGGCAATATCTTTTTTCAAACTAAGCAATAAAATATGATACACAATATAAAAATGATTTACACATAGGTGTATAAAATCTTTTCCGTTTAATATTCTTTTGTTTAGATATTTTATACTCTATGAAATGAAATTTTGCCTTTATCAAAAAAAAGCACTCTGGCAGATATAATTTTATTTTTTGCTTAAAATGAAAAAAAAAGAAAAACTAACACAACTTCAAAATCTACCATATAGAATTTATCTATTTTAATATGAAATTTTCCTCGAATTTTATAACGAGGGCTTAAAAAATATTTTCTTTGAATAACAATTCAACCACCAAAGCATCAAACCTTGAATTTTCCCCCAAAAATACTTTTCATATTTCGGTTTCGTAATAATCTAATTATAATTTTTTATTCATTTAAGGTTCCGTTGAAAAAGTTAAACGGGACCCTATTAGTGTCGATACACTGTCTGTCTGTCTGTCTATCAGACCATAGTATCTGGTAAAGTAAATAAGAAACAAACTGATATACCCAAGTTATATGTAGGTATTCATTTTTCCCTTAAATCAAAAATCGTAAAAAATGTTAATCTCAATATTCGAATTTTTTCGGTCGACAAAAATAAAAAAAAATATATGTTAAGGTGTTAGATATCGATTAAAGATCTCATTAAGTACAATTAAAGGCTACATTGTTTAATTCAGCACTTTAAAATTATGGTGTGAGTGAGTACCTAAAGTGGATATTTTTATGTGACTATAGACCTGATGGCGTTCAAGTTCGGAAAAAACTTAAAATTACTAAAAATTAGTTCATTCTCTCCTTATCATCCTAAATTACGAATGAATTTGATATTTCAAGTATTTTGGAGCATATCAGGTAGGGAATCATCTTTATGTGAGTCCAATTCGCACGTGGCCGCTTAATTTCTGCCTTCTGTAAAGAATTTAAGAAAGCTTAATTGTAATTTTCTTAGAATATCAAATCATTATTATTTAAATATTTATCGCGGGGCCCCTAAAAATAGTGGGCTTATTGGCCATACTCTACTTGGGTAATCCTGAATAGACTGGACTGGTTTTGTTCTTAATGAAATCGATGTAAGTAGGTGTTGTACCAAAAAGAAGGAGCCCCAGTATTCCGGGGGACCATGCATCGTGAAAAGAAGGAGGATACAAAGAAAGTTCAAGGATTGTGTTGGAGTTGAAGGTACCTCTGGATGCGAGACTTAAAAGACTGAAGGTTGTTGCTAGAAAGATGGATGCTAGAAAATATTTCGAGTATCTAATTTAATCACGGAGAGTCTGACAGTCGAGCGCGCTAGAGCTCTGACTGCTTCTGGTTCGTTGTCTTGATGACGATGTTCAAGCCGAAGACCCAATTTCGGACCTAATCGACCGGCTAAAACTCGGCTCCCTCACTAACGCTTCTAACCTATGATAGGAACTATCATACCCAAAAGAAACTGGATAAATCGACTTAGTGTCCGAAGCCAAACAAATGAAAAAATAATCATGAAGGGTATTGAATGTTTAGAAATCGTATTTTGTTGAAATAAGGCTTTAGGAGGATTATTGATTTGATTTCTGAAAGAGCGATAGCTATTTTCAACCGAAAATCAAACCTATTTAATTAGATCCATTTGATTCAGGATTCAACTTTTTAATTTATCTTCAATTAATTTTAATTAAAGATTTGTAGGGATGTGGGAAAAAATATTTTTTTAAAAATCAATCAGAGAATTGAAAATTGCTTAGATCTATTTTATTGTTTTAAATGACTTAAATAAATCTATTTAATAAATGTAAATTCGTTATCATTAGAATAGAGAAGGAAACCATAACTAAACAATTAATAATCCTTTTCTTTTTATAATAACGTTTAATTTCAATATTGCAGTAATTAAAGAGCACCGTTGATATTTTAAATTTTGAAAGGTCTGCTATCGAAAAAGAAGCCTTGTTTCTTAAATTTTAAAAGTCTTAATATAGATGTTCGATTTGTTTTTTTTTTAGATATTTGTAGGTTTTTGTACAAAAATTAAAGGTGAGTCTATTAGTGATGCTACAATATCTTGTGTGTTTGAAACATTCTTCTTCTTATTCTTCAAGTGCCTTACTCGATTCCGAACGTCGGTAATTATCACAGGGGTGGTTTCTCATTGCCTTCCCCTGAAGGAAAAATATTTTAGCTGGTCAAGTATTTGCAGTGAGTCGGGATTGAAGCCCCTCTAGATTGATTAGAAGTCATGCTTTTTAACCACTCGCCAACCTGAAACATTGGAGCTAAATAAAAAAAATAAAAATTTTAAATTAGATTAACATGTTTCGTTTAAGTTTCTTGTGCATTTAGCTCATTATCATCACATGAATGGAGAAATTGATCGTCAGCAAAAAGAAAAGTGGTTAAAATATCAATTCGAATTCTTCTGAATCAACATTTTCTTTTATTTCCTTTTCTTTGAGGTCCTCGTTTTATATGAGTGTGGTAGGTCTTTAGAAACGTTGAACTCTTGTGAGATCCTTGAACCTACTTTGAAAACACTCTTTTTCTCTCTTCCAAAGTTGTCTAAGATAGCATTAGTATTTATATAGATAGTATCGATTACATTTTCTTTGAATAAATAATTCAAAAAATATTGGATATAATAATAAAAAAATATACCAAATAAAATAAATTGAAAGAAAAGTTAGAAAAATTTCCATACTCGGTACTTTTCTAAAAATGGAAGTTTGAAATTTTTTCATCAGCGAGATGTTTGAAATAGAAAGTCGTAATTGGCATGGAAATGGCAAGTTTCAGCTTGTTGATAAAAAAAATTTATTTTAGGTGGAAGTAAGGCAAAAATGGTAGGTAATTATGTTTTTTATAATAATTATTCATGTTGTTTGATTGTTTTTCCTAGATATCCACAACTAATAAACAATTAACAATTTTGAATTTAAGAAAAAAAGAAATATTCTCTTCGTACACTGTTGTTGAGGGACTAAGGAGGCTAAAGACCCCCACCAGGAAAAGGAAAATAAAATGTTCATGAACGTAAAAGTAAAAAATGAAAAAATTAACAAATGAAAATGAAAAAAATTCCGTAAATTTAAATCAATATAATTTGTCTATAAATTAAGACAAATAGAATTGACACGTTCTGATGAGGCCATCTACTTGACTTTACCATACAACCTGACCCCTCTCTTATATATAATAAAATTATTTATATTCATGTAGGGGGGGGGTTAGTTTTTGCATTTTTAGTCTTCTGGGGTCCCACTGATTAAGTGTACAAAATTTGGTTGAGTTTTATACAAGGTCCTATATTTTCATTTTTCGGGTGGTTAGTTTTTGCATTTTTAGTCTTCTGGGGACCCTCGGATTATGTATACAAAATTTGGTTGAGTTTGGTACAAGGGCCTAGATTTTCATTTTTAGGGTGGTTAGTTTTTGGATTTTTAGTCTTCTGGGGTCCCGTTGATTAAGTATATAAAATTTGGTTGAGTTTGGTACAAGGGCCTATATTTTCATTTTTTGATTGATTTTTACACCCCCCCCCCCCATTTTATAATTTTTTCAATGTTCACTTATTAGGGTTTTATAGACCAAAATGCCATGGTTTCGCCCAATATTTTTAACCAAAATAGTTTCAGACGTTTTTGAGATATTTCGAAAAAAAAAGAAGCAAAAAACCACTTTTTTCATCCACGATTACAATACTTGACCATATCCTGTATGGTAAAGTAAAAATTATTCTATTTCCATTAAAAGTTGGAGAAGTGAGACTTTCTTCAGATCGATTTTGTCTAGAGTAACTATTTCTTAAGAGATTGGAGTCTTTAATAAATCAATTCATAATACTAAAATTAAAATCCATTAATAAAAGCGTTTCTCTCCATGCATTTGAAATATATTATTAAATTAAATTATTTTATTTAGAAATTGTCAAAACATTATTTTTGGCATTTTACGAAAATGTTTATATATATATATATATAGATACAAGCCCCGTCCCATCTCAATTGGCCCACCAATATTTTTCTTTTTAAATAAAATTATGCTAATTCACGGTAAATTTAATAATTCACCATAGTTTAATATTTATTTTTATTATCATTTGGAACAACATTTTAAACAATTTAAAACATTTTATTGTAACATTTAACTTAAAATTATTTTTTAATTGTTAAAAACAAGGGAAAACATACAAAATCCAAAACCTTTACCACTGTGTGACGTCGCCTTTATTTTTAATTACGGCTTGAATTCTTTTGGGCAACGTACTTATTAAGTTTTGACACTCATCTTGAGTGAAAGTATCCCAAATATTTTGAAGTTTGTGTTTTAATTCGACTACGTTTCTAGCTGGTTGTATTCGTAATAGCTTTTTCATTGTGTGCCAAAGAGTTTCTATTGGTGACAAGTCGGGACTGTTTGCCACCCACTCCAAAAGTGGAACATTATGATCAGAAAGCCATTTTAAAGATTTTCTTGATGTATGGCAGGCCGCCCCGTCTTGTTGGAACACAAAATTATTATTATTCTGCAATGCATCTGCCATTGTTGGAAGTAACGATTTTTTTAAATCTCTAAATATTTATTGGTGTTTACAATTCCATCAATGAAGTGAAGTTTTCCAACACCTCTAGCAGACATTGAACCCCATACCATAACTGAAGCAGGAAATTTTACTTTCTTTTTTAAACAATCTGAATTGAAAGCTTCATTTTCTGACGAATAACTCTGCTTCGATTGTCCCCAACACAAACTTCAAAATGAGACTCATCACTCCAATGGACACTATTCCATTCATCACTCGTCCAATTAATGTGACTTTTAGCCCATTTAAGCCGGTTTTTCTTTTGTTTTAATGTCAAGAGTGGCTTTTCTTTCGCCTAAAAAAAATTAGTAAAATTACAAAAAAAAAAAAATTTGGAATAAGTTGCAATAAAATTACCTTGTAAGTTTAAAAACCTAACTTAAGGGCTTCTCTATGGCACGTGGATCTTGAAACACTTCGCCCCACAGCATCGCTCCAAAGAACAGATAATTCACCATAGTTCGAACGCCTGTTTTTTCTAATAATCTTCTTCAATGCCCGTCTATCAGCATCTGATATTTTGGATTTCGACGCATACCGAGGTTTTGTAGCTATTGTACCCGTTGTTTTATAAACTCGAATAATATTTCTGACAGTAAACTTTGATAAATTAACTAGATAGCCAATTTCCGCGTTTGATTTTCCCTTTTTAAATAAATTGATAATAATTGAGCGAATTATTTCATCAACAACCTTTCCACGAGTCATTTTTACTAAGACCTGGAGGCACCGAGCGATGCACGGTAACCCCTGACCCCCCCCCCTCCCGAAACCACACACCTCGCCCCCAACACTGGACCCCCACTCACCCCCCAACCGCCCCCCCCCACCCCCGGATCCCCCACAACTGCACCCCACCCCCGGCTCCCCCACATCCATCCCCACACCCACCCAGTTTTTGCATTTCTATCTTTCTAATGGTCCACATATTATGTGTATATTTGTTTACTCGTACACCAATTTGCCCACATTCGTTCATATTGATAAACATTATAAATAAATAAATAAGAAAATAATAATAAAAAAAATAATCGTATAGGATCTGAAATAAAAAGATAAAATTAAAAAAAATGTGTGCTTCTTGGGATGCTCGACAGAAGTGATAACTTTCACCAACCAAATATTTTTTAGGAAGACAATTTCAAGGATAACACTGGGCAACAAAAAAATAATTTTTAAATGCTTCGAGCACTTGATGAGTCAATTCCTACCAATTTTGGGTTGAGAAAAACGAATATGACAATGAAACATTTTCTTAGCTCTAGTTTCTGTGAAATACAGTAGGTGGCGGATCAAGAGAAAAAGATACATTTTAATTACATATGCTAACAACATTGAAAGTGCATTTTATTTTTTTACAAATTGTAGTTACATTCTAAGAGTTCTACATTGCTGGAATAATACTTCACAGATGGTCGTGTCTGAAGAGATTTATGTGGTGCCTTCATCAGATCGTCGTTTTTAGCTTGCCTCTTTTTTGTTGCCCAGTGTTATTAGTCCATCAGGAATTTACAGATTAGTTTTTAACCTGTAAACTCCTGATGATGGACTAATAATCCGAAATATATTGAGATTGTATACACCTCTTTGAGTTTTATTTCATTCACTCTGAAACTACACTCCCTTTACTTTATTAATGTTTATTATCCTTTATAATCACGTAGTTTTAGTTTTTTAGTTATAACTCGAGTTCTAATTGAGCTACAAACAAATGGTAATTTGTAAATCCAAGAGGAAGCTGTTTTCTATTAGTTCAACAAAATATTGTGATCTCAAATATTGTTGTTTAATATCTAACGGAACTCGAAAATAGGTCAAAATGGTCTTTTTCACCGTTTTGATCGATTATATCTCCAAAACAAGAGCTAATCTGTAATCTTTATGGTGATTTTTGAATTCAGCAGGTGGAAATACATAAGAATCAGCTATTTTTGAGCCCGAAGCATTTTCATAGTTGGGCAGTGTAATCGCCCGGAGAAAAGATAATTGAATATTTAATTTTAATTAGAAGAGTGGGGGAAGCCAAAGAATAATTATTAATATATTTAATGTTTCTGGATTTAAAATTAATTGTTGTATTTCTTTCAGCTTAATTCAATTATACATATTTCAAATTTGCCGCGCTGCAATTTATTCAATAAATTCAATTTATAAAATACATAACTATATATAATAATGGGTGTTTTTTTAGAGGTATAGAACTTCGAATTGAAATAAAACACAAGAAAATCGTTTTAATGTCCATCAATTTGGCTTTATTGGAAGGATAATTTTATGCCATTAATGTTTAAATATGATTTCGGGCATGTGGCCGCCGCGGCTGGCTCGAATAAATCCAATTATACAGGTGCAATTTTCAACCACTTTTTCGAGCATATGGGGCCGTATGTTGGCAATAACGCCACGAATGTTGGCTTCCAAGTCCCCTAACGTTTCTGGTTTGTTGGCGTAGACGAGCGACTTCACATATCCCCAAAGAAAATAATCCAATGGTGTCAAATCACACGATCTTGGTGGCCAATTGACAGGTCCATTCCGCGAAATTATGCGCTCATCGAATGTTTCCTTCAATAAATCGATTGTGACGTGCGCTGTGTGGCATGTAGCGCCGTCTTGTTGGAACCACAACTCATCCACATTCATGCCATCCAATTCGGGAACAAAATAGTCGGTTATCATGGCTCTATACCGGTCTCCATTAACGGTAACTGACTCTCCAGCATTATTTCGGAAGAAGTATGGCCCAATGACTCCACCAGCCCATAGAGCACACCAAACAGTCAGTTTTTGTGGATGTAATGGCGTCTCAAGGGTCTCATGTGGATTCTCTTCACTCCAAATGCGGCAATTTTGCTTGTTGACGTAGCCATTCAACCAAAAATGAGCCTCATCACTGAACAAAATTTTGCGATGAAAATCAGCATCGAGATCAATCTCATTTTCGGCCCATACACCAAAATCACGACGCATTGCATGGTCTCGCGGCTTTAATTCTTGCACAAGCTGGATCTTGTAAGGTCGCAAGCCAAGATCTTTGCGCAAAATCTTCCATAAAGTTGATGGACAAAGCTCCAATTGCTGTGCACGGTGGCGAATCGATTCATTCTGGTCCTCTTCAACACTTTGCTCTACAGCGGCAATTGTTTCTTCGGTGCGCACTGTTCGACGTCTCTGCGGATGCGTATTATCACATAGAGTAAACGTAGTGCGAAAACGATCCATGGTTAACCGAATTAATTGCTCTGATGGACGATTATGTCGACCATAAAATGGACGGAGCTTGCGGTAAACTTCGCGAACTGAACCATTATTTTCGAAATAAATTTGCACGATTTGCAAGCGTTGTTCTTTTGTCAACCTGTTCATGATGAAATGGCAAACCAAACTAAATATTAATCACTTGACAGCTGACAAAATGGCCGCCAGTTAAAAAAGTGATGCCAACTTAAAGTTCTATACCTCTAAAAAAAACACTATTTATATTCAATTATTTCCACACTTATAATAAAGTCTAAATCAAAAATAGTAAAAAGCAAAGATTTTTAAAATACTTCTATAGTCTTCTGGTAAAGTCTCCGCCTATGATGCAAGAGGTCCCAGGTTCTAATCCGACATGCGGCAAATCATTTTTTTTATTGAGATTTTCATCTATCATTAATTACTTTAATTAAGAAAAAATCAATTAAGATGAATTTTGATGAGGTCCAGACATAGCCAGATCGTTTTCTCATCCTCAAAACTTGTTAATAGATTTTGTTTCATCAAAATCGGTAGGGCCGTTTTCAAAATAGAACCAAGATACAAATATATAAATAAATAAATATATATATATAAATAAATAAATATACAATTTTTGCTCGTTTAATAAGAGTAGATAATAAACAAAACAAACTTTCTTTAGTTGAAAAAAGGCAAAGCCTACTTGATTATTTCACATATTCAAAGATTCTAAAAAAAAATTCGTGAAAAGCAAAGAACTATTTTTTATATAAAAATATGTTTTTAACAATTAAAAAATAATTTTAAGTTAAATATTACAATAAAATGTTTTAAATTGTTTAAAATGTTGTTCCAAATGATAATAATAATAAATATTTCAATTAAATTTACCGTGAATTAACATAATTTTATTTAAAAAGAAAAAATATTGGAGGCCAATTGAGATGGGACTCGTATATATCAATTGCAAGCGGTCCATGCTGTGGGTGCGGCGCATCCCTAAAATTTCAAACTTTTAAAGCATTTTCACAAACAAGGTCGACTTCAAAATTTCAAGAGCTTAAGTAAAGTATTTCAAATTATTATCCGTTATTTTAAATATTTCTATAAAAATTATGTTTTGTTTTGAAAAGTATTTTGATTCTCGAAATGAAATAAAATTGCTATAAACTTATAAACGCTAATATGCTATTAACAAGTCATATGTTAGCTTGCTTATAGCAATAGAATTAGGAGAAATTTAAGATTTTCTTTATAGGACATATGATTGTGGAAGTTGGTCGATTTCATCAAGCAGAGAACAGCCTCATTGATTTCTCCTTATAATTTTAATCATCATTTTTTAGACAAACTTTCTAAATAATACCTTTTTTTAATTTATTGCTGATTTTTCTTTAAAATTATTAAAAATCTGTGTTGCGTTTTTTTTTGTGTAGGTACTTTCATTTGTGGGAGTGAATCGAGAAATTTCTAAAAAGATATGTTTTATAAAAAAGAGAAGTATGGAATTTTAGTTAGTAATAGTCGGCCACTATTTTCAATTTTATTATTAATAACAGCCATTCGTTTTTATGTTTGTTTTTTCAGGATTGTAAATGAGTGTCGTCCACCCGGGCGTTTTAGCGGCTACGATGTATATTACGAGGCGGAATTGGACGTGGAAAAAGAGAAGCGGACTCACCAATATCTAATGGCGATGGTGACTGTGTTCGCCATTTGTCTCTGTCCTCTGATGGTGCTCAGGTAATATTATTTGATTGTCTGGCTTTCTATCTCTCCCCTTTATCATTCGTGAATATTTCTTTTATTCATACTCAGAAACAACTTCAAATGGAATCTTATATTCATTGCTTGGAATGGTAATGATGATTACTTTATTCGAATCAGGAAAATCC
This sequence comes from Forficula auricularia, assembly GCA_024734495.1. NCBI lineage: Eukaryota > Metazoa > Arthropoda > Insecta > Dermaptera > Forficulidae > Forficula > Forficula auricularia. The sequence goes on along the minus strand of JALMQS010000030.1, from coordinate 9,161,613 downwards.
ACTCATTTCTACTCCATTAAGTAGGATGAATGGATGAATTTCTTATCTACTGAAAGACAAGTTTATCTATTCGATTATTATCACTAAAATAATTATTAGTGAAAAGAAAGAGGCTGCAAATAATAGATTTAGGGATGTCTTTTGAGTAGATAAATAATAATGATAAATACATTTTAGATTAATTAAAAATAAAGTCATTTTCATACTTTTAAAAACCTACTTTTTGAAGGATTGTAAATAGTATTAGATGAGCCAAAAGTTGGATGCGCTGTGTTCAATAAAACACCCTGAATAAATCGTTTCTGCCTGAATTTATTTGGCAATAATCAGTTATACACAAAATGCGGTACACGTATGTGATCGAACCAAGCCTTGTCAAAAATAAAAATTGTAGCTTCATGCAAATTTATAACGTGTCTGTGACCAAAGGTTTAAAATGAATGTAATCAACATACATACATTCATTCTGAATCTTTGGACACAGGCACGTTATAAATTTGGATTAAGCTACAAGTTTTATTTTTCACAAGGCTTGGTTCAATCACATATATGTACCGCATTTTGTGTGTAACTCCAATTAACTGAAGATGGTCAAATAAATTCAGGTCGAACCGTTTTATTCAGGGTGTTTTATTGAACCCAGCTAATCCAACTTTGGCTGATACCTCCTCCTTCATCTAATACAGTTTCATTATAGCCACGAAATCTAACAAGGATTATAATTAGTTTGAGACTAGTGCTGTTTTACACTAGGTACCTAATTAAAAATAAAAACAATACTTGAACATACCCTGTATGGTAAAGTAAAAATAAATAGAGTTAAAACACAGAGTTAAAAATTTCAATATATTTCGGGATATTAGCCCATCATTAGGAGTTTGACTAAAGATGAAAATAGATATATTGAATACATTCATCTTTAGTCAAGTAAACTCCTGATGATGAGCTAATCACCATCATTTGGCGGTAGATTTTTCCTTCTTAAAACTAGAACAAAACTGAAAATATAAACGATAATCAGAATTAAGAAATATATCAAATTTATCGATATATTCCTGTAAGAATATTATGAAAAGATGAGAAGATTTTATAAACTCAAAAATTAGACAGACTCAATTAAATATGAATTTATTATAGCTTAAAATTTGTACCAATAAAAAAGCACATCAAGATTAAGCACAAATAAAGTAAAAAAAGCTTTTGAAAGGATGTACTTACTTTATACTTTATATTTTATTTTATTTTTTTATCAAAATTGTTTCCAACATTTTTTAGGTGGTTTGAAAAAACCAAACAAAAAACTTTTTCTTTCTACCCCTAAATATTGAGATTTTTAACTCTATTTTTTAACTCTGCTTATTTTATTTTATTTTTTCTTTACTGCAAAATACCACCAGCCTCAAACTCATTAAAATTTCATAAAATTTTTCTACTATCAACCAACACCGCGTTGCCTAAGTTTTTTTTTGAAAGATATTCCCTTCCTTTTCAGGATTTAAAAGGGTCACTGTAGGAATTGTAACTATCCCTGAACAAAATTTTTAAGACGTTACTGGGGACCAAAAATCTAATCAAACAAATTAAAGGAGACAAGAAGGAAATGGTTAAAATCTACATTCATTAACTTTTTTAAATTCTGAATAAAGAAGAAAATATCTCTGAAACGTTGGAATTTAAAAGATTGAAAATGACATTCCAATAAATTATTTTATTTGGTAATTTACTTTATAACGAACAATCTTAATGGATATCCTCCTCTCTCTCACCCTTTGATATTAAATAAATTATTTATTGTAAGAGTTCGTGGCTGTGATGAAACTATACTAGATGAAGGAGGAGGTATCAGCCAAAGATGGAATCACTGGGTTCAATAAAACACCTTTAATGAGACGTTTCGGCCTAAATTTTATTTGGCCATCTTCAGTCAATTAGGCTAAAAAATTTTTTTACAAATGGATGTTAATTGATATATTTTTTTATAAAAAATTATAAGTTGACCAAGTTGGTTATTTAGACTTACAGTTATACACAAAATGCGGTACACATATGTGATCGAACCAAGCCTTGTCAAAAATAAAAATTTCTTTTAGCTTCATGCGAATTTTTAACGTGCCTGGACCCAAAAGTTTCAGAATGAAAGTAATGAGTTTATATAAATCTTTTCTATATATTACATTATAATTAGATATTTGACCCTTATGTGAGGTCATCATATATCCCATCATTATTTATTTACAAACAGAAAATCCAAATTAGAATCTAATTACTTTTAAATCACATGCATTTTTTCATTCAATCAAATTATACAAATTCTTATTAAAAAAAATTTTCAAAAAAGTTTCTATACATTAAGTTCAAGAAAACAACTGTTGGCTCATATCACACAGGATAGATGTATAAATATTGGAAAGAAACATACAATCTCTTTTAAAATTGATAGCCTTATCACCTGCTATTTTTATATATAGCATTTCGGCTATGGATCTTTTATAGAAGTTATCAATCTTGACCAATATTTTCGCATTATCGTAATCAAAAGAATGACTATGTTCGGCTGCGTGGGTGGAGAGTGCAGTGTTGGTCTTTTTATTTCGAACACTTAATTTATGCTCATATACCCTAATTTTTAGTGAACGTGAACTTTGCCCTATATAGGTGCTAGAATTTGATGGACAATCTAGACAGTTAATTTGATAGACAATATTATTACATAATTCTCTAGGGGTTGGATCTTTATTATTAAATAAAAATTGAATATTGTCTATATTTTTGTGGGCAATGTTCACGTTGTAAACTTTAAAAAGTTTTCTTATTTTTTCGGATATGCCGTGAATATAAGCAACAGAATAGTATGGTCCGACCTGGTTATTTGAATTATTATTATTTGTTAAAATGTTAACATTGTCATTTAAATTATTTTGTTTATTTGAGAATTCTCTGATTGTCCTATTAATAATGTGCATAGGGTAATTATTCGATACAGCCATGTCTATGTAGTTCTCAATATTTTTTTGCCTAAACTCATCATCACACAAAACAAAATTCTCCTCAAAAAATAGTTCAGACTATTGATCTTATATAGGAAAGGTATGTTGGAGAGGTAGTTGGATATCCTTCCACTATTTGAAGCCTTTTTATATATATCAAATGATAGTGAGCCATCGCTTTTCTTTATTATTTCCAAATCCAAAAACGAAATCCTATCATCCCTCTCTACCTCAAAAGTAAATTTGATATCTGGATGGAATTCATTAAAACCTTTAAGGATTGTTGAAATAGAGCATTCAGGCACACAAGAGACAGAATCATCGACATATTGCAAATAAAACACCAAACCCAGAGGTTCAACGCATTGATGGTAAAACTTTCTTATCACAATTTCTGCAGCAATTGGACTTAAGGAACCTCCCATAGGGAGTCCTCTTAACTGTAAATAAATTTTGCCACGGAAACTGAAATAGTTCCTAAATAGGCAAATATTCAAAGCTTCTTTGAATTTAGCCAAAGGCATCAACGTAAATTCACAAATTTCACCCCAATACTCCTCAACACAGAGCATAAAAAAGTCTAAAGGGATGGATGTAAACAAACTCTCAACATCAAAAGAAATCAGGACTTGTCCCCGGGGTATGATAATATCTTTTAGTCTATTTTTAGTTGTAATGGAATTTAACACTTTATAATTATCGTTTGCCGTGAGGCATTGTAAAATACTGGCTATATACTTTGATAACTCAGAATTAGCATAATTTACCGTGGAGACTATCGGTCTATATGGATGGTCAGGGTAGGCGCCCTTATGTATCTTGTTGACAGAGTATATTTTAGCTAAGGTGGTGTTTTTGGATTCAATTTATTGTAGGTCTTTCTATCAATTAAATCATCATTTAGGCAACCTGTCAAAAATTCTTTAATTTCACCTTCAATCTGCTAATTGGTATATGTTTAATTTCCTCATATGTATCTTTATCCGATAAGAGATATCATATTGTGATTATATGACTCAATATATATGGTCAACTTATTTTTATAAAAAAATATATCAATTAACATCCATTTGTAAAAAATTTTTTTAGCCTAATTGACTGAAGATGGCCAAATAAAATTTAGGCCGAAACGTCTCATTAAAGGTGTTTTATTGAACCCAGTGATTCCATCTTTGGCTGATACCTCCTCCTTCATCTAGTATAAATTATTTATTATGAAAGAATTTCAGAGCGTTTTTGTACATATTCATTTGTTTTACGATATAATTGCCCTGCTAGTTATTTATTTTCCTAATGGTCTAGTGCAGGCTGGCTAAACCGCGGTCCGCATATGGCCCTCGATGGACTTACTTGCGGGACGTGGTCATATTTGACAAATTGTTTTTTTATCGGAAATTTTAATTCGCATTAAAGTAATTAAAAAAATATAGGTTCCCTATAATTACATGAAGAATAACATATTAAATAATAATAGTAAATTTCAACTAATGATATAGTTTTAGAAAAATTAAGGTACCTAGTTGTTTAGCGACAATACTAGAGTATATAGAACAGAAAATAAGGATTCATAATTCATAAGCCCAAAACTTTTTGCTGTTTATGTACTACTACTAGCCAATCTCGTGCTCGTTTGACAAATCTGGCAACATTGTCCGAGCTTGTATATATTTTATCATAGAAATTTCAGATAAAGTACATTATAAAGGGAGATTTATAAAACAAAAAGTTCTTAATAAGCGATTGAAAGCTGTTGCAACAATGCCGGAAGCGAAAAAACATCAAAAAAATTATTAAAGTTAACCCACTTTTTAGGTTAAATAAATCCGTTGTTGCCTGCTTGTTTTTAGTGTAAATTTTTCATTATACATTTTTCATTATTTATTCATTATTATCTCAGAAACTGTGTTGTAACTATGAATTTGGGGGGTCGGGTAGGCTAGGCGGTAGCATGTCAGCCAGCTAACCAAGAGGACCCGAGTTCGAATCCGACTCGAGGCATCCGGCTAAAATCTGACCCCGAGGTAGAGACAAATTTAAATAAAATAATTAGTATCGTAAATGGCTTATGGCTAGAAAGGCCGAAAAACCAAAAATAAAACTATGAATTAAAATTTTCTTAAAAAATTTATTAGTTATTGTTTAATGTAATTTTTGTTTTTCAGAGGATGAGGAACAAAATAAGTGTTTATTTACGACTTATCAATTGAAACGTTTCGCCACTTTTATTGCATCTTCTTCAGGCTCTACAAAAGTGAAATAGGCTGTTTCGTATATACAGTGTACCAAGTTCAACAATACTTCTTGAGAGATTTTAATATAGCTAAAGTTAAAGTGGGAGAAATTTATCTACAGTTGGAGGGAACGAGTATGGGAAACCCAGCTAGTCCATCAATAGCAAATATAGTGATGAACTATATCTTAAATAACATACTTTCTACTCTTCCGTTTGATGTGTTTTTCCTGAAATTATACGTAGATGATACTATCTTGGCCATACCCGAAAAAGAATGTAATGATCTATTAAATTATTTTAATGGTTTCCATGACAAATTACAGTTCACTATGGAAAAGGAGGTTGATGGGAAATTATCTTTCCTGGATTTGATAATATGTAGAGAAAGCGATGGAAATATGAAAATAAACTGGCATTTAAAATGTAGAAATTCAGGCAGAATGTTGAATTCCAATTCCAATGATCCAACAAATCAAAAATCTAGTGTGGTCCTAGGTTTACTACATAGAGCAATTGGATTAAGTCATGAAGAATTTCACAGTGAAAATTTGATAAAGGTAAGAGAGATATTAAAAATCAATCATTATCCTTCATCATTTATATCAAGATGCGTACAAAAGTTCAATGGAATTCATAATAATCAAAAAATTGACAATAATGCCGCGAGGTGGTGGGATGAAAAAGGGGCGAGAGGGGGGGCAATGTACTCTTATGTTCAAGGGAAATTGGGCTTTATTTTAATTTTACGTTAATGTTAAATTTATTTATTATAGGATTTATTACTTTATTTTATCTGCTTCGCTATTTTTTATGGGGTGTGGGTGTGTCCCTCAGTGGCTGATCCAAGTGTCGGCGTCCCTAGAATGGAAAATGAGATGTGTATGTGACAGTGAAGGATGTAAGGATGCGGACTTCCTGGTACTTACTCTAGAAATAATTATACTGACCACAATTGACAGAGAGAATGAGATTTTATTCTTGTAGCGTTACAATGAGAGAGACGAGATAGAGAGGCGTCTTCTTTTGGTTTCCCAGCTGCCGTGGAGAGACTTGTGTGTATGTGTGTGTATGTGGGCTCTACACTGCAAACACTGTCGACGTGGTATTTTGATACAGCTGTCCCGATGTGGAAGTACGGCTGGCGGCGGTAAAATATATATATATGTCAGGCTTGAGGACCAATTTCGAAGGTGTGCTTCTTAGTGCTCAATATATGTGATTATATATATATTTAGCGGTATACGCTTCTTGCGCCAATACTCTCCCTTAAGAAGGATGTATATCAAAAAATGAAGTCGCCGCCGTTTGTAACGCAGGCCGCCCGATGACGAATGAAAATGTATGTAGGTAGAATTTGTAGTTCTCTCTCGCTGATGATAATAAGGATAATATCTCTCTCCGGTGGCGCTGAATAGAACAATCGTAATAATTATGCCTTTTTGTCTCTTGTCTAGAGAAGACTCTTAATAGAATAATAGTGTGTATGTATATCTCAGAGAAGACTCTTTTGTGTGTGCTGTCTAAGCGAAGACTAGCTGCTTGTTCCTTGCCTCTCTCTGAACTCTGTACTCTGTACTGGGCGGTCGTTCACCTGCTATTAGGCTCTTAATTGCTCTCACTGCCGGTCAATCATGGCTACTTTATCTGGAACTCATCAGGATCCCTTGTTTTACTAATTAATAATTTATATATATTAATATATACAAAATTCTAAATGAAAATATAGATATTTAATTTGCAACGAAATTTTCTCTGGAGAGAGACGGACTGGTAGAAATTTTAATTGAATGTAATGGAAGGCAGCCCAGGGGTTAATTAAGAAAAGGAGGGGAAAAAATGTTTTTCTATGCCTTTGTTAAAAATGAAGAAAGTTTTTGAACACTACTGTGGAGAGAAGAAGGAAACATTTTATTTGTTTCATTCATTGACCCTTTGAAACCCTGAAGAAGGAGGGACAAATCCTCCAAAACGTCGGTTTGAAAGGAAAGGAGGAAGGATTCCAATAAATTACACCTTATTTGATATGTGTTAATTTTTTCTTTCCTCACTACCTCTGGGCTGCCTTCCATTACATTCAATAGATATTTAATTGTTTGATTTCGAATAATTCCTTGTTTTACCGCAAGACCATTGCAAAGCTAATACAATTTATTTTAAATTTCCCTATATAAAAGGATTGTCAGAAGCTATTTCGAGATGCTTTAGAAAAACACATGTAAAACCTGCGTTCTATAATATAAAAACAGAAGGTCAATTATATACAAGATTAAAAGACAAAACACAAATAATGAAACGTTCAGAATTGGTATATCAAATAGAATGTGATAATTGTGAAAAGGTTTACATTTACAAGCTTGAGTTGTTTGCCATAAAAGAATTTAGTCTTTTTGATTTTAAGTCGATTCTTCCACGTTTTCAGTAGAAGTTGCCATTAATAGTCAAAACATCAAAAATAGAATGCAATAAGGTTATTCCTCTAGTATTAGATAAGAATCGATCGTTTTTTTTATTTTAAGTCGATTCCTCCATGTCTTCAGCAATGGTTACCAATAATAATCGAAGGGTCAAAAATCTAATGTAGAATTGTTATTCCTCAAGTATTAGATGAGAATCGATGGCCATTTTTGATTTTAAGTCGATTCCTCCATGTCATTACCAATGGTTACCAATAATAACCGAAATGTCAAAAATCCAATGTAGAATGGTTATTCCTCGAGTATTAAATGAGTCGAATCGATCATTATTTTTGAATTAAAGTCAACATGAACTGCAAATTGCAATTGATATCTGATTATTAATAAAGGAATAAACATATTAACATTTCAATTGAATTTGGATAAAGTTTAGAAACGATCAGTTGCAGTTTATTTTTTTAATATTATCAACTATCTTATTTGATCAACAAAATCGGTAGAATCCGTATATTTTATCTGCGGCCCGGGACAATTTTTTCCTTCAAATGTAGCCCGTGTAAGCCAAAAGGTTGGATACCCTTGGTCTAGTGAAACAACACAGCAAATTTAACTAGGGTCATTTTTTTCAATTGAAGAAATAGGATTTTGATAAATTTGTTGGGTTGTTTCACTAGACGACTAGACCATAAGAAAAATAAATAAAAATTGATACCGTATAACAAATATAACAAATACTTATATACAAAAGTGAGAGCTTGAAGAAGGTTTAATATTTAATATAAAGCGAAAAGTTGTAATTGATAGTGTACTATGTAGTTTGCATTATTAATTAATCCAACTCCCTCTGAAATCCATTAATAATTAATTAATGAATCGGAATCAAGGAAATTAATCATTTATGTTAATTAAATTTTAAAGTCACTGATATTCTTTAGGTTGATTATTAAATAAATTATTTATATTAAATAAATAGCCTGAAAACATGTTTCTAAATTCCGTTTTGTTTTTACCCATAAATATTGGCTGAACAGCTTTTATTTATTTTTTTTTAATTGTTATGATAATAATAATAACACTAGAAAACGAAAATTGTACAATAAATAAATAAAATAGATTATTTAACCTTCAAAATTTAAAGAAGAAGTGCTTAATCTTCAACCTTTCCAAATTTCATTTGTTTCTGGAATAACCAGATATTGTAAAACTTGAAAAACTTTTCGTCCTTACATTGCCATTCAACACACATTAATATGTAAAATTTATAATTTTTCTCATCAATATATCAAAGAATAATTGATTTATCAACGAGAATTGTTTTGACCGCGCTTTTTGAAAAAGATATATTTCGCGAGACTACTGCGGATGACGCTATTGGAGTCTGCGGAGTCTTAAGTCTGGACCAAGAGAGAAAAGATGTGATCCATTTAGCTACAATCCAACGTCATTTTGCGTATAGCCCGCATGACATTCGGATGGATCGTAGATAAATGGATCACATCTTTTTCTCTCTTGGTCCAGACTTAAGACTCCACAGACTCCAATAGCGTTATCAGCAGTAGTCTCAGTGAAATATATCTTTTTCAAAAAGCGCGGTCAAAAAATTCTCGTTGATATATCAATTATTCTTTGATATATTGATGAGAAAAATTATAAATTTTATTTAACATCATTATTTCAAGTTAGATATATATAGGTTCAGATATTATTTTCACTCAATATTTGACAAAAATTACCTACATTTGATTCGCGATTGAATCAAATATAGGAAACATTCGATTACATTAATATGTTACTGTGAAAGCACGTCTAGAACTTATGTTCATGTAAATTTTACATTGTTTGTTTCTTTAAAATAAAATAGCAGTTCGTAAATGTGGATTTTTATCATTCATTCCTATATGCAATAAATGGGGTGGTTTGTTACTTAATACGATTTCTGTTATCTGTCTATTCGACACTACACGTTCCCAGTCCCGACCCTGACTGTTAATCGAAGTTTCACTGTACGTATTCGCTTCCACAGTAAGCCTGTGTTACTTGCATGTTTATAAGACAACATGAGGTCTTCAAGAGAAAGAGAAGTTTCTTATATACTTGTATAGTCTATTAATAAAACTAAAACTACTAAAGTTTTTTAAAGCGATATCTCTTTGTTTAGAGTGGTCAGAACGCAAATGACTGAGACCTACGAGAACTCCATCCACTTTGACATTGCTTACGTGCTCTTCGTATGGCTTGCTTTTGTGCCGACCTGCACAACTCCTGTTCTTTTCGTTGCTTGGAGAACCAATCGGTTAGTAAATTAGATAAGGAATAATTATTTTTTATATATAACACAGGTAGCTTTTATTCTTTCTTCAAAGACCTGCTCTCGAGCGTTTGCGGGGATATCTGCGATTCAGTCACCACCGGGAAAGCAGTCCCGGAAGGGAGCAGGAACGAAACGAAAATGGAACCGCGGAAGGCACCGTGGTTGTGGACATTGATGATGGGCAAGATCGCGATTCCGACTGCAGGAGGCCGTCCTGAGATACGGCTCCTAAATCCCAGGATACGTATCCTAAAGTGACTATCTCACTACTCCACTGAACCAGTTGAAAAATCAAAAATCTAATTTGGGACAGGAATTCATCTTTTTAATTGAACATGTCATCTAATAGAAAATTATGGAATGGAATTAAGAAAATATTTTTTTATATTTTCAAACTTTTCAAAAAAAAGAAAATAATAAAAAAAATTAAATATGTTTATTATGTTTTCTTTTTTAATAATGAACTCAGAAAGTTGAAGAAACCCTATTCTTTTTTAAATGTTAAATTACCTGTAAAACATTTTTATTTTTAGCTTTATGTAAATGTGAATGTTGTACTCAAGTTTCCGCCGGCTGATAAATAATTTGATCAAATCTTAAAGACTAGCGTAGTTTTCGTTCGCTGGTTGTGAAATGTGCTTCATTACGAAATACTCAATTATCAAGTCAAGTAATTTGTCGTTGGCATAAAATCATTTCATTCCACATATTTATAGATATGAAATGAAAATGAAAATTATTTTTTTAAAAAGCTGAAAAGGAAAAAAATACAATGCTAAAATTTTTACTAAATTTTTAGTATTGACTTGTTTAGTGTTTATGACACGATTTCATATATACATTTACTATAGGTATGAAAATATTTTTGTACATGATAGTAACATTTTTGAAGCGTAAACAAATAATTTTATAAGAATTTTAAAAAATGTTCAACTTCGTAAAGTTTTTTATATTTTCAAATGAATTTTTATTTTACCATAGTAAGTAGGTACATAGTAGGTACTATTTGGAGGTATTGTAATTAAGCAGAGTTTATACTAAATTTATACTAAATTTTTTCGAAAAATCTCAAAAAAGCTAAAAAAAACAACAACCTAAGCTATCTCATTGATTTCATTCCTAACAAAAGATGTCTTATATCGGGTGATTTTTTGATAAATTTCTAGAATGGGAGTAAACTGCCATGACAACATGTAATTTCTTTATGATACAAGAAGATGTCGTACCAAAAAGGTGCAACCTAATATTATGGGTGGATCCTTGCAAAGAAAGAAGATGATTCATTTCAGGATTTAGGTTGGAGTTGGAAGGTACCTGTAGGTAGTCGCGGGTCTTGAACAATTTAAGTTTATATGTTGCAGGAAAGAAGTGAGTTCCAATCTTCTGTAAGGTCATATAGATAAACGAGTTGGTGATTACGTTTGTTCGGTCAGTATCTAATTTAATCGCGAATGGGTATTGAATGTTTAAAAATCACTTATTTTGAGGAAATGAGACTTTAGGTGGGAATAGTGAATTTTTCTGATCAGAGAACAAATTCTATGGTAATATGTGTAAAAAAAAGAAAAAGAGGAGACGGCTCTATGATGGGCCAGGGAATCGAGGGCGTATGTTAATGCATATTAGTATATGATTTGAATTGCAACCAGAGTAGCTAGAGAATGCTTGACTCTCTAGACCAGTGGTCTTCAAACGCCAGTCCGCGGCCCGGTACCGGTACGCAGAAATTTCCTGCCGGTCCACGAAAAATATGTCGTGTGTATGTGTGTCTATGCAAAGCCAACTTTTGTCCAAGCTATGATTTAAATATTTTCTTTTGGCTCGAGTAAAAGGAATGTATTATTATTAGTATTAGTAGTTATAAAGCTATCAAATTATTAGTCATTTTTTCGACTTCCTATTTGTGTGAAAAGACTTTTTCAACCATGTCTATAATAAAAACAAAACACAGAAACCGAATAGATGTTAACGCAACGCTTCGGCTCTCAGAAACAACTCTGGACCCTCGTATATCAAATATTCTATCAAAGAAGCAGCAACAGATATCGCACTAAAAAATTGTAATTGTATAACATATACCTATATAATAAATAAAATACTATCTAATAATATATTGGTTTTTTATTTGTCTTAGTTTTCAGTCGGTCCCGCGAAATATTTATCCTATTTTCACCGGTCCGCAGGTGCAAAAAGGTTGAAGACCACTGCTCTAGACGATTCGATTTTTATTTATTTATTTTATTGAAAATACAATAGTAGTATTTTCATTTGGCGATAGATTTTTCCTTGTTAATTTTAAAACAAAACTAAATATCTATAAAAGATGTTCAGAATTAAGATTAAATCACATCCAATTTATTGATACATTCCTGTGAAAATATTGAAAAGATGGAAAAGAGCTTATAAACTCAAAAATTAGACAAACTCAATTAAAAAATGAATTCATTACAGCTTAAAATTATAATTAATTTTTGTACCCATGAAAAAAGAACATCAAGATTAAGCACAAAAAAAGCTTTTGCTAGGATATTAATTTTTTATCAAACTATATAGTTTCCAAATATTTTTATATGTTTTGAAAAAACCAAACAAAAACAGTAAAAATTTTCAATAACTTAAATATATTTCTTTGGTGTGTACAATTAAATGCAATTTTAATTGCATAAATAAACGAGAATGTTAAGGAGTTAGTTTGAAAATTTTGAAGAAAAGCTAGCATGGCATAGTGAAACCAAAAATGTAATTATGATACGCTGTTTAGTTCGGTCAGCTCTGCAGGTTTAGTTGTTTATCATGTCTTTTCTATGAAGTCTCCTACTCAAACTAACCAAAGAATCAATTAATTGAAGGGAAACTTCTTATGGGATGGTAAGTGAAACAAGTGAAAGAGATAGAGTTCGTGAGAGTGAAGTTGCATTTTGAAACTTCCACTTGTAGCCCAAGAGCCCTCGACGGCCAGACTTTCATTATTTTATAAAGGCTGAAAGTTTTTCTGTGCATGTCCCTTATACAGGTAAGACCAGCGACTATAGAGTTTGGGTTGTGGTTACTTTGGCAGGTAACAGGTAATAAAGGTGTATAAAATAGTACTTTAAATTCGTTAAAGTATAAATCTCAATTTTTTTATATTTTCTTCGGGATAACTTTAGAAATCTCGTCATCCATTGCCGGACACTTATGACAGTTGCTACCCCCTGCCAGACACCCCTAAACTTTAATAAATTATAATTATACTTTCGTTATAATATAAAAGATAAATTTTATATATGTTACTTGGCGACCTATAAAAAAATGTTACCTCAATAGGCGGACAGTTTTAATGGTTTTTACATAGATTTTTGACATTTCGGTTATTATTGATAACCATTGGTGAAGACATGGAGGAATCGACTTAAAATCAAAAATAACCATCGATTCTTATCTAATACTAGAGGAATAACCTTATTGCATTCCATTTTTGTTGTTTTGACTATTAATGGCAACCTCTACTGAAAACGTGGAAGAATCGACTTAAAATCAAAAAGAAAGTTTAGGGGTGTCTGGCAGGGGTAGCAACTGTCATAAGTGTCCGGCAATGGATGACGAGATTTCTAAAGTTATCCCGAAGAAAATATAAAAAAATTGAGCTTTATACTTTAACGAATTTAAAGTACTATTTTATACACCTTTGTTGCCTGTTGCCTGCCAAAGTGACCACAACCCAAGCTCTATAGTCGCTGGTCGTTCTTACCTGTATAGGGGACATGCACAGAGAAACTTTCAGCTTTTATAAAATAACGAAGGTCTGGCCGTCGTGGGCTCTTGATCTATTGCACGTTAGTGTAAATTTCCATTGTTCAAAGAAAGCTTGGTCTAACTGCACTACTGAAAAGAAGAGAAAATTCTGCGAGTTGTAAGCTGTCAAATTGGGTATACATAGACATATTTTTTTTTTTTTTTTTTGATAGCCTTTAAATATGAATTTTATCTTATATATTAATATACAAATTGTTTTTATTTATTTATTTTTTTACAATATTTAAAATTAAAACTAAGACGAGAAGACATACCATAACGACTCCGAGGACTCAAAATTGGCTTCTCTTATTGACTTCATTACTTTCATACTTCTATGGTGGAATTTGAAATTTGACATTACACAAAACAAGTCAATACAATTCATGTAGATAAATTTTAAATATGATTGTAGAATTATTGTGTAGATTGTAGACAACATTTATATTATATATAAGAAAAATATTAACATTTTATCTTATATCTCATAAAATACGGTGAATAATAAATAAATATCTTTGTACGTTTGTGTAATTGTGGGAATATTTAAAAAAGCATTTTCTCACTTTTACGATGTCACTTGTTTTAATGATTGCGATTTATTATATAAAATAGCAAGCTATCCACAAAATAATTAAATAAAGAAGATGATTACTAATGATGTCGGAAAAGAGGGATAAAAAATGTCTGCCTCATCATTTTTATTTATTTTAAGGATCAGAATTAATAATACAGTTCATATCTCACAGAAAAATTCATGAAAAAATAAATACATTCAATTTTTTAAATGGTGACGTGTATGTTGCAAAAATTGGTTACGTCGGGTTCTTTTTTAGGGTTTTTCCGTCGACTCACCCTGAGACGGTGTATCAGGAGATACATTTTTTTCAATTATCTTTTAATTTTAACAAATATAAAATGGGCAAAATCATTTTATTGGTTACAAAAAATGATTTTCCGTTTTTTAATATTATATTATCAAATTATTTTCATAAATTAACAGTCGTAAAATACTAGTAAATAACAATAATAATGAAAATATTTGTTAATTTACACTAATTACACTTAATATTAAATTTATCAATAAAGTAAATTTGTTTAAAGAAATTCGTCACTATTTTCTATTTTCTTTTTAAAATTTCACCATGAATTGGACTCAAAATCGTAACGGGACTAATTGGAAAATTTAGGTCATTACCAACACCTAATAACGCGGGTACTAGTCCTAGTATCCGGAAAATCAGGGACTCTTCTGGAAAATTAAAGATAGGTGATCACCCTGTCTATTATTCCTTGTAACAATTAAACTTTTAACCTAATAATAGTAAACAATAAAAGAAATAGTATTTAGTTATCATTTCTAAAAACTTAAAAGTTCTAGAAAAATATATTTTTCTAAGATTTGAATTCCGAATTCAACTTTTTTCAAATGAAATTCATCCTTTTGTTTCTTAAGACCACAAAAAATGGAGTTCTAGTGAATCTCATTGAAAAAAAATTCTTGAAATTAATTGATTAACTGATTTAACCACTTCTAGCTCACCAGAAACAATTTGCAATATGGAATTATGAATACATGATTTTCCTTTTCAAAATAAATATTCAGAGAAAAATAATTATTTCTTTAAGCAGGCTGATTCATCTTGACTTAAAATACTTTGATTTTTCGCAGAAATTTCTTGAAGAATTTTTTTAATTAATTTTCATTCCAAATATACTATAAGAATTTGCGAATTCTTGTTTAAGTCTGGGGCACAAACTTATTTGGAATCCATCCGACAAAGAAATTGGAAGTCCTCGTATTCGAGAGACCTTTATGATCAGTTAAAGGTTAATTGAAATATCAACAAAAGCCTCTTACGTTTTGAATTTTCTTTTTGTAGAGCAATCTTTGATTTTCTATTATTATGTTTTCTCCTTGATTTATTTTTAATAGAAATATAGAATTTAAGTCAGTTAACATTATCCTTCACATGGATTTTATCAAGTCATATAATATGGACTTATAGACATCAAAGCCAATGGTTTCTAATCTGAAATCAGAGCTCTCATGAAGAAGGAAGAGCTAGTGTACTATATATTCCCGGGGTCCATGCAGTATTAAGGATCATATTTATATTATTATTTTTTACTTTTACTTATATATAGGTATCTATAATATAAAAATAGATTAGAAATATTTTTTTACAGCTCAAATTTTGTTGCATCCTTTCTTTAATCTCAGTCTGTGTTTCTCCGAGTGCCCTGAGTTACCTGCACACTTTATTCATCTTACTAAGTGTTATTAATTAGTATAGGGTTAGAAAAAGAAATTCTAAAAAATCTCGTAAGAATTATAAATTTTAAGATGATTTGGTCTTTTTGAATTAACAAATTTGAAATCCGATAATTTTACAAATATTAAATATTTAAGTATAAGCAACAATAGACGGAAATATATATTATAATGATTTAAATATAAAAGATAAATGCCGATAGTAACAAAGTTGAGATTTCTATAGAAATCAGAGAGATGGTCAACTACTAAATCCGAGGAGTAATTGATAATTTTAAATATGTCAAGTTGGATTTTATTTACCCTTTCTGAAATCGAACCTAAATGTCCAAAATGCAGTCTGGGCACTTGTTCGATTCAAAAAGGGTGAAATACAACCCAACTGACATATTTAAAATTATCCATTACTCCACGGATTTAGTTAGTAGTTGACCATCTCCAATTCGATCTATATCCATTGTTGTTAAAGATACATTTTTAAAAATATCTAGATACAGATACAGATGCTCTTGTGGAAATGTATTTAGATACAAATACATTTTTCCAATACAGTTACAGATACAATTTATAAGCATTAAAATATTTAGATAAATCTGAAGATTCAAAAAATTTCAGGTTTTGTTATAATATTTGCAAAAAACAAAAACATTAACTTTTTATTGATAGAGATTTTCTTTACTTTTTATATTTTATTACTAACTGATTTTATCAAAAATGCTTAAATTATTCAAAAGTGAATAAGAATTGGAATATACTGGCTGATTAACAAATAATATATTGTCTATTACAAGATTTTCGAACTAGATATCTTTTAAGTAAAGTAGATAGCTATTTCTGATCAATTTAAACCAAACATTCTAATATCTACTTTCAGAGTTTAATTTAGCTTAGGAAAATCTGTCCGACATCAAATAAAAATTACAATTAAAAAATTTGAATCTAAAGATGTATCTTTCTATAGATACCTCTGCAAATTCTACCCAGATACAGATATAAATTTTTCCAAAAATTCAGATACGAAACTATGTCTTTAGCTGCTCAAAAATATATCTAAATTCTGTATCTAGATACTTAACAATTCTGAACGTAATCAAATACAATTATTTTAGTAATGAGTAAAGCTATTGATAACTATTAATATAGAGTAGTTATATTGTATTATTTGTTTCAATAAATAATTATAATTAATTATGTGTGATTTAAATAAAAATTCAAATTTTATTCAAATTATCACAAAAATGAAACCTTCAACAGCTTCATTACTAATAACTATAAATATAATCTACTATATATTTTTTTAATATATAACAATGACACTTTACTAACCTTGAACTTATTAAAACCATGGGAACTCGGAATTAAAAAATATATATATATATTACACTAGCTCAATAGGATTATGTGATCGCCTATCGATTTTCTCAATTTACACCCTATGCTATGACAAAGGCTCATTTATTCCTACCTCAAAAACAAACTGTAGTAATAGAAAAGGCCAGTGACGTAACCAAATCAGCTGCACCCAGTCTCCAGCCACTTCCTTGGGTGCGCCCCCTATATTACATTTTTTTTGCTGCGGAGACGTTTTATCTCATGAAAACCCCACATATGCAGAAGATCCATGAAAAAATAAATTAAACTTATAATCTCCAAACTAAACCTATTTTTATTTTATATATATATTTTTTTTACAAGAAATGAATACCTGCTTTTAATTAAAAAATATAATAATAATAATAATAAATTCTTAAATTTATTTAAATTTATTTAAATTTGTCATTTAAAGCTGGCAGATAAAGAAAAGCTTATGATACACAGACGTGCCATTCAGAGTTTTCCTAAAAGTTTTATCAAATAAAATGCAGCTGGTTCTTCAATAAAGTACTACGAATAAAAATACAAATAGATTTATGTATTTTTAATGCCAAAAAATATATTTTTAATAATTTGTAAATTAATTAGAGTAATAATTTCTATTTTTACATTGAAATTTTTTGATTGTATTTATTTTAATATAAAAATAAAATCAGCGGTGCTTCGAAATATCGAATAGGTACCCATGTGATAAATGAGATATGTGAAAAATTCCCAAGATGCACGCTTGCTCTAAAGATGTCAAATTCAGCTCTTATTGCCTTTAAAATATCTTTAAGATGTCTAAAACAGCTATTCTCAACCGCTGGTCCGGCGGACCACCAGTGGTCCGCGGAGAAATTTTACTAATCCGCGGACAAGTATATATAATTACATATTTTTACATTTAAATATTATTGTAAGTAAATGATAATAAAAATGTTACAATTAACTTATGTAGTAGTTCTTTAATACCTAGTAAAATTTTGTTGTTAAAAAAATATCACTGGTCCGCGAATTTTTTTTACAAATTTTACTGGTCCGCGGGCCAATAAAGGTTGAGAAACGCTGGTCTAAAAGACATCTTCTAGATCGAGCGTGTTATGGTAGTCCGTGGATACTTGTAAATATGTATATATTACATTATATTATGTGTATTGTGTTATTATGAAATCCAGGATAGATAATTATTGTTTTAGGAAATAATATTAGATAGAATACTTAGCAAAAATTTTAACAGAAATCTGAATTCATTTGGCTAAAACATTTATTTTTTGAAAATAAATGCTCTGAGAATTTCTCAAGTGAAATAAACTGATCTTTCATCTGAAATTTCTTGCAATCTTGTTTATTCAATCTTTGTTGTACTTCGCTGAGTGTTATATTTTACTGGCATAGAAATGATAATTTTTGACCAGCTTAAACCATTATTCACAAGTTGTATTTGATAACGAAGACTGTACGTAAGTTTTAATAATCTTTTGTCAAATATATACAGCTGTTTTCTTCTTATTGCAGAAGTAAAATAAAAAATGACAAAAGGCACTTTTTAAGTTATTTTTAATGCTTCTAAAAAGGTTTCTTGCCATAAACACACTATAAACTCGTCAAAAATTATTGATTTTTAATAATTCTGATTTGTTTCATCTAAGCCCTGAAAACTAATTTACCCGTTTATTATTTAATTTATGTATAATTATAATAATTTATTAATCAAATTTCTTAATATCAATGTGAAATCATCTTTCTATCATCATAACCCATATTGGTATTTAGGTAATATATATCACAGAGAATGTAACAGTGACATAGATATTTTTTTTTCTTAAGAGGGAACCAAGTTCTCCAGGCCCTTCTTCACAAAAAGCTTCATTCTTTTATTAAAATCAAATTAAAATATATTTTATTAACAATTAGCAAATTTTCAAATAAGAATCCATTTTTCTTTTTACTCTTAAACTATAGAAAAATTATTAATTGATGGAAAGATAATTTTTAAATGAATAATAATATTTTATGATATTCAAAAATATAAAATGATAATGAATTATTCAGATTGTTAAGTCTACATATCTTAAGATTATTTTAAAATGAAATAGAAATAATTGAGAAACCGAAACGGACCGAAAACTTTACCAAGGACCAAGTATATTGGTTCTTGCATCCTGAAGAGGAAATATTTAGGGGTCGGATATTCGAGTAGAAGGATGTTATGATGCCGGGTATTGAAGAATTTAATTTATAGTACGAAAACAGAAAGTAAGTCCTAATCGCTAGAAGATCTAGAGATAAATGGATTTAGAATTGACGACTTGGCATGGGTTAAAGACAAACCGAGGCGTATGGCTGCGTCAAACCAATTTTTCGACTGTATTAGTAGGTATTACTCTATGTTGATGACCAAAATATAATTATCAAGTGAATTATTTTCGCATATCCAAGCACCAGAGAGACAAAAGTTGATATAGGTACTTCTCGATTGGTAATTATGGATTTAATTAAAACTAAACCTAATTTAATTTGTATAATTATTAATTAACAGTTAGTTAGAACTAATCTTTGTCAAATCAGAAGTCTTCTTTGGTTGCTCAGCTAAAAAATCCCCTTAAATTGCTCATTTTTGTGTCCCTTAGTCATAATGTCATTCATATTACTATAATATTTTATATTTCTATAACGCATATATTTAATAAACTTAATTTTAGTCTTGTGATTTTGGTAATTTTTCTGGTACAAAAAAAAAAAAAATATTTATTACCTACTTTTTAGTATTTTTGAAAAATATCATGTTTTTTTCTTTACTGATTCAATAGAAATAAATTACTTCACTTCAATGTAAATAGAATGAATATACTTGCAAATTCTTGAGAAAAGTGAGTCCCACTTTAAAATAAATTTAGTTTCCAAACCACTGTTTTATATATTTTTTCTCATTTTTTAATTGGGAGTCAATAAGAAGAAGAATTAATTTAATTTTAATTCAAAAAGATAAAGATTTTAGTTATAATATTTTTTCAATACAATTGTTAATAATACATAAAGAATACCTATAACATGTTAACAATCTAATTGAAATAATTATTAAGAACTGTTTTATTCATGTATACTAGTAAAAAGAAACTCTTTTAAATTTCAAATCAAGTATAATTATTTTTTTGTGTTTCTCTAATCTTGATTTGCATAGGATTTTCGATTTCAATTAGTAAAGGTTAAAATATTCTGAAAAAGTTTTTTTTTCCTGTTTCGTCTAATCTTCGGGGACAAAGATAAAATTTAAATTTACTTAATTTTCTTGTTAATTTAAATCTTGCACATATTGGCACTTTTAACTAAACCAAAAGTAAAGAGTCTACATAATAAAGAGATAACTTCCTGAATTATTTTATAATATCGATTTTTTCCATTATTATACCACTTTTTTTTTATTTTTGCTTTTTCAAATTTATGAACGTTTTAAAAAACTAAATTGAAAATTAAAAAAATTATAATTATCTACCCTATTAAAAAGATTGATGCTTGAAAAACTATCGGTGGCAAATCAATACCTTATACCTTCCCATAGTAGTTGTTTATTTGTTTTTAAAGGCAAATTCGATTTTTTTTCTGACCTATTTTAGCCACGATTCTTAGTTGTGTGTTTGTGTTGGAAGTGTGTGTAAATTGGTGAAGGGATCAGATTATAGCCGGTTAAATTTAATTTAGTTAGCCTCAAATTTTTTAAAGCACTGGAAAGGATGTTTGATTTCCATATGGTTTGCTTTTACCAAAGCTTCAAACTCTAATTGGCATGGATAGATCTATTAAAGGCATAAAAGTAGCTGAACTGTTCGAGTCTAATAATTTGGAAATGTTGCCATCTGATGTATAAAGATGCCTATTGTTATCGTGGTGATTTTTTTATTTTAACTCAATAGACCACATTCCGTGATATAGTATCTATAAGCGCAGAAACGCTTCTTCGATGGTCCAGCAAGTAGAGGAAGACGGTAAGGGTCGGAAGGTTTCTTAGTTTGATAGCTCGTTTCTGAATCGCATTCAGGTTGACAAGAGACAACTTTTCACAGATAAAGATACTTGGTAATTTGTAGAGTTTTAACTTCGACTTTGGCTCAATACCTAAATATTTCTATGGTATATAGGTATAAATTTCCTTTCTTCTAAGATGCAAGTGAATCCTAAATGAAAGGAACATTAGTGATAAGAGTAAATAAATATTATATTTAATATTGATTTACTATGAGTTTTAGATATAATATTTATTTACTCTTATCTTTATTAAAGACCATTGCACCAACACCCCAATCTCTACTAATTAGGAACATTAGTCTCTTCTTTGTCCAATGAATTCTCTTGTCTTTCTGAATAATAAGCCAAATACACCCATCACCAGATTATCTTTCTTCAAGTGCCATACTCGATTCCATTGTAATTGTCCTGCGGAAATTATTCACAGGGGTGGTTTCCCATTGACTTCCCTCTGAAGGAATCAGATTATAGCCGGTCAAATGTTTTTCAGCGAGTCGTGGGCTAGCTTGATTAGAAGGCATGCACTTTAACCACTCGGCCAACCTATTTATCATTATTTCTAATTATTCGACTATGATGGTTTAAGGTTACTGGCAAATTAGATTTATTTAGTTTTGCCTTCGAATTCGAACCTTTAATATTTCTACTCTTCTAGGATGCAAGTCAATCTTAAATTATAGACGCAGTAAAAGAGTGTGTCTTCTGCTGGAATTATAAATTTTATTTATTTATAACGAGACTATAGTTTCGAGGGCTTTGCCCTCTTCATCAGTCTATTACAATGTATTCACAGGAATTAAGTAATAGACTGATGAAAGAACAAAGCCCTCGAAACTATAGTCTCGTTATAAATAAATAAAATTTATAATTCCAGCAGAAGACACACTCTTTTATTGTCTCCTTCAATATATAAAAATTCTGCTACTCTCGGCAAAAACTTTCAATTTATAGACGCAGTTTTACCCAGGGAGGTAGGGAGGGAAGGCTAGCTCGAGAAAGTGTCTCCACCTGACGTCACCAGCCGCCATCTTGTGATTGGAAAGAATAGAGAATGCCCATAAGAGCAATGCAAATATTTATATAGTTTAAACTATATATCTTTAAATAAAAAGGTTCTTAAATAGAACATATATATAAATAAATATTCAAAAATGTTATTTCTTAGATCTCCAATGAATTTAAATAGCTACTTTCAGTAAAAATTTGATAAAACAAAAGAGCGCACTCGTACCCATTATTAAGTAGATTTCGAAGAATATATGTGTATGTATGTATCCCAATTTCGTATGTGCGCTGCAGGCCGCAACATTCAACCGATTGCAATAAAATTTGGCTCTAAATTCAGTCTTGATGTAAACAAGAACGGAGTAGTTTTTGGTGACTTCTGCCCCAAAGGGTTGGAAATGGTGGGTGATTGAAATCTTAAAAAATTCATGACAACGTTAATATGCCTGATACCAATTTGGTTGCAGATACCTAATATTCTGATAATTAACCTCTACAACTTTTGTCTGAAATTTTTTTTATAGGAACAGTCTAAAAGGGGGCAGAACAATAGGGTTCGAAATCTAATCTAAACTGAAGGGAGGGTTCCTTAGTAAAAGATTAAATATTTTTTTATTAAATACTAAATATAAGGGAGGAAATAGGTGTATGGTAAAGTTATATGGATGAGCAAATCAATTTTTATTTATTTATTAAACCAATGTTTTTTACTTAATTCAAAGATTAAGAATTAATAAAGTTATAAAACAAATAAACAATTTAAATATATATTATAAAAATACCAAAAATATAGTTTTTCAAATCAGGTACAATTGTAAGAAAAAGCGAAAAACAATTAAACACATGAATGGGTTATTTAACAATTTTTAAATACATATTATAAAAATAACTAAAATATAGTTTTTAAATCAGGTACAATTGTAAGAAAATTTTGACAAATTAATATTTGGAACACGAGAAATAGAATAAATACCCGTAAAGTGCGTCAATTAACCTAACTCTAGTGTCAAAAAACTTGAAACTAGTTTATTGTTTTAAAGGAAAATTAAAATATATACAGTCTAATCTAAAACTTAAACAATTTTAATAAAAAACAAAAAATATATGAAGAAAATCAAACTTGTCTTTTATCACTGTTAATAATAAAAAGAACTGTCTTAAAGATGGATACTATTAACATACGTTCAGATGGGAAGAGAAGGTTTTGTACCAATCACAAAATGGCGGCTTCAGGGGAAATGCCTGTCTTGACTGGAGACACCCACACTCCTGCTTTTCTAGCCTAGCTGTTCCTCCTTAGCTCCTTGGTTTTACCTTATCTAAGGTTAAATATAACCATAACCAGATTACCATTATTTTTAATTATTCGTTTGTAGGTTAAGGTTATTTTATAATTTGAATAATCTGTCCTTCAATTCTCACCCAAACACTGAAAATTTCTGGTATGCAAGTCATTTCTGAATTCACTGGTATTTCTGTAACACCTCTTGAAATCCTCAGAGGAATTAATGTAAACCAAGACCAGATTTTTTTGTATATAATATTAATTACTAAATATAAAATGATCACCGAATGTTTTTTCTAAATCTAAATGTGTGATTAATATTTAGAATAATAAATCTTAAAAGCAATCAGATTATATACATTCATATTTATATTATAATCGTAGAAAAGTGTTTAAAATTGAAATCAATTGAAACATAGATCAAGGACCATTTAGAATTCATTAGAAGTTTTTGAACTTTGTAATTTTAAATATGATTATTGGAACTCGGATTATAGCCACATCGCGAATGCATATAATATATTAAAATAATAATCATTTCAAATAAATTTTTTAAGATATAGGTATACGCGAATCAGAAAAAATAGGTCAATTTTTTGCTTATTTTGCATGTTAATAATTAGTTATAAATAAGTAGGTAATAATTTAAGACTGAAATTAAAAATAATTAAAGTGACAACGGAATGTCTATAGCTAATAAAATAAATGATATTTCACTCACCAATGAAAACTTTAAAATAACTTAAAAATATTTTAAAAATGTTCTTCAGAGAAACCTGAGAAAATAATAGTATTTCCACCAAATCAATTTCCTTAATAAAAATTTGTATCACTCATATCAAATTAAAATAACAAAAAAACTTTTTGGTTTTCTGAAATTTTTCTTCACTTATTTAAATGGACTAAAAAGAAGAAAATAATATTTTTTTTTTCTATAGAAAATTTTCCTCCAAAAAAAATGAACTTCAAAAATTTCTTTAATTTCATTAATAGGATTTTTTTGTTAAGAAATTTAAATTTTTAAATTTTTTTAAGTTTTGTTTTATGTTAAAATTCTCCGTAATTGAGCTCGTTTGCCTAAAAATTCAGTCACAAATATTTCAGATCTATGTCAGTCTATAAAAATTTCAGAAAAATAATATTTTTGACCTAGAAACATTTGTTTTTGAAAAAAGACACAGAAAATGGTTCCTAGATAGTTTGGAAAAAATATTATTAAGATTATTTTTTATAACTAATATTAACCTTTAAACTGCAGGTAATTTAGCATAAGAATTTTATTCATATCTCGGATTGGACTGAATCAAACCAAAATTATGGTCCGGTTTGCCAAAATTAAAGAAATTTTCATCGAACAATCTAAGAATGGATCCTAGTGGAATTTTTTATTTTTATTTTCATGATATTTTCCGAGTTTTTACAACGGTTCAGGATTTTGAGATATTTTTGGTCAAAACTCCTCATAAGGCAATTTTCGATTTTTGTTGAAGCACTATACATTTATGGGACAGCAATATTTCTAATCAAAATATATTTTCATTAATAGAAAAATGCCTTCTTGGATTTCTAATTTACCACTTGCTTTTATCTTAATTAGAACTCGACTTAAAGCAAAAAAGTAAAACTAAATATTTTTTAAATGGTAATAACCAGGGATAAAAAATGTAGTTTTAGTTTTTTTAAGAATAAATTGAGTTCTAATTAAGCTAAAAACAAGCGGTAAATTGGAAATAAAAGAAAAAGCTTCTTTCTATTAATAAAACTAAATATTTTAATTTAAAATATTGCTGTTCCATATCTATGGTGTCTTCAAAATATATAAAAATGACTATTTTCTGTGGTTTGACCAAAAAAATCTCAAGATCCTGATCTTTTGAATATCGAAAAAGCCCATGAGAATCAACGTATAAAACTCTACTAGGATCCATTGTTAATTATACTGATCAAAATTTTTGTTGAGCAGTGGAGTCAAAGAAATTGTTCGAAAGAAGAATAAATGCTGTGATCTATTAATGTAAATACTACAACATACTTTTTTGTGAGTGGTATCTCTTCGTTTTTATATTTTTACTTTATATTTTTTTTTTAATACTTTGCGTTTTGGCTTTTCGGTTCATGGAATTTTCCATGTTGACCCCAAATTTTATTCTCTTATTATATTTTAAACATTTTTTTATATTATTGAAAAATATAATTTTTCTGCTAGAGTTTTCTAAACAAAAAAAAAAAAGAAAAAAAAATTAGCTTAAATGAAATATGTGCATATTTTGACATATTTCATGTATATAAATCCGAGTTCTTATGATTATAATAACTTTATACTTTCTAATGTATATACTAATATAATCTTATCATTAGGTAAAGCTCTATACATTAAATATACAATTTGATATCTCATTTAATTATTTTTCAATGGTAAGATTAATTTTAGAATTTAGAATCATAATCATGCTCAATTTAAATATAAATATAAATATCTATATAAAATAACAAAAACAAATATTTTATGTCTGAGTAAGATTCAGTTAAATTAATTGTAAAGGAAATACTAAATGTGTAGTTACTTATATATTAATATTAATGAAATCATGAAATTTCAATAAAAGTGTATTGATAAAAGAATGTTTTATATAGAATAATCAAATATTTTGAATGTACAAAATATAAAAATTAACGTCCAATATATCAAATAAATGTTTCATCATTTTAGACTAATTCCCTTAATTATCCAATTCCATAGACTTTAGAAAAAAATGATAAATCAATTGTCTAGCCAATCTTGACTTGAAGATAAGATCGCCAAATGGCCTGATTTAATCCAGATCTTAAGCTTCCGTTCCCCGAGTTTTGAAGCAGGAATCGCTGGGATGGTAAGAACCCCGATTTTTTTAATCTACCATTTTTTTAATTTTATGAAGTAATTAAAAATTTTCAAAAATATCTTTTAGACGTTTATGAGGACCCAGACGAAAGCACTATAAAGACATTTATAAACATCAAAAATAGTCTTCATAACATAGGACCGGACATAAAAATGTGTGAGTTTAGGCTCATCTAAATTATAATTCTGTGAAAATGTATAAGAAAAATATTAATTTGTTTTTGAACACTTAATTTGAATGTTAAAAATTTATTTGTTTTGATAATGATTTTCTAGGAAGCAAACCTACTTAGAGTTGGTTTGTCCACCTCTGATGAAACTGTAGTATTACTTTAAATCACCTTATCGTTATAATTACAAGCATCTAAAGAAAAAACTGCATTCTGATAACATGTTTTGACTCTAACTTGAGTTGATATCGAGTCAAATTTCAGTGAAAACGAATTACAAGAACCTCATAAAAATTAAAAAATATAACATGTTAATTCTCTAATTTAGAAGAAAATGTGAAAATATTTTAGACACAGTATGCTTTCAGTAAATTTTAGTGATTTGGTAACAATTTTTTTATCAGTGAACGGTTTAAATTTAACTTAAACTTGATATAAAGAGACAGCTATAAATAACTAGTTTTGGGGACTATTCCAGCTCATTATCCGGAATAGAATTAAAACCCCGAACGAATATATTTTTTTCAAATTTGCTACATTGTTTAAATGAAAGTTCTGAAGTCAGAAATCCGAAAATTTAACCAGTTCTTCGATTAGTAAATAAATTTTTTTTTTTTACTAGTACCAACTTTCTTCGAGCTTCCGTTATTGAATTATCGTGTGTATTGAAATACAGGGAAAAAAAAATCACGTTAGAAAAAGTTTTAACTTTTTCCTCCAATTTTTATATTGCTTTATTTACTTAAATAGGTATGAAAAGCGTTCTTCAAATAGATGACAAATTTGGGTTAGAGGCCGGTTTTGTAAACTGTTTTAGAAAAGCTGAAACGAACTCGCTTTGTGACATTAACTAAAGTGGAGGAAAAAGAAAAATAATTTAATTCAGCTCCCAAATGGTCTACAGAATTGAATTCTCTTGAAAATCTTGTTTATTCTGTATAGAAATGTCAGAAACGTTGAGAAATATAATTTTCAACGATTATTATTTGTTTTTAAATACTAAATTTGTAGAGGTCTGAACAATGGTTTCAAAAATAAATTTTATTTCTCGTTTGACGTTTCATTGTTTAATTTATTTTTTGAAACCATTCTTCTTCATGAATTTATAATTTAAAAATAATAAGCATAGACTTTATCTTCCTAAATTATTTTTTTTTCTTCGTCCATCTAACTGAATTCCAAAACTCACAATGGCTCAAGAATGAAGATCGTAGAAAATTCGATCTGGTACCTGAAATGTTTGTTTTTTCAAAACGAACTCATTGGATTTTGGACATTCGAGAATCAGAAGCTACCTTTCAAAAATACAGAAAATTAGAAAAATGGAATTGTTATTTTGGGACTTATTTAATGGATGTAAATGGTTGTAATAAGCCCATTCCGTAAAAATTCTCCAACTATGGAAGCAAAGTATCACCTCGAAACCGTTCGCGGACTGGAGCACGCATGATGCAAAGGACCACTGAAATTTGTACAGTCAAGCAAAGAAGGAGATTTATTCAGGGTTCCCAAATTTTTCTAAAAATCTTCGAGATTATTTCTTTCCAGAAGTTACCCACTAATTTCAAACTGATGTGGCACTGCTTTGAGCTTATAGAACCTATTTAAAATACTTCATCAATCCATCCTCTGATGTTTAAAATTAAAAATACTTGGTACCTTCCAACATAAGAAAAAAAATCCTTGATGTCGTGAGTTTGAATACTGAATATTCGACTTCCTTTATTTATTTATATACAAAGACATTAGTTATATTAAAGAGAAAAAAATATTATTACATAGCTTTGGTGGTTGGTTGACAAGATGACAGCACTGAATAATGATGATATATACGAGAAAGACTATCAGCGAAAATGGAAGGATTTTTACTTGTTTAAAAAAAACTATAAAGCTGGGAAAATCATTTGAGATGAAATTTTGTATTTGTTTACAGAGGATTTATTATGAATAAATGTATCCGTTGAGCTTTTGGAGGTTGCTATACGATTAAGCCCTTCTAGTTATAATTGGGTAATTTATTCAAAATTTGATTGTTTCAAGAAAAATATTTGTTTCTTTAAACTCCTCCCATATGGCAACCTATGTGGGTATTTCTAAAAAATATAATGTTAGTCGAGCAACATACCAAGGGTTCAGTACGTTATAACTTCCGAAATACTTGACATAACAAATTTCATCTTATTATTATTGTTGATAAGGAGGGAATGAGAGTATTTGTGGAATTTTTTCATAGTTTTAATCTAAGCCTCTTCTGAATGCCAATAGATACATAAAATCACCCACAAAATGGGCAATTTTGGACTCTCTCTAACACCATTATTTTAAAATCAATTAAATTGAAAAAACTTAGCTTTTTATTTTGAACCCCACACAAAATTTGACACTCCATAAAATTAACAATTTTAAGACTACCTACTTTTGCATTGGTGGAAGATACATAATGTGTGAATATACCCAACTTTTAAAATTTAACTTTATATCTTATTTAGTTGATAACCCACACAATATTCTGACAGATGGACACTAAAGCATAGCGACACTAATAAGGTCCTGTTTTATTTTTGAAAGGAATCCTAAAAATATTGTTTCTGCATTTTTGAAGTGGTAGCTCTGATACCTAATGAGTTCTTCTTATTGAGAATATGGTAAAAACATTTTGGCGCCAGAATAGTCTTTCTTCGACTTTCCGTTCTTAACATAACGGATGTATGAAAAAAATTGTGCTTGAAAATTATCGTTCTAAACTAATAAGTCATTTCTAAACACAATTCAATATACTAGGGCCGTCCGGCTAATCCTGCCTGCTTGGGGTACTGATTAATTCCATTAGTAGTAGTATTCATATAAACTTAATTTAAAATAAAAATTGTGGCAAATCCATTGGCATTGTGTGAGTATAATGTTGGAAATTATATTATTTGATTTTCAATTCGGTAACTGTTTTCATCAAATCAGATTTAATTAAATTTTGATTTTATGAAATCAAATATAACCCTTTTCCATTTCCTATTTGTTATCAAACTTTTATTTGAAACACTTGAAGCTTCTGAACGTTTTCCAGGGAGGAGGGATAGAAGATAAACAATTCAACTCGTTAAAAATTTTTAATATAAAAGTAAAATAAATATAATAGTAAAATTTAAAATATTAAAAAAAAAAATGAAAACTTTTTCAATACTTGTTACTTTCTGCAAATTTCCCGATTAAGAAGTTTTTATCAGGAAACAACTTGAGAGCTCTAAAGTTTAAACTTGAATTAGAGCTGCTGTTTATTGATACAATCTTGTAAGTAGGTATCCTAAATTTCAGATACTTACCTACAACTAGTCGTTAACTTTTTGATTTCCTTCATTTTCGAACTGAAAGTTCTCTAATGACAAACCCCAAACTCTAATCACTTTTTCGTTTTATAAACACAAACATTTTTGGGATCATTTTGATTTCTTAAATCAAATAACTCAAGATTTAAATAGTTTTTCGTTTTAGAATATACAAGCACTCGAATGAACTTTCCATGACCTTCTGTTGCATATCGAAATCCAGATACGCATCCTAACTTACTAACTGAAGATAATTCAAGCAGGCTACCAGAGGAAAAATGATTATTTCTTTTAAAATATTTACTTGAAATATCATATTATCTTATTTGCCGTTTATAAAAAGAGTATCTAGTCAAGTCGTAGAACTTTAACAAAATGTAATAAAAAGCTCTTCTAATTCTTTAGAACTGAATAAAATAGGGGGAGGGGTCCTTTTTATGAAACTGGGTGGGGGTGGGGTGAGTCACAAGATAGAGGGGGACCACTGAGATCTTTATAGGTATTCCTCACACACCTATGGTAAATAAATTAATTATTTTAGAAAGAGAAACAAAGAGGTTGTCCTCTGCTTGATGCAAATAAACATACACACATATATATCGAGATGATTTATCTGTATATATATTATTTATTTGTTTGAGACTATAGTTTCGAAGACTTGGTGTTCATCATTAGTCTTTGTTTCTCTTTGTGAATCAACAACTCTGCTACTCTCGGCAAAAAAAAAACTTTTCAATTAAATCAAAGGAATTGTCATTCCATTGCCATTGATTGTAAATTATTTGTCATGGACAATCAATATCCATACGATATTGACTCCATGAAAAACAACATTTATAATTAAAAATTTTTAAGAAAAAATAAAACCGACTTCAAAAAATTAAATGCAACAAATAAAATACACTAAAAGGTATAAAATAATTATTATCTTATTTAGTTACAACTAAACGACGAAATATTAACATGAAATTACTTTTTGAAGTCGGTGCCAAACAAACTATTTCTATAAGCGAGCGTACCCACCAAACGTACTAAGTAAGATCCGTCGAGTGCGATTCATAAAAGGTATATGTTTGGCACCGACTTAAAAAAGTAATTTCAAAAATAATTATTATCTTATTTAGTTACAACTAAACGACGAAATATTAACATGAAATTACTTTTTGAAGTCGGTGCTAAACAAACTATTCCTATAAGCGAGCGTACCCACCAAACGTACTAAGTAAGATCAGTCGAGTGCGATTCATAAAAGGTATATGTTTGGCACCGACTTATAAAAGTAATTTCATGTTAATATTTCGTCGTTTAGTTGTAACTAAATAAGATAATAATTATTTTATACCTTTTAGTGTATTTTATTTGTTGGATTTAATTTTTTTGAAGTCGGTTTTATTTTTTCTTACAAATTTTTATTTTTCTCTTTTTAGTGATGTTATTAATAGTGATCCTCTCATCACAACTTGACCAGATTAATATTTCACC
This sequence comes from Forficula auricularia, assembly GCA_024734495.1. Classification (NCBI taxonomy): domain Eukaryota; kingdom Metazoa; phylum Arthropoda; class Insecta; order Dermaptera; family Forficulidae; genus Forficula; species Forficula auricularia. Next base: position 9,130,097 of record JALMQS010000030.1, on the reverse strand, counting down.
ATCCCTAAGATACCCCCTTTCCAATAAAAAAAGAATCATCGAAATCGGTTCATAAACAAAGAAGTTAGTCAAAATGGGACCAATCGGAACGTAGACTGGACCCAATGCAAATTTTTTTTTCAAAATCGGTTCATAATTGGCGGAGATATGAGGTAACATAGGCACAGAAAAAAAAAATTCAGTTGAATAGAGAACCTCCTCCTTTTTTTGAAGTCGGTTAAAAAAGACTGATGATGAAGACCAAGTCTTCGAAACTATAGTCTCAAACAAATAAATAATATATATATATATATATACAGATATATCATCTCGATATATATGTGTGTATGTTTATTTGCATCAAGCAGAAGACAACCTCTTTGTTTCTCTTTGTGAATCAACAACTCTGCTACTCTAGGCAAAACAAAAACTTTTCAATTATATTATTTTAGACCCCACCCATAATTCTAAACTGCTCAAAATATTAGTTTGATCAAAGTTTTAATATAATTTTTGATTTGAGGTAAAATTATTAAAAATTACTTGAAAATTTCAAGTTGGTATCTTATTTCATTTACGAGCTACAATGCTGCAACAGACGGACATACAGATATTGAAGTGACACTATAATGGGGTTTCTTTTACCTTTTAAAAGAAACCCTATAAAAATTGAAAATCTTTGAGTGGAATGTTACCAAGTAATTTCGAATCGTATTTGAATCTTAAAAGAAAAATTATTTTTAGTGATCATACAGCTCAAAGCTGTAAATTATGAATTGTAATTAATATTCTATCGAAAATTAATAATTACTTTGTAGTTTTAGAAAGTTTTGAATAAATAGAAAACCTTGAGATTTGATGTTGCTATTATGTATAGGTATTTATTTAACTTTGAAAAGCCTATAACTAGAGTTCTAAGATAAGCAATGATTATTTCTAACCTTATAGGTAGAATTACATAGACAATCTTTCTGCCAATGAATATTGCAATTAAGCGAACATTCTATACCTTGTGCTATACTTAGTTATTAAAACTTTGACTAGTAATTTGTAAGGTAGAGAACTTGGAAAGAATACAATATACCTATATTTACTTATAATTCCTTTGTTATAAATTCAAATTTAAATACCTATTTCATTTAGTTTAGAACACACATTTTTTCAAAACATTAAATTTTCAATAAAGTCAAAATTCTTAAAAAAATAAAAACAAAAATAGATCAAATCAAAGAAATTTCCTCGGTTTCGACTGATATTTTTTAATAATTTTGCTTGCTAGAAACTCGGGAATCATACACCAGTGCCAAAAAGCATCTTTCCAGTTCAATGGCAATCCTTGAAGATTTAAATCAGGCACTAACATTTTCATTATAAAATCTTCGCATTACCCCTTCTAAAGAAGTTTTCACTTCAAAAATCTTATTGTCATATAGAAAGAAAATAAATTTTTGTGTAAATACCATTTTTCAACTTTTCATATCTAACCATTTGCTATAATAAAAAATTGCCATAACATTTTTCATCAGTAATATTTAAAAAATCAATTCAAATATTAATAAAAAAATCTTTTCTAAATTAATTTATAAAATTTAATACGATAAAAGTTACAATTTTTATAATTCAATAAAAATAATTTGATTGTCTTCTTTTGTCTGAAGAAGTCTTCCTTCTAGGTCTTCCGTACTTTAGTCCGTTTCGATGAATTTTACATGGCGAAATATGGCGAATTTTATCTTGAAATTCCAATTCTGTTTCAGGCGAAAAATATCGAGGTTCGAATTGATTCTCGAGCCAATAATTCAAGGTTTCCAGTTTTCGTATTTCCTCCTGGGAGGGTTCTCTGGGTGGATAGTAGAAGGGAGGACCAGAGGGAAATTGATACGAAGTGATCTCATCATTAATTCCAAGCGGAGAGTAATATGGATCCCGAATTTGTAGCCAGGTGCATGACACCAAACGTAACGTCATAAGATAAAACGCCAACTGAAATTAAATGAGAGATTTTTAAAATTAATTTTTATTCCTAGTTTTTTTAGAAATATATATGTTGGTGTTTTCTTAAATTTTCATATTTCTTATTTAGATTCAAAATAAATCAAATTTTACTTTTACAAGACTCGGAACGCTCATTGCAAATTTCTCAGAAAGTGAAAGGCTAATGAGCTATCACAGGATGATAAAGGGTGAAGGCTTGTAATAAATTTAAATATAAAATAAACAATTCAAAATATATTTCTTGTATTTGTTTATCTCTTTGCCATTACAACACTTGAAAATCTCAAAAAATCATCAGAAAATAAAAGAATAATATTCTTTTTGGAGAGACGGACTGGTCGAATTTCACTGGAGAATTGTTGGAGGGCAGACCAAGGATAATGAAAAATAAAATTATGAACAAAAGAAATTTATTGGAACATTATTTTCAATCTCTTTAAAAACCGACGTTTCGGAGGAACTTCCCTCCTTCTAAAGAAGAAAATGTTTTAACAGAATGAAATAAATGTATTTTATTCGGAATTGTATACATAATCAGTGGGCACCCAGAAGTCTAAAAATACAAAAACTAAACCCCCACATGATTATAAATAATTTTATTAAATATTAAATATAAGTGAGGGGCCAGGTTGTATGGTAAAGTCAATTGGATGGCCACATCAGAACGTGTCAGTTTATTTTTATTTTTTATAAATGGGGACTAGTGTTAGTGTTTTAAGACTGTATATTTGATGATGATCAATAAATTACAGCCTCTTTTATAAAAATTACCATATTATAATTACGTGATTATCATTTCAAGCAATTTTTTTATATAGGATAAGTATACATGTTTTGAAAGAGTAGTCAATTGAATAATTTGCACAAGCAGTGCGTTGGAATCAAGTCATTTGCATACTGGCTGGGAAAATAATCAAAGTCAGCACCTTAAACGCCATTCCACTCGTGGCACTCATCACTAAAATAATCTCTAATTCTAATTATGTTTGAACATTTATTTATATATTTGAAAAAATTGACATTTTAATGGATTCAATAATAACATATTATATTTTCATTTTTCCAGAGTTATCTATTAAAATTTAAACGTGATAAAATTTTAATCAATGAGAATCATATTATATATAAACAATAATTGTTTTATGATTAATATAATCATTTTGACATGATTTTTCAATTAATTCCATTTAATATAAATTTAAATATTTGGTATAATTTCATGAAATAAATATGTTTACCAATTCATAATCCAAGGAGAAAGAAATAATATAAATAGACTGATGTGCACACCAAAGTAATTTCACTTATCTACTTAGTAATAACCTAATTACAAGCAAAAATTACATAATTCTAAAAATTTCAAAGATGGCTAGATATTTCTAGAAGACTATTTCAAATCTCCCGCAATACGTTCTAATCACTTTGGATCAGGACTAGAATCAGCATAGAGTACTGCTCAGATATTTGGAATCCCAAAAATAAAATTATCTAAAAATGGTATTTAAAATATGAATAAAGTAAGCTAAAGGAGAAAAAATGAGGATCCATTCATTTTCAAGTGCGCATAATTTTTTCGGACGATTGACAGTGGCGAAAACAAAACAATATAATATCTTATTTACTCGGTACACTCGGTTTTCCCTGCCTATCGAGAGGCACTAGTAATAAAGTCATTTTTTTCTTTTCTTTTGCTCATTAGATTTAAACATGTCTGTAAGGTGGAGGAAAATCATTTTCAACCTTGATTTTATGTATGTCTGAATTCCAATAAGGTAGAAATTTCGTTTTTTGGCCAAAATGTTATTCATAGATTTTGGGTTCCTTACATTTACAGCTTCCGGTTCAAAACTACAGAAAATTTTGGTGTAGATTTTAATTTGTTGTGATGATATTGGCGAAACTCAACAACAGCTAGCATGGGGGTACTTAGCTTTTGACCTAGGGGGGGAGGGGGGCAAAAATAATTTTCAACCATGATTTTTTCCGTCTGTGTGCCTGAATCTAGATAACTTTTAAGAACGAAAGGCTATAGAAAGTTTCTTCTTGTGATAAAATATTTGTATTTCCAATGCGGAGAATTTGTAGGCTTTCTAGCTTTACAACTTCTGGTTCAAAAATTCAGAAAAAAACATTTTTTGAATGAATTTATTCAGATTTCTAGGCAATGTTGTAATATACCCATAATTGAACAAGTTATTTTAATTGTAGATGGCTTTTAGTTAATTATTGTTTTGTGTTCGTTTTTCCTTCTGCAAAAGCAATCGTGATAATCAAAAAGTAGAATTTATTTGCGGGCTAGCGTTGTAATTTCTTTTACTTTATACTCGGTTCACGCTTAGTTGATTTTCAGAAACAAAACAAAAATTCGCTCAGTCCATGGAATGAGAGAAAACAAAGAAGAACCAGCATTGGACACACACACCCATGCGGAAACAACAACAAATTGAACTCAACAACTACTGTACATTCTCTCTCGTTAATCAAGGTTAATTGATGAGTTCAAAAGAATAGTGGACCATACCACTTTTGGTTTTTTATGAGAAATCCATCAAAATAGAGGTAAACGTGGTACCTGTGCTGTAATCTAGAAGGACGTTTAATAACTAAGTTTGGGCCACTCTGTCTATTTAGTTTTATCAAAAACCTACTTGGTAGAGGTTTATCAGCGAAAATGAGATTTGTGGTTTGGTTCACTCTGCTATTAAATAAAAACATATAAACAGAAAGAATCCGAAGAATAAAATCGGTTTATCGAATAAAAATATTTTTAATTAAAATAAAATCCCAGCTTGTTTTAAATCTGAATTTTGGGGAAAAAATAAACTCGATACCCTCTCTGCGAAATTTCGAAAATGTTTGCAATTTTTACACACAACTTACCTTATGAAAGAAATTTTAATAAAAAAACTTATTTTCTTTTAGTAATGAAGCTGTTGAAGCTTTTATTTTTGTGATTAATTTGAATAAAATTTGAATTTTTATTTAAATCCCACATAATTAATTATAATGATTTATTGAACACGAACAAATAATTCAAAATAACTACGGCGTTTCGATAGACTTATTCTGCAATCGTTATCAAGTATGAGCACCCACTCCGATTATAGGTTAACTTATTTTCTTCTTTGCAATCTCGTATATTTATATAAAATTATTCTCCCAATCTTTAACAATTTTAATTAGTATTTTTACATTATATATAGTAGATATTAGCTTATCTTCATGTAGTTTTGATTTGAATATTGACTTTATACTTGGGCGTTTCAGAAAGATTAAAAACCATGTTCCAATAAATTATTTTATTCACAATTCGTACTTTTCATTATCAACCCGTCTCAAAAAAACAACTTATTTTATTACTATTTTTTTTTATTAATAAAAATAAATGTGAGAATAATTGCCCAATCAACCCTTATTTACCCTTTTAAAAGTTTGAATGCCTTGTGTTGTATTGAGAGATTTTCGTATTTCTTAAGAAAAAAGCTTCTATCTTGGAAAGTGGGTCTTGCTACTAATATTAAAAAAAACTATCCTTTTAACTAAAAAAAGAAAATAAAAGAAAAAAAAGGAATTGAATCTATTTGTGAGCCGATTGATTTCTATTGGTGGCTTTGTTCTCACCCTGGGGGTGTTATTCGTCCCGTTGGCTGCAACTGTGGCTCTCGCAATGGGCGTTCAGCATTATGTCTAAGCCACCCTCGGCATCCATTTGAATAAAAAGGATCCATTCGGATGGCCAATCGGAGACACCGATACCTCTCAAATGGCACACAGAAAACCACCCTAGGCCGTCGGAAAATTATCTCCACTTGAAAACACCTCCACGTACTCATCATTTTAAAGCCTTTGTACTATATAAAGGACGTCCAACACCCCATCTCATTTCAAACTACCACTAAAATGCATAAAAGAAGAATACAGAAATATTTTATGTTCTTTTGAAGGAAATCATTAAATCAGTTTAAATGAAAATTTGAGAAAAACTGAAAACATTTTCATGTTTCTCTTCACTCTCAGCAAATTGATGATTTGCTAATTATTTTTGCTGAGAAAATTACTAGGATTTATTATACTAAATCCGAGTTGTAATGGATAATTTGTATTACATGCCAGAAGAGTTGTATTCACTTGGAATAAATTATCGAACTACCAAAACGCGATCCCGGTCGCTCTCTTAATGAAAAATTTGATATAAAGTGAGTTGTATTAATTAAACCTCACTTAATATAAATTTTATATATCGACTTGAAATAAAAATTATTTTATTCTCTGAAGTCGGTGTTTTTATACGATTTTTTTTTTAAGTGTAACTTATTCTTATGTGAGTTCGGGCGGCTGATTGCTAAATATTTAACGGAGGGTAGCAAATGCGCACTGTCTACTGTATAGCATATTATACTAATATATTATTAGCTCAACTTAGTGGTAATGTTTATTATTAGGTAATATTTACAGTGAATATTAATTAGCAAAAAGTGAAAATGTCTCGTGATTGGAAAATCTTCGAATTTCAATTTAAACGAAGGTTTGTTTCATTTCATAGTTTTTAATGAATCCAACAATAAATAATTTATAAATCATTAAAGCCAAATAGCTATTATGGACATTAATTTAACTCTTTAAATGCTACATTTTTCTTAAATTTTTTTTAAAGACCTCGAATGACAAGGGGATACCGGGACCCGGGAAGGGTGAATTCGATATTTCATTTACCTACAAGTAATTATTCGTTACTTCTTCTTTAGAGATTTTTACAATTTATTAATATTTAAAAAAAGAACCCTTAGTGGCTATGTGTCCCTGATTCAAGAATGTCTTCCCTTGGATGAAACTGATTTGGTTGTTTAAAATTTAACAATAAAAAATTATTTAAAAATTTTAATATTATTTATTTATTTATTCATTTAAAGATTGAATCAGTTTACATATAATAATTCAAAAGTGCTGATAACAATTCTAAAAGAGATGTCATGATACTATCGTGGTTTTCGTTAATAACTAGATATATAATTTTGTTTATGTTAGCTGTCATTCCCTCGGAAATCAAACCGATTGGCGATCTTTCAAGACGAATCTGAGCTGATTATATGTATCAGATGGAAGAATTGCCTTTGGCACGCAAAACTTTGGCCCTTGGGTTCGATTCCCGATAGAATGATAGACCTTCTATATATGTACCTAAGCATATTTTTCTATTATATCTTATTTTAACATATGTATCTATTTTTTTAATTTATATTAATTATTTTATATTAGCCATCAGCCATTCTGAAAACCCCGACATTGATAAGAATTTTTTTGCAACGGAATTTTCTGAGAGACAGACTGGTAGAAATGTTAATTGAATGTAATGGAAGGCAGCCCAGAGGTAGTGAGCAAAGAAAAAATTAACACATATAAAATAAGGTGTAATTTATTGGAATCCTTCCTCCTTTCCTTTCAAACCGACGTTTCGGAGGTTTTTCCCTCCCTATGATTAACATATGGATCATCAATTGCTTGTTACTTTGTTTTCTATTCGAGATGAAAAAGAATTTTTATAATGTTTTTTTGGCATTGTCAAAGGAGACAGAAAGTAACTATTTTTTGAACTACTTTCATTGACTTTTTGTTACCCTGAAGAAGGAGAGAATAAATCTCCGAAACGTCGGTTTAACAAATAAATGTAAAATAATAAAACCTCTATAGTCTTATTTTTACAACCACCGTGGACTGCTTTCATCAACATCCAATTGCATATTTATACCAGTCCGTCTCCTAAAGAAAATCTCTATCAATATTGGATTACATTTAGAGATGAAAAAAAATATTAATTTTCACACTCGTAATTTATTTATTTATTTATTTATTTAGACCAAGTTTTGAGAATACAAAAATTATAACCAAATCAAATGAATAAATAACAATTATATATGTTAATAATAAATTACTTAAGATCCATATGTAATATATTTTTTTATTTTAATATTATTTTTTTCTAAATTTTTTTAAAATAAATGTTTTTTATTCAGTACGCCCGGGTAGAAGGAGATTCTCATTGCGTTAAAAAATATCTGAAACATAGATAAAATCATTTTCAACCATGATTTTCATTTGTTTGTTGGATTGGGTGTGCGTCTAAACTTCGATGCCCACTATAAGTTAAAAACGAGAAGTAGCAGAAATTTCGTTCTAGCATCAAAATTTTTACATTTTTAATCTGGAGAATTGATTAGATTTTGAACTTTCTCTCAGAAGAATTTCCGGTTCAAAAATGCAAAAAATATTTTTTTGAACGATAATGAGATTTTAAGGCTTTGTTATGATAAAAATACAAACACATAAACACGTAAACGTGTTTTGTTGGTTATTTAAAAAAAAAGATTATTTGTTTAATAATTTTAAATAATCAAGTTATACCACTAAAATAACACGGCATTAAATGGGAATAAATAATATTTGCCCCTGTCTCAAGTGCTGTCTCTCGTGGCTTATTGGAAGTATTGCTCTCAGGAAAAAGGCTCATAAATAAAAAAACTAAATTATGAATCGTAAAAATTATATAATTTAAGTATAAATGTAAGATAGCTCTGAGTCTTGCTAGATAGCTTATTCTACACCCGACTATTACATAATTTGTAGTTTAGTAAGTTTTCATTATTTCCTCCAATGGGTCATCATGAACCCAACATAATTTTAATACATTTTTCACCTTACCTTGTCAGATTTTAATGAAATTTGTACTTAAGGTGCCCTCTATATAGACTAAGAAAAATATCAAATTTCATCTTTATATATCAAATGGCTTAGGAAATATGACTACTTAAAGTTCCCAAAAAGTGCCGAGAATTGCATGATCGATATTTTTCAAATTGGGATTGCAGATCTGCTAATTAAGATAGAGAAATGGGAGAGGTGTCTTTTTGTGGCATTTTTAATGTTATTTTCTTTGGTGTATAACACAGTAGGAGTTAATATGAAAAAAAAATGAATTCGATTTTAAGTTTGTTGTTTAGTACCTGAAAACGACCGGATTAAATGTTTGAATGTAATCGTAGTCAGAGATTCCTTTTTTTTTATTATTTTTTTTTTTGGCAAATATGAAAATATCATGTCAACAAATATATATTTTATATTCCGGAAAAACACATAAAAGCAAAATTCATAACATCAAAAACATTCATAGCAAACATACAATTTTAAAATTAAATACGAGTTTTATTTATAAACAAATACTGCTAGATATACCTATAATTCCATTGTCGATTATAAATCTTAAGAATACGACATGAAGAAAATTAGAAAAAGGTAAATATTTTAGAGTAGACAAAAATTTTATCATTTCGGTATTTTTCACAAATAGTGAGAAGGCGGCAACATTAGATTAAAATTTTAATACATAAGTGTATGTATATTCTTTTTAACCGACTTCAAAAAAAGGAGGAGGTTATTAATTCAACGGAATTTCTGTGTTTTTTTTTGTGAATAGATTTCTATTAATTTGGCCAAGTTCTGATGATGTTTGTTCGTCGATTTCTCTTTAACATGTGGACCGATTTCTATGATTTTTTGAATTGTGTTCAGTTTAGTTTCCGATTCGTATAAATTTCATTGGGATCAGAGCTTTTTTGTTATGTATGTTCACACATAACTTCTTTGTTTATTGACCGATTTCGATAATTCTTTTTTCATTGGAAAGGGGTAGCATATAGGTATAGCATACAGGTAGTCCCTTATTAATTTGGTCAAGTTCTGATCATATGATCAATGACAAAATAATGGAATTCTTCAATTCTTATGTGCAAATAATCGAAATGATAATAAATAAAATCTTGTATAAAAAAACAATCTTAAAACTTTCATTTAAAACCCGCTATCGTTTCGAGATAATTTCTCTTTATTAATTGAATTTTATTATCAATTTCTGATTCCTTCGCCCGAATCTTTCTCTCAAGAGATGCATGCAAAATATTATCATAAGTCACTATTCTTAACATCACTCGAAAATAAAAATAATTTTTAGAAAAAAAACGACTTCAAAAAAATTAAATCCAACAAATAAAATAATAAGAACTCAAAAATAAAATAAAATGCACTAAAAGATATAAAATAATTATCAAATTTAGTTACAACTAAACGATGAAATTATTACATGAAATCCCTTTTTGAAGTCGGTGCCAAACATACTATATAAGCGAGCTTACTCGATGTTGTCTTCATTACCCGCCACGTATTAAGTAAGGATCTACGTCGAGTGCGATTCATAAAATGTATATGTTTGGCACCGACTTCAAAAAGTGATTTCATGTAACAATTTCATCGTTTAGTTGTAACTAAATTATATAATTATTTTATACCTCTTAGTGCATTTCATTTTATTTTTAGTTCTTATTATAATACAAAGCTTCCTTATTTTTTATATAATATATTCATTTATTTGGTTTTAAATTTTTACTAAATTAATTAATAATAATTCCAATTTAATTCTTATTAATCGATTATCTTTATAAGTGTAATCAAGTATTTGTTCTATAATTATACATAGATGACTCAATAATACTTTAGATAAGAGGGTAGTTCATAAAAAATACAAATAACTGGAAAAAGGAACAAAAAAGGTAAATTTAAAATACTTGTTTTGAGTGTGAGAAGTTGTTGTTAATTTATTTATTTTTTGTAGGCGTACAAGTCAAGGTTAATTTACAATCTGCATCCACATGGACGGGTGTGTCTGCATGGCTTATTAAGACCAGTCCAACCGGACAATCCTTGTCGAAGTCCCATTGGAAGGCCGGAATTGCAGCCACATGGTGATGAACGGATAGTTTGGGGAAGAAGGATTTGAGGTTGGTCCTCAACGAGATAAGTGGATGCAGTGGGATAAGGTAAGATGTGAGAATGTCCGCAGGTTGGTTGAATGTGAACTTGGGGAACTTCGATGTCAACTTCGACCATCTCTTCAACTTCAACAGGTACGTTGATTTTTTGGTGTTCAATGTGGGTGCTGGGCACGCTGCCAGAGTATCCGCGAACTTGGGCACGTTCATTCATGTCACGATCGATAGCTTCAGCATTTTCCCATCGTTGGTATTGAGAGTGACCTTGTTCAAAAGCATGGGCATCAGCTTTAAATTCACGCTCATCTTTTTGATAATCAGCATTTTCCTCAGCAACTGGAATGTTTTCTACAACCTCAACTGGGACATCTACTTGTTCGTTGATGAAAGATTTGACTGGGACCTGGACGCGTTTGTGGCATGGCTGGTTATGAGTGTGAGTCAAAGGTAAAGAAGGAACGTAGCTTGAGGTAAAGGAAGGAGAATAGCTAGAATAGCTGGGGGAATAGCTGGGGGAATAGCTGGGGGCAAAGCTTGGAGAATAGCTGGAAGAATAGCTGGGGGAATAGCTGGAGCCAAAGCTGGGACCAGACAACAGTTCAATTTCTTGAACAGCTGGTCTTTGAATGATGATGTCGGATCCAAGACCACCACCAAGAAGACCGCCAGTGCTGTATCCAGAGATCAAACCATCTTCGAATCCTCCGCCACTGACCAGTCCAATTTGAGCAATGTCACTGCTGAGTGGGAGTTCGTATCCTGCTCCGAATTTGTTTCCACTAAAAAGCTTTCCTCCCAAGAGATTTCCTCTGTTCAAAAGGCCTTTTCCTGGCCAGACTCCGCCTAGCTGACCGCATTGACCACCGTGTGGTGATGCGGCAGCGACAGCCAAAAGAGCGACAGCTGCGATGAACTAAACAAAGTAGAAAAATCAATTATTATTATTATTTACACATCTCATCTTCAAATGCTTAAATTAAAAATTATTTTCTTGTGACAGAGAAATTTAGAATAAATTTATAATATATTATTACCAAACATTTATTTTAATATATGTTTCAATTAATATTGGTTTAATAATAAAATTTTAATTAATCAAATTGCAATTTCAATTTACCTTGAATGCCATTTTTGAACCTCGGAAGTCCTTTGAGATTGAAATTTAATTTACCTCTAATATATAGGAAAAGATATTAAGATTAAACGTGACTTTTTTCTTAAAATCATTTATCAAGAGACTATCAGAAAAAGAATTTGAAAATTCTTCTTCGGTTGTTTTCTTTTCCGATAATATAACGCACGTCCGGTATCGATGATAAGATCCCAGCAAATGCAACATTTCACCAAGTTTTTTTATATAAAAAGGATCATCTGATGTGAATGAAGAGTTCACAAGTGAAACAAAATAATAACTAACTTCTCTCAACGAAGATGGCATTCAAGGTAATGGAATGTTTTTTTTTTTTTTTTTAGGTACTTCGATATTCCTACTATAAAATACCATATATCAGTGCAGTAACTTAGAAAATATAAAACCATACTATAAATTCAAGGAAAGATGTTGAAAACCCAATTTGTTATTTATTAAATTTCTTCCAGAACTTAAGTGACTTGATTTAAATTTTTCATTAAATTGAAGGGTTGGTTTTGTCACAAATATAATAAAACAATAATTTTAATAACTATTAGAATTATTTAATTGATAACTATACAGTTTATACATGTAAAATGACAAATTCCGGTTCTTGAACGAGATAACTACTGAGGATGGTCGACCAGTGGTGACCGAAACTGTATAGTTATCAATTAAATAATTCTAATAGTTATTAAAATTATTGTTTTATTATATTTGTGACAAAACCAACCCTTCAATTTAATGAAAAATATAAATTCAACTCCGGTGATCTCAAATCCTTAGAAAACTCAAAAGAATTAATTTATCTTACTTAATAAGAAAAAGTATAAATGTGAGTTTTCTTAGTATTATATTATAATGAATGCACTTTGTTAATTTCATTATAATGTAAAATTTATTTAGAAATTTTTATTTTCAATTTATTCAATTAAATGTGCCTTTGAATTTCATTATTAAATAATTTTGTACTATTAATATTATTAAATTACGATCTAAATATTGAACAAGAAAATCATTTATTTACAAACGCGAACTTAGACGAAATTTTAAAACTATTAAACAAATTACTCTGGTATTTCATCTTATTACGTTATTGAAGAAAATAAAATGGGAACCGAATCTGTGTTTCTTTTTTTAAATCTTGGCTAGATTGTTATTCTTAATGAGAAATAGTCATTGATTCGATTCCAGCTTCAGGTCTTTCATGTTATCTTTAATGAAGCCTCTCAAATAATTTTATCATGAATTATAATAAATTTAATTACAAAACTTATAAGGCCATGCTTTTTGCACTATGAAAGAAGCACGTATATATAGTTGACTCTTACAGAGAAGAAGTACAATAATGCTAAAGACTATTTTTTCTTTTTTGTTAATTTTTGTTAAATAATAACAATAATAATAATAATAATAAAATTTTACCAGCGCTTGTGCTGAGTAAGTGTCATAACTCAAAATAATAATAATAATAATAATAAAGAGGTAATTTAACGTGCTTAGGTTAACAAAATTCCTGGGTTAAGTTAATTAAATGGATTATTATACAAATATTAAAAACAAGTTATAACCAAGCAAACAATAAACTAAAAACATTGATTATAATGAACACATTATAAACTAGAAAAAAAGATATTATTATTAATTATATAGTTCTAATTATATCATTTGTTTGTTTAATAATATTTACAAATTCACATATGATAACATTTGAGAATATGTACAAGAAAATTTCATCAATTTCATATTGCAGTTGATATCAAGGTCGTAGCCATCAGGGGTGGAAATCAATCAAAATTCAGAAAATATTAAATTTATTTGATTATTTTAGAAGTGTAACTTCATATCTTAGTGCATTCCACGGCTTATACGAAAAGCTGGTATTTATGATAATATCTTTAAAGCAATATCTATAAGTTAATAAATTAATGTAACCTGAAGTGTAAATAAAAATGCTTACCAATATATAAGTATATTGAATGTATTTTGATGAGTCTTTCCAAAATTAAAAAATAGAGATAATTATAGCTATCTTTTTTATTCAAAAGCGACATTTCAGAGGTTTATTCCCTCCTTCTTCGGTGACTTGAAGAAGGAGGGAATAAATCTCCGAAACGTAGGTTTTTTAATAAAAAAGATATCTATAATTATCTCTCTTATTTGAATTTTGGACTGTCTCATCAAAATCCACTTAATTCACTTATCAATCCGTCTCCAAAAACTACTTCAATCTTATATGGCATTTGTTGTCACCGCGTCCTTAAATTAAAGAAAAGTATATAATTAAAATATTTTCTGGATTAAATTGTTTCTACCCTGTACCAATGTTAATAAAATTAGTGAAAATAAAAATATAATCTATTAACATAAAGATTAGCTGAAATAAGAAAAGTTAAGTACGGAAGATACACTTCAAAAGTGTGTACTAATTACACACACACACACATATATGTTTATTTTTATTTTCCTCTAATTTAAAACACATTCGTTAGAGATTATTACATTAAAAAAATAAAATAGTTGCCATAAAATCTATATTTTTTAAAACTTTGGAACGATTTGTTATTTAAAACTACTACTGGCTACTACCTTGGTTGACAGGTAGGTACAATTCTCTTGGATGAAATTGGTTTTGGTTTTTAAAATTTGATCATATAAACTAATTTTAAAATTTTAATATTATTTATCTATTCATTTAAAGATTAAATCATTTTTCATAATAATTAATATGTGCTGATAATAATTCTTTATGTGATACTTTGGTTGTAATTTTATTGTTTAGGTTGACAAGATAGATAATAGAATACTCTTTTAGTGTTGATTGTTTCCAGAGGTAATGGTGCAGTGTAATGTACTTTAGACTGCTCCATCGCTTCTGAAAGCAACCATAACTGAAATCCATCGACACTCAACCAAACCAGAAGAAATTCTGCAATAAAATAATTTTATTCTCTACTCCAGATAATCAAGACATCTTTTAAAATTATTTTCATTATTTGTTTTATATTAGTAATTATTTAAATTTTTACTTTGGTGTGTCTCATTTTAAAGGTCAATTAGTTTAAAGTTTCAAAATATGTCAAGCATTTTTATTTTCAAAATTGTTTAATTTATTTTAATTTAAAAAAAATATAGTGTAATATATACTTAAAACATGTAACTATTTAAAACTTTTCGTAGTCTGTTGAACCTTGTTCTGGCTTTGTGCCAGGTAGTTGTTAACGTCGTTTTAATTTATTCATTCTAGGAGATTTACATACACTTAAATTATTCTATAGGTACATTGTATTAATTTATTATTTACTAAATTCGTAATTATTTGTATTTCAGACATGTGTCGCCCTCTTGGCATTGCTGGCCGTGGCCTCTGCTCACCCTTTTGCCCCCCGATGTGGGTGCCGTAGTCAAGCTTTCCTCCCATCCATTCCGAAGCCATCTTGTGGATGCCAAACACCCATCATGCCAAGACCCTCTTGTCAAACACCCATCATCACACCAACTTGCCAAACCCAGGTCATCTCTCAACCCTGCCACCAACGAGTTCAGGTGCCAATCACCAGCTATATCAATGAAGAAATTGATATGCCCGTGGAGGTTGTAGAAAATATCCCTGTCGCCGAAGAAAACGCCGACTACCAAAAGGACGAACGGGAATTCCGTGCCGATGCCCAGGCTTTCGAAGAAGGCCACTCTCGCTACCAACGCTGGGAGGATTCTGATGCCGGCACTCGAAACACGCAGGAACGTGGTTGCTCTCAAGCCCGAGCCACTATGATCCCCATGAAACGATGCGACCACCAGAAGGTCGATATTCAAGTTCCAGTTGAGGAAATCGTAGAAATCGATGTTGAAGTTCCACAACCTATTGTCCAGAGATGTGGATGCAACCGATGTGCCCAGAACTTACCCTGCCTTCAACAGCAAAGCTATTACCTCCCACAACCTGCCATTCTACCACAACAAACCTACGTTCTTCCACAACCTGCCATGATTCCACAAACTCCCATCCTCCCATCTTGCGGGTATAAACGACCCTGTGGATGCTCTAAACCTCAAGGTTTCTGTGGCTGCAATCAATACTTCTTTTAAATAGAAAACTTGCCAAAGAATTTCAAAAACACATTCTACAAATAATAAATTATATTTAAAATGTAAATACCAAATAAAATTACCATAAATAAATAACATGAAGCGAATCTTTAATTTCAATTTCACCTTTTGTAATTGTGGTAGTATCTAAAACCATTTAAGTTCAATATATGAGGCGCTTAGAGCTACAGTGGATCAAGTCCATAAATGATAGTTTCGAGATAATCAAAGTTGAAGTTTATTAACTCTAGATGAATCCTAATCAGATATAGAGAATATTTTTTTATTATTGTTGCAGTATGAACACTAACTTAAATATGGGTCATAATTTGAATATTCAAAAACAATAATTAAGGTGATTATTTAATTTTAAATAATAATTTCTTGGACTTGATCTACTTTGGACCTGAAATGTTTTTTACATAATGTTGATCAAATTAATACGACACAGTGAAAATGGATTCATTTGATTACTTTTTAACACCTGTATAATAAGATAAAATGAAAAGTAAATCCGGGTAGAGATACTTCCTTTCCGGATTTTATTTTTCTACTGTAGTGGCTTTGATACGCTGGAAAATAATTGATATGTACTACTATATCGAGATTTTGGACTTGATCCAGTTTAGCGGGGAAATTTTATGAGAATTTTTCAGGTCCAAAGTCAACTGCCATTTGTTAAAAATAGGAATAAGAGGGAATTAGTTCACTATTGTTTCTAAAAATATACACCATTAACAAGTATTAATCCGCAACAAACAAATTTTTTACAATTTTGGACTTAGACTTTAGCTCTGAGCGCCTCATATATTTATACATATTAATCAAGTTAAACATTAATAAATCAAAAAGTTAATTAAATTCTGATTTAAATTTAACCACAATTACTATTAGTTGTAGTTCTTTAGTGAAGCGATAAATATGAAGGACATTTGCAATTATCATTCTTACAAAGTGAAAGATAAAAAGTCTGTTATATGTAAATAATTGATTTCTCCAACCTTATCATATATTTATAAATTATATTTACATAGTAATTTGTATATTATACTATAAATCTCGTCGTAATTTTCTCGCTAAAAGATAATTAGTTAATTGTTAAAATTTTGAGACAGATGAGAAGCCATTTAATTTATAATTAATGGATTTAAATTAAATGAGTTTACCGAGTTTCAGGCGTAATCGACGTTAATAATGTTCAACTTGTTTTTAATAAATAAATTGAATCGAGAAATGGAACTCTTGGAAGTTTTGCAGGCTAGGATGCAGAGTTTTTATTTTTTACATTTAATTACATTTTTTTCTCCTTTTACTGAAATCGTTAACTAATGCTTCCAGGCAAATAAAAGAAGGAGTAGATATGACATTTTCTGATCATAAAAATGGAAAAGACAGAGGAAACTGCTAGATTGCACTTGAAAATTTAATTTAGTAGAAAAGCAATGGGAAACCACCCCTGTGATAAATTTTCCTAGGAAAATTACAATGGAGAGGATACTCTCTAATCGCCGACGCTCGGAATCGAGTATGACGCTTGAAGAAGAAGAAAAGCAAAGCTGAAGAAAAATGTAAGTGAGAACATATTTTATTTACTTTGGTCTTTTTCATCTATCATGTTTATTTTGTCTCTTCTGTCTGTCTGGTCATCATGTTCTGTTTTCAATGAATGGGTCCTGGTATTAAGTTACAACACAAATCATGTGCAGTTGAAAATGAACAAGAGCATTACGTGGAAATAAAATCTGGATAATTTAATTTTTCGAAAGGAAAAACTTTAATGGATAATTTTGTTAAGGGAGAATGGTGTAACTTGGTGAAACATTTTAAACAAAGTAAAGAAAATTTTGGAAAATTTATTTATAAGTGTCCTTTGTGAACTCCTGAAGATGGGCTTATACCCCGAAATATATATATAGAGTCTTGCTAAACAAGCATCTTATTTTTATTTATGTGAAACCTACCTAGTATTTTATATTTTAAATTTTAAAAAGTTTCTAAAAAAATTTTCAAAAATTTTCTTTACTTATTTAATGGATAACTTGAAAAATAAAAATTCGAACATTTTGAAATTTAATGATAAAATAGGTATAATTGAAATTAGAATACCTACTGTTTTTTAGGGTTCATAAAAAATATTAAAAAACTGAAGTGCTATGCCCCTTCATTATGAAAATAATATTTTGCATCAAACTATCAGGAAAATACAATGTTCTTTTAATATTCATAATTTTTACAAAAATATCTTTCTATATGCTTAGAAAATGATTTTTTTGAACCATTTTACATAACTTTCTTAAAATTCAAATCGATTTCCCAGATATAGAGACTTCAAAAAATTAAAAAATATTTTAGGTTAAAAATAAAATGAGAGAGTCTTCTGTTTTTAAATTAAATAATTTTTAATTATTTCTAGAGACTATAGTTTCGAAGGCATTGCCTTCATCATCAGTCTATCACAAATATTTCAAATTAGTTACAAATTAAGATTTATACATAGAAAATTTTGAAAAATATATAATGTCTTTTCTTCATGTTTCCTCTTGGGAGATTTGAATATAGCTCAGTTATATTCAAATCTCCCAAGAGGAAACATGAAGAAAAAGACATTATATATTTTTCAAAATTTTCTATGTATAAATCTTAATTTGTAACTAATTTGAAATATTTGTGATAGACTGATGATGAAGGCAATGCCTTCGAAACTATAGTCTCTAGAAATAATTAAAAATTATTTTATTTAAAAAACAGAAGACTCTCATTTTATTTTATTTTTAACCTAAAATAAAAACAATTCTGTTACCATCGACAGTGAAATCTTTTATTCAACTAATTAAAAAATATTTTAGAACAAGCTTTTTAAATAGTCACGTCATACATAGTTTGGTCACTATGTATTAAAAATAGAACCTACAAATATTAATTTTTGACACTCACCAACCATTATGGCAAGACTTTTGTTATTAGTTAAAGTTAATCATGGTAGTCTGATAGCTTTATTGTGCATCTGACTGTCATCTTTGTCAGAAACTGTAGCTTCTATGCCAAAAGTTCTCAACCTGTGGTACGCGTACTACTAGTGGTACATGAGAGATCTTTGATGGTACTGATATGCTACATAATATGGATATTTATCTCATAATTTATTCGAGAATGAAAGTCTTGCCTTTCTTCATTTTAATATGAATTTATGTTTTGTTTTTTTATTAAAATATTTCCAAATTTTTTAATAATCAAAAAATTCTCTCATTCTACGAAATCGTTTTTCTTTTTATTTGATTTTCGAATTTTTTGCTTCATCACTCCTGTTGCTTGTTGAGCGTACCGTTTAATTGCATAGTGAATCATGCACTTAACTTCAATAATTTTATTTGATAACGAGCTTAGCATGTTCTTTGTCTTTTTGGTTCAGCTATTGTTCATAATGTGTATTAATGAGAGTTTATTAATGGGAATTAGGGACAAGTTTTTTTGTGTGATTTTTTTTATTTTTCACCAATGTTTGGTCGACTTTGACGACTTCTCCAGGGTCTCAAATAGTTACATCATACATTCGTCTAAAATAAATTATTTTTCTTTATCTCCGTTAGAAACCATCAGAAATTCAAAAATTCAAAAAATCCGGCACATTCACATAAACAGTAGGTAATTAAATAAACAGTTTTAGAAACAATACAAACAGAATCAGACAATACAGTTTTAGAACAATAGAACGGAATCATTTTACTTATTTATTTTCATACATGGAAGTATCAAATTTAAATAAAATAAGATTTAAATAAGATTTTATTTAAATTTGATATTTCCATGTATAAAATAAGATTTCAATTTGATATTTCCATGTAAGAAAATGGTTAAGTAAAATGATTCCGTCCTATTGTTTTAAAACTGTATTGTCTGATTCTGTTTGTATTGTTTCTAAAACGTTATTTAATTACCTACTGTTTATGTGTATGTGCCAGATTTTTGAATTTTTGAATTTCTGATGGTCGTTAGTAACGGAGATAAAGAAAAATAATGTATTTTAGACGAATCCGTGATGTAACTATTTGAGACCCTGATGAAGTTGGCAAAGTCGACGAAACATTGATGAAAAATCAAAAAAATCACACAAAAAACTTGTCCTTAATTTCCATTAATAAATTTTCATTAATAATAATACCAAGTCTAATATTCCAATGAGTTCGAGACCTTGTTCATTTCAAAAATTTTCTTAAGAAAAAACCCTTTTTAAATTTTATACAATTGTTCAAAGAATATTCTAGAAAATTAAATCGTTAGTCGATTTTTTTAATATTTACCTCTTGTAGTTGACAATTCGATATAGATTTTGGCGAGGGGTGAACCGCGATTGGAATTAGGTGTACATCATCTTTGGAATTATTTGGAATTACTTTGGAATTCATTAGATAATCTATTGTCATATATTGTCTTCCACTTGGAAATGAAAGTGAAAGTGGAAGTAGGTGTATACGATTTTAGGTCGGGGTTCACCCCTCGGATTTTGGAATAAAACAGAAACCACCCTTTTCAGAATTATTGATCCCACTGGCTAAGAGCCATAATCTTTGAATTGTGATTTGATATTTAAAATTTTGCAACAGAGTGAATATTGTTCCTTACGGTATTCAACTATTTCGGGTCGCTAGATATGCCGTAGTAATTAAAAATAAACTAAAATATATATTGTTTATTTATGGTTATAATATGATTTCGCATTAAAATCTCAATAAAATTTTCTTATTTTGAACAGAAACTTTTAAAGCTAGAGCAGTGTTTCTCAACCTTTTTTGGTTTACGGCACACTAAAAATATCTGGAATCATTTGTGGCACACCTGAATACAAAAATATGTAAAAGCTGTATGTTAGAAAAAAAATTCAAGTAATAACAAATACTATTTCAAAGTTACAAAACCCATGCAATTTTAATTATTTTTCAAAAAGCCTCGTGCCACATTTGACGATCTTTCGCGACACACAGGTTGAGAAACACTGGTCTATAATACAGACTAATCAGCTTTTGATTTTTTTAATATATACATTCTTTTTGGCACCAGAATGAACTTTTTCAACTCTTGTGTTCTTGAGCTATCTTAAGAATCCATCTTAACAATCTATTAAAAAATTCAAAAAATCAGAAAATTATCGAATCGTTATATAAGGTGCTTTTGAGCAGCAGCTAATGAACTGAAATTTGGCAGTAAATTTTGTAATATTTCTCTAAGCTCAAGTTCAAATTGTTTGCTGAAAAATTCCCGAATCACCAAAATATGAGAAGAATGTTTGAGAAAGTACCAATTTATTGTCTTTCCTTCCATTTTATTATTATTAAATTCTGTATTTAACAGTTCTGTGGTAAGTGATAAAAACAATTTTTTCAAACTCCCTTGACAACAAATCATTCAAAAGACTGGACATAGCTCTAAATTTGTCTACTCGTTATGTCTTAAACCCAAAAGCTCACAACCACCTTTCAGATTAAAAGCTATATTTTAATTTTATGCTTGAAGATCTTGTGTCCTTACTTGTTTCTGAGTTACTTAATTTTGGCTGAAAAAATTTTGTTATGACGAGAGTTATTCAGTCATAAAGAGAATTCAATGAGGTTGTTCTCTGCTTGATACAAACAAACATAAATTTATATAATTTATTTGATTGAGACTATGGTTTCGAAGACCTTCATTACCATTTTTTTTAATTATAAATTTTTATCTGTTATTTCCCATGGGTTCAAATACCAGGCTGGATGTAGGTAAATTCGTTTTGTCATAATAGTGAGCTGATCACATAACAAACCATTACAACATAACGAATTTATATCTGGTCAAGCCAGTAAATGAACCCATTAGAAATAGCAGATAAAATATTTATAATTAAAAAGACTGATGATAAAAGTCAAACCTTCGAAATTATAGTCTCTAACAAATAAATTATATATAGGGTTATGATAGATTTATTTTTATTAGTTAATTTTGATCAATTTTATTCATTCATATTTTTAAATTCTCTTTCTCGTTGATCATTTCCTCACAAGTCAATACTTAGTAGATTTATTGTATTATTTATTCGTGTTCAAGAAATAAATACTTATAATTAATTATATGTGATTTCACTAAAAATTCAAAAAAAAAATTAGTACAAGTTTATCATAAAAAAGTAATTCTTTCAGTCCTTCAAAATGGGGGGGGGGGTCTAAGGCTTTTGAATTAGCTTCCAGCCAAATTTCATAAACACGCGACTTTCAGATATATTTTTTTTTTATGAATCCCAATCCCCACTAGTAATTCTTAGCTATTATTTATCTTATTTTTTTTTTAATTTTACTTTATTATTTTCGCTTCTTAAATTTTTTGGATCATCCTCTCTTGTCAATTTTGTTACTTTATATGTTGTACAACAGTGGTTCTTAACCTATGGGTTACGAAGCATATTTTGTAGGTCGCACAGAATCGTTAACCAAATAATGTATACATTAATTAACAAAAAATTAAAAAAAAAATATTTTAATTTATTCAGTACCTACCTACTATTAAAAATAAAAATATTAAAAAGACATGCTTTTTCATTAAATTTTCATTGGATCGAAAAGTACCTTTATTCTTAAAAAAATGTAGCTTTTTGGAGAGCGACATGAACATATTTCTAAAATTTGGGTCGCGGCTTAAAAAGGTTAAGAACCACTGTTGTACAACACTAGGTGAGACCAATGTTTGTATAGATAGTAAATAAATAAATAAAAATAAATACAAAATCAATATTAAAATGAAATATAGATAATTGAATTTATTTCGTTAGTAAATATTAAATAAATTGATTAGTCTACTTGCGACTTCTAATTCACTAGCGGTCGTCCTAATCAAATTCTCTTGATTGATAAATGCATGCCTATCGATATTCTGTGCATGGTTTTGCTGACTTGATGATAAAAAAATTAACAAACAGGTCAATGCACTTTAAAACAAGCTGAATAGTAATAATATTTAATATTTCAACCAATATTCTCGGGTAGGCTATTTGTAAAGTAATTTAATAAAGTATTTGTTGATAAAGAGTAATTTGATCAGAGTGAAATGACGTCAGAAAGACACTCGCAAACAAAACACGAGAAAATAAAATCAACTTGAATATGGAAGACAAAATAATACGTCCAAGAGAAAATACAACGAACGCTATTACTTTGAAATAACAAAAGAGTATTTTTCAAATAAAAAAAAGAAGATAAACGAACCAGGGGAAAAAATACTCCATGGAAAAACAATTAATGACCAAAACACTTAAGAAATATCCTTTGGAGTTATGTTGTAATCGTAAACTTATTATTTTTTTCCTTACTGTATAAATGAATGTAAAGAATGAATTGTATTTGAAACAAAAAAGTCAAGATTCACTTTTTCATGGTCCCAAGAATACTAGAGAGGTTGTTATAAACTCAGATATTATTTTTTCTTTATTTTTATTTTTTTCAACGGACAGAATCATACTATATATAACGTTTTTTTTTATTAATTTAAATGATTGTCCTCATTATAATATGAAAAAAATTAATCCATGACGTTCTGAGCTATTATGCTTGTTAATCACTTATCACCACTGATAAACATTAGGGTGAAGTGACAATTTTTTCTAGCTTTAAAATGCTTTATATGTTCAATGCCTAACAGAATTTTGAAAAATAAATATTTATGGATTGACACTAGAGTGTTAAAAGTCGAATTTCTCAATATCGGTATAATGATTATTTTTTTAATATCGATATTAGTATCAAAATTGAGAAATTTAACATATAGAGTAATTTTAATTTATAAATAAATATTTACACGGGTTGCAGGACACAAGACAGAAGTGAACGTCAAATATTAGTCCACCTGATTTAATCTAATTGCAAATATTTCAGTTCATTAATCTCATTTTTAATAATATAAGAATACAGTACATGGAACACCGAGCGATGCTGGATGTAATTGCAATTAAAAATAAAATTAATATACACCGATATTCTTTCGTTGATCCTTTGAAATCCTGAAGGAGGTAGGTTCCTTCGAATTGTCGGATTTTTTAAGAGAATGAAATTGATATTCTAATAAATTATTTTATCGAAAAATATCTTGAATTAATTAAATTTGGCAAATTCTAATATATAATAATATTTGCAATGATCTATTAGTGGAATTTAAAATAAAAAACCAATTAATTTTATTAAAAGAAAATTGAAATAATCCAATTATAAATTTTTATTCAAACAATCACCTGTGAATGATTATTTGAACTAACAAAAAACCCATCAAAAACAACTTAGCTGAAGTTGAGACCCTAACAGATCAAATTGTCAACACAAAAACCCCCTAACCCTTGAATTTCATCCAAATCGTTAGAGCCGTTTTCGAGAAACCGTTTCTATATACCTACTCGTATATACAAGAATTGCTCATTTAATAATATAAGATTCTAAATTAAATCCGTTTAAAATTTTCATTTTGTCACCCTTCCCTATTTTGGAGCGTTGATTTTTCGACTCTAGGGGTCCACAGATTTATGTACTTATACAAAATTTGGTTGAACTTGGTGTAAAGGCCTAGAATTTTCATTTTTTGACCATCCCCCTATTTTGGATGTTTGAATGTAGTCCTGGATATCTCAAAGGTTTTTGATCAAGTTTGGCACTTCAAGCATTCTCTTGCCACCCTGGACTCAATTCAGAAACGAGCTATCATACTGATAAGAGACCACCCGACCCTTACGGCCTCCCGACACTTATTACCTTAAAATCTTCAAGACTCCGGTGCACCGTAAAATTGTACTGTTGCCAAATTTTTCGCGACCCCCACAATTAGTAGCATAACCCCTAAGGGTCGCTAGCCCCAGTTTAAGAAGCTCTAGTCTAGTCTATATTTTATTTTGCTAACTTAATGAATAAATGCGCCAAAAGTCGGACCAGTTAAACCAGCTGAATGATCACATTTAATTGTTTACGCCGATTAAACTATGAAAATGATTACTTGTTAGTTGATTGGAATATATCCATACTTAATTAAAAATACAAATGTTTAATTACTATTTTTCTATTTATTATGCTTATATAGGTAGGTTATAAGCCTCTTTATCCCCCCCTTCCCTTTCCCCATTAATTTCCCATTCTCAGAGCAGGGAACTTACGGTGTACATTTTCCGGCTAATCTGAATACAGTTTAAGAGAATATTTCATTATTTACTATCTACTTTTACTTCACTTGTAAACAATCCTATTCATTTTCCAAGCAATGTGCACATCATGTGCTACGTACCTATACTGTAGCAATGTAGGATATATTCTAAAATCTATTTTTAGAAGGGTGTGCTATTTTTAGTGCCAAACTTTTGAAAAAGGTGAGATTCTGTTCCCCAGGGCTGGTAACAATATAAATATTCGTTCGCATCTTAGTATGTATATTTAGTTTCATGGTCATGTTTTTTCAGTTGTTATTGTATTCATGAAAGCGTTTTAAACTAGTCTGACAATAATTCATTTCAGGTCATCAATAAAACATTTTCATTACATAATTATTGTTGAAATAGTTTTTACAATTCATTAAACAATTTATAAATGTAGGTAAATGATAGTCGAAAATGTAAACAACGTTGTTTGACATGAATAATAATTTTTAAAAAATTTTACAATGAGAAAAAATTAAAATTTTACTCCCAAATGGGACTACTAAGGGCCGGTTGTACTGAAAGTGCCTGTCATCTGATTGGCCATCCCAGTCCCTCCATTTACCATCTACCCTTTGTCACTTGTAAAAAGCATTTACTTTGAGACATATAACAGGCCCTTAATGGCAATAGATAGATTAGATTCCGCTCTGCTACGACACACAACATGTTACAGATTAATTCTGGTTTTAATTGGCCTATTTTTTATCTATGCTATTTGTGTTGTGACTTGTCGGCTGCCCTTTTAACAATTAGATGCTCTAAAGGCTCCCCAAATTATAAGAAATTATGTAATAACAAAACGGCTAATCCGAGCAATAAAGAAAAAGATCTGAATTAAACCACGGTTAAGCCGAAAATTGCAGATATTTCATATTATTCACAAAATAAAATTCCTATGTAAATAATAAACGAAAAAATTTCAAATAAATATACCTACCTATTTATTAAATAAAAAAGATCGTGCCCAACATATGACAAATATTCATTACCTACATAAGACATTTTTGTTAAAAAAGAAAGTCGTCTACTGATAGGCACCACCTTTTTTTTATCTAATAAATTATAGGAAGTTTTTTTTGGAGACGCGCAATAGAAAATTGATTGTGTTTGCAATCATAGCTGGATTTATCGGAAAGCAAGCCCAAGAATAATGAAAACTACAAATTCTGAAAAATATTTATTGGAATATTATTTACATTCTTTTAAAAACAATCGATGTTTCGGAGAATCTTCACTCCTTCTTCAAGGCAAAAAAGAGTAAACGAAGGAAGCTTGTAACACCCTCCTTCTTACTTCCTTTAATAGTGATTGTGCTTTCTTGGGGCTAATTCGCAAATGGCATATACCCACAGATAATTCTAGGAATTGTCCGCGGCTAGTTATAAAGAATTTTATATAGGTATCTTTAAATTTTTTCCGATTAAATCAAACTATATTTAAAAATCTTTCAGGACTATTGCACACATATAATTTATATTGGTTACATCTAGAACTCTTTCTTACTTGCAAATTGAACCGTTTATTTCTAAAAGAAGGATGTATTCACAAACCAAGGGGCGTAAGCACAAAGATTTATATCATTTTAAAAGGTTTAACCGGTCAAGGGTTGAAAAAGTGTAGAAAAAAGTATCTCACAGCAAAATCGATCCTACCCTTTTTTCAAAGTAAAAGTCTCATTTAAAAGAAGGTGCATTTTGTATTATACCACCCATGCAGAGTGCTCTTCTTAGAATTAAAATTACTGGCTCATTCGTATCGGATCGGAGTCTGTTATAGTATTTTCAATTATGTAAGTATCTAAAAAAAAAAAAAACGTTAAAATATGAACATTTTTTGACGAAAATAACCTGAAGTGTTCTGATGTGGCCATCCACTTGACTTTAACATACAACCTGCCCCCTCACTTATATTTCATCATCATTGAGTATACAGTCCTAAGACTGGTTTGATGCAACAATCCGTCTCCACTCTACTCTGTCCCCTGCCAGCTGTTTAACCTCTCTAAATGTCTGGCATTCCATATCCCCAATTATTTGGTTGAAATATTCTAATCTGGGTCTTCCCCTTCCCCTTTTCTTTCCCACCTCCCCTCCAAGATATCCCTAAGCAGTCCCCCATGTCTCAGTGTGTGCCCCATCATCTGACCTCTTCTCTTCTTCAGACTCTTCCACAAGGTTCTTCTTTCTCCGATTCTTCTTCATTTGTAATTTTATCCATCCATTTGATATTCATCATTCTTATATTAAACTTATATTTAATATTTAATAAAATTATTTATAATCATGTAGGGGAGGGGGGTTAGTTTTTGCATTTTTAGACTTCTTGGGTCCCACTGATTATGTATACAAAATTTGTTTGAATTTGCTCAAATGTCCTAGAATTTTAATTTTTGACCCTACACCCCTCCCCCATTTTGGGCGGTTAGTTTTTGCATTTTTAGACTTCTGAGGGTCCACTGATTATGTATACAAAATTTGGTTGAGTTTGGTAAATGGCCAAGGTTTTCATTTTTTGACCCCCCACCCCCCATTTTGGGCGGTTAGTTTTTGCATTTTAGACTTCTGGGGTCCCACTGATTATGTATACAAAATTTGATTGAGTTTGGTAAATGGCCAAGATTTTCATTTTTTGACCCTCACCCCGCCCCCCCTCCATTTTGGGCGGTTAGTTTTTGCATTTTTAGACTTCTGGAGGGCCACTGATTATGTATACAAAATTTGGTTGAATTTGCTCAAACGACTTGGATTTTTAATTTTTAACCCCCCTCCACCCCCCTTAATTTTGGTTCGATATTCACCAAAATCTAATCAGCTCTTAATCTCAATGGACCAAAACTACCTGTGAAATTTGGTTTCGATATTCACACTAGTTTTTGAGCTAGCTGGTCGAAAAAATTTGTTAACGCACAGACTAACTAACTAACAGACATTTTGACAAAACAATTATTATCTCGAAAAATATAATTTTTTCGATGTTCAGTTATTAGAGCTTTTTTGTAAAACGAAATGCCATGGTTTCGCTCAATTTTTTTAATCGAAATAGTTTAAGCCGTTTTTGAGATATTATGAAAAAAAGAAGGAAAAAACCCACTTTTTTCATGCACGATTACAATACTTGACCATACTCTGTATGGTAAAGTAAAAATGAAAGTATAAAGAAAAAAATAATGGATATGATTTAGAATAAATAAATTTGGAGAAGGCCTGTCTCAATTACATCTTAATAAAATTTAAAATATAAATTGAAAGTTGAAGTCGACTGTAGGTGACTTGTTAGGTCAAATTAGTCTTTTTTGGAGTGCATACTTTAAAAAATAAAATCTTGATCTCTTAATTTTTTAATCCTTTTCCTCGGCCTAATTTAATCTGAAAATTTAATTGTTTAGACTGCATCAGCTCTAGTTTTTGAGATAAACTTAGTGACATCTCCGAAAAGTTCAATTTTTTACTATATTTGAGGAGTATTGCTTTAAAACAGCTATACTTGAGATCAAAATATTTACTTTTAATATTGAAAAAATATTCATCTATCATTTCCAATTTGCCGCTTATTTTAATTCCAATTTATAGTAAAATAAATCAAAACTACTTTTTTTGAATGAAAAAAAAACAATGGAAAATGTAAAGTTAAAAGTAAATAAAAATTATATGAAACATTCATTTACTATGAGTTAAGATTACATCAACTCCACAATCTCTATTAATTAATGAAAATGTAGTTTTAGTTTGTTTTTTTTACTATAAATCGTATTCTCATTGGTCTGAAAACCAGTGGTAAAAATGATAGAGATGAATCAAATGGATCAATTAATAAAACTAAATATTTTGATTTTAAGTTGTTCTGAATCAATACGTCACAAGAATAGATAAAAATATCCTTTTTTGTAGAGGTAACAAACTGTATTTCAAAAATTAGAGCTGATAGAGGAAAACTATCCCTATTTTTAGAATCAGCAATTCAAAAATTCCCAGAAACAGGTCTAATAATTTAGATAACAAAATGTTTGTCGGCCAGTGTTTTGAAAATGAAACTAATAGATATAAAATTTTAAGCTTATTAGGAGGGTGGATTAGTTTTGAAGAGATATTAAAATGGCGTTAATAATAACAAAGAAAATTAAAGGTCCTCAGGACAGTCAAACGAATTTCAGAATAAAAATTTAAAAGAATCAAATTTCTTCTTTTAAGCCGTTCGATGACAAACAAAAAAAATAGTTAAATCACTAAAATGTGCACGCTTAGATCACCGAGTCCTGAAAATTTTTTCACGTTTTCATATTTTCTTGCAACTTTATCAAAATATGCTTTCTAGAAATCAACAATAATCTAAATCTAAATATTAAATGTGAGTATGCACGTGGCAATGGCCGAATACATCGATTTTCTATATTACCTCAATTCCACCCTCAATTTCTACTAATATTCTAGAATACACATACCTATTAAGTAAATACTTTACAATATAAACTTCATTCTTCAATAGTAAATTAATAAAAACCAAATTATATTGATATTGATTTAATACTATAAGGGCCTTAATACTGCAAATACGAAAGCTGCTCATTATTCTATTGATATATTCTATAAGCATTATTTAATCAGGAAGTAATTATAGGCGAATTCAAATGAATTAGACCAAATATATATACTTATCCCTATAGGTATTTAATTTGTTTTAAAATTTGGCTAATGAATATATTTAAATAAATACAACAAAGAAATTTCCTCTATTTCGTATTACATTGAAGCTATAAAATATATTTTAATTTCTTATATCGAGCCCAAACAAATTAGACTTCGTGTAGCTAGTAGAAATGTCAAAATCACGAAAGACCAATTTTAATAACATATACACACATCCTCACACACACATTAATTGATGTTAAATAAATATTTCTCAACGAAAAAATAAATAAAAATATGACTAACGATAAAATAAATAACAATTATGAGGAACCAATTTAAAAAAGTTGACCAATGATCAAAATATACGTATAATTTATTATGAATAATTAAATAGGAAAAAAACGAATGACCATATAAAAATTCCTATCTAGAATCAAATAAGCTGACGTGTTCTGATGTGGCCATCCACTTGACTTTACCATACAACCTGGCCACTCCCTTATATTTAATAAAATTATTTATAATCATTTAGGGGAGGGGGTTAGTTATTGCATTTTTAGACTCTTGGGGGGCCCACTGTGTATACAAAATTTGGTTGAGTTTGGTACAAGAGCCTATATTTTCATTTTTTGATCCAACACCCCCCCCCATTTTGGGCGGTTAGTTTTTGCATTTTTAAACTTCTGGGGTCCCACTGATTATGTATACAAAATTTGGTTGTGTTTGCTCAAATGGCCTAGATTTTTAATATTTAATCCCCCTCCACCCCCTTAATTTTGGGTCGATTTGCACCTAAGTCTAATCAGCTCTTAATCTCAATGGACCAAAACTACGTGTGAAATTTGGATTTGATATTCCCACTAGTTTTTGAGCTATCTCGTCCACGAAAATTTGGTAACGCACAGACTAACAACCAGACAGACATACTAACTAACAGACATTTTGACAAAACAATTATTATCTCAAAAAATATAATTTTTTCGATGTTCACATATTAGGGGTTTTTGTAGACCGAAATGCCATGGTTTCGCTCAATTATTTTAATCAAAATAGTTTCAACCGTTTTTGAGATATTTCGAAAAAAAAGAAGGAAAAAAACACATTTTTCATCCACGATTACAATACTTGACCATACCCTGTATGGTAAAGTAAAAATCAAAATTTTATGAGTTCAAATCGCTGATAAAAGCAAAATTTAAATTTCAAAGGAAATCACAAGCGGTGGATGATATTTTATCCGAGAAGGAATAAATTATTT
Source organism: Forficula auricularia (assembly GCA_024734495.1). NCBI lineage: Eukaryota > Metazoa > Arthropoda > Insecta > Dermaptera > Forficulidae > Forficula > Forficula auricularia. The sequence continues at coordinate 9,099,013 of JALMQS010000030.1, read as the reverse complement.
TTCATTAAAGAAATCAACCCATCTGATATAATTTAAAACAATACACTCAATCTTAATATAATAGATGTCCACCTCTTGTGATTTTCTTTGAAATAAAGTTTTTGATTAAAAGCGATTGAGTTTTTTAATTTTCAAAAAAATTCTTTTTTTTTTAATCTAGGGTATATTTGTGTCGAATGGTTTGCAACAATTTAAAGACCAAGTATAAGATCTTTTAGATGTTTGAATTGATTCGCCCCCTGAGAAGTCAAACCCAAGTGCCAAACTTTTTTCCTGTGCAGTTGTCTTAACCGTAGAGACGAACTACGCATTTAATAATTATGTACAATACTGCCTTACACTGAAAATTTCATTCACTTGCTAACAGAACTTTACATTCGAGTTCTTGTTTAGTAAATACCTACCTATATGTGTGGGTCAAAAGGATTTCGTCTCTTGTGCAGAAAGCAATTTGACAAGTCAGTTCTACTCCCCAGGGGTATCCTTTCTGGCCTTAAATAAATCATATCTATTAAGATCATTGAATGTCGGCCTTTAGATTATCTTTATAAAATTTTTGACTAAAGAAGATACTTTTTTTTTAATTTAAATATAATATATTTTGATGAAACTTGTATAGGTTCTAGTATTAGAAATATTTAAAAGAAATCCCTAAAAACGATTGTATGAAATAATGAGGCCACAATTATAACACTACATTCACCCATCACAAAGCAGAAATAGGATATAAAACTTTCCTCCAAAGATTTCTCATTTTTCATAGGAAATTAATAAAATGTTAATTTAAGGAGGTTCCCTAATAAATCGATTTTCTTGAAATCCTTTTAAAACTTTGAATACACATATTTATAAGTGTCCTTTATACGTAGAAATTTTTTTCAATAGTCCTTGCGGCCCTATATTTGTAAATATTGACCATTGAAATTTGCATATTTAACACGCGAACCCTGTCCCAATTGATGCTAAAGCGACTGTTTCATTAAATAACAATCTTAATTTTCTTGAAATTATTTTGAAAAACTGAGAATCATTAACTGAAGATGTAAAAAATATTTATCTGTTAAAATAATTGTAACAAGTGGTATTCGTTATGTATGAAAAATGTTAAAAGTTAGGTACTTTTGATGGTTTTCATTTTTTTCTCTCATGGCATGGCAAGTGAGAGTTGGCGACTTGGCAACGCCGCACTAAAATCACTCAATTTTTCCATATCTAAAAAACTTCTGCAGCTGGTGCATTTGAGATTTTTAGCTAATTCTCTCAGCGTAACTATACTGTTCTCATCTGGAATTTCGCATTGAGCTGTCTCATGAAGTGTTTTTTATATTCTTTGTCTTTTAGCGTCGGTAAGAATGTAATGTTGCCAGATCCGAGAAACAACGCAGTGAAAATATTTTTGCCTTTCTGCGCATGTGAGAGTAGGGGAAAGAGCGAAATACATCTAAGCCATATTAGGGAACGTCCTTAATAAGGGAAGAAGAGGAATAGGTAAGCGAAAGTCATGTGGAATACACAGTTTATTTTAAATGAAAGATCATTATTCTTTTATATCTCATTTTATTCCTTTTAATTTTTTTAAAAGTAAAAATAAATAATTAATCGTTTTATTTATTTTCCTTTGTTTAGGTTTGTGATTTATATTCTTCCACAACCGCATCCACAACCAGGCGGATGTCCAAGGCCTAATGATGAGAGTCCATAGGTGGGAAGGTACGCATCATAGTAACCTCTCCAGTGTGGCTCATATCCGTAACGGCTGTAGGGCAGAAGAGAGCTTCCAGGACTCATACCCAAATGGCTCTCACTGCAGCCTCGCTCTCTAGCATGGCCATGTTGGCACAGCCGTTCGTCGTATTTTTTGAAATGAGAATGCCCTTCTTCGAGACCTCTCGCATGCATAAGTTGCCCCTGGGCAGCAGCGGCGTATTCCGCACCTTGAGAGGCGTGAAGCTCTTTCGGACATCCGCAGGAATATAACGGAGAGCAAGCAGCATACGCCACGAAAAGCACGCCAATTAAACACAGTACCTGTGCAAACAAACAACAAATTATTAATTAGATTATCAATTAAAGCAAAATAAACATTTCACTTAATTAAATATTTGAATTAGGTATATATTGTTCGAATATGTATGTACCCGGAGACAGTATATGTATAATAAATAATAACAAAACAAAAACAATAATCATTAATTATTTATTTAAAAGCACTGAGAAACTTAAATATATCATTCTAAATGTATTGTTTATAGAAATTAATTAACAAACAATAAAACGTTTTTGATAATGGCTACTAAGACATTTTCCCGTTTCATTGATCCGAGATCCAATCCTCACTTTTTAAGGTGCAATTTCGCTGCGACTGCCCATCGTCTCTGTCAGCAGTCGACGGTGGGCAGTCGACTACTGCTTCACATTGAAAAAAAGGGAACATGTTTCTGTTGAAAATGCTCAGCAGTACTGCTGACGTCCAACGAAGAAATAATATGTTCCTTTTTTTTTTTTATGTGAAAGTATTGGTCGACTGCTGACCACGACGGTGGGTAGTCGCCGTGAAATTGCACTTCTAGTGTATTATTTTTATGTTGATTTAATAAAAACAAACATTTGAATATCATTAAGTGGATATTGATGAGAGCAGTCCAAAAAAGAAGAAGATAATTTACATTATCTTTTTATTCATAAAACCGACGTTTCAGAGTGCTATTCCCTCCCTTCTTCTTCACTGACTTTTCAAAACCCTGAAGAAGGAGGGAATAGCCTCTGAAACGTCGGTTTTATGAATAAAAAGATACTGTAAATTATCTTCTTCTTTTTGACTGCCTCATCAATATCCACTTAATTCACTTATCAGTCCGTCTCCAAAAATTACTCCAATCTTATTTGAATATCCTTTTATTTTAGACAAATTAAGATTTAGTTTTAATTTTTTCTCGAATAATTCAACCGCGAAAGTTAAATAATAAAATCAATAATTTCTTATGTTAATTCTCTCAATTTCATTTTTCCCTTTTCAAAAAATAATAAAGTGATTTCTAAATATTAAGAGTTAACATAAGAAATTATTGATTATATTATTTAACTTTCGCGGTTCAATGATAATTTTATTTATTTGTACTATTTATTATAAACTTTTTTCTCTGAATCTATATGATGAGTATATACTTAAATCTAAGAGTTCAAATCGCTGATAGTAAGTCTTTGAATTTCTAAAAAAATAACAAGAGGTTTTTATCTATTAGATCGTGTTCGATTACCGAGTGAGAAAAAACAACCCTTCTGACATATATAATTAAAAATAATCCATTCCATACGTATACTTAAATCACTAAAAGAGATATAGTTCAGAAATATTTAATGAATCAAACACTAAATGAAATCAAACTCTCGCAGACGCAATAGCGAGTAGGAAAAACTGCAGACAGTGACGTCATTGCATCCTAGATACAGTCAAGACAGCAAATCAGATAATGCATTTTCTAAAGCGCTGCACACTAGGCTTTTTCCTCTACCTGTTTTTGGGATGGGAGCTCTGGTTTGAAATTTGGAGGCCTGTCGAAATCGAAATGGCGTCACTGCTTACTGTCTTTCTCGTTAGATTGCTTGATTTAAAATATAGGACATGTTCTATTTTCCGGATTTGTCCTGGGATGCTTTTGAGTGGAGGCAAGCAGACAAAAAATCATTAAAACAAGCCTCGTGTGCAGCGGCCTTAAGCTAGCATTTCCAAAAAAAAGAAGCTTTTCCTACTACGCTTGAGGAATACTCTCTCTCAGTTTAGTTGGAACTATAACTGATCTATGTAAGTTGCCCCTTAATTAGATATTTCCATAACTTCCTGATGGTGTGGTGTCCCAGGCTCTTGTGCATGCCGTCTTTGAATGAACATAGAATAAATAAAACTTGTGGTGTTGCAAACATTTTTTAGAGAGTTTGTGTTCCAATTATTTATGATTTTTTTAAAAATTACTGACCTGTTTAATTTTACCTATTTATTAAAATCTTTCACTCATTTCATAAATACTCTCATTTTGTGGCCTATTTTAATACTTTCACGTATACTTATAATAATGTAGATAAAAATATGAGAAATAAAATAAAATATAGAAAAATACAATACTATAATGATAATAAATTTATATTAATAGTAAAGTAACATATTTGATTGCATACCTTCATTTTCAGGAAATTTGCTTGTAGCTTGAGCTGAGGAAACTATACTCTTTGGTTACAATACCTGAACATTTTATACTTAACCAGCTTTTGATAATTATTTTTTTATCAAAAAATTATAAAAAAAATAGTTTATTGATCAAAAAGTATGATGGCTAGACAAATTTTTAGTAAATATCACGTTTTAGCATTGAGATTTCACTAGTTTTCACATATAAAAGGCAGCCAGCTCTCTCTTATCAATTTTGCCATCTTTGTTTATTTTTATAAATGAATTATGCTGACGGTAAGTATAATTTTTATTTTAATAGAAAATTAGGGTATCAAAATATATCATTAGTATTATTAATATATAACGGGTATTCAATTAATAATTAACCCCTTAAACGTTCACTATTAAAATCTGGAATAGGTTCAATTTCTGAGCGATAACAACCCTTCTATATGTAATAAAATATATTTAATATGTCTTAAACACATGACAGGCTCATTGATTGATCGATTGTCTCTCTTATTCATTTTTATAAATTTTCAATTTAAAAACATGATTTATTTTTAAGTTCTAACTAAGGCCAATTGTTTCTAATGAAAATAATAATTGAATTTTCTAGTATATTTATTTTTACTTTCTCTTACATAGGATACAATTTCAAGTACCTACTATATTTCATTCACTTTCGGGAGGTTTATATGCAAAGTCTTCTGTCTCTGAAACTATAAAAATTAGTTAGATAGCAGTACTATGATGTTTTTTTATTATTTATTTGATTTCAAATGAGGCAATTAAAACCGTGAGAACAGTTATCAGGTTCTTGTAAGGACAAAATCTTCTATGATCTTATTTAAATTTTATTTATTTGGTCAGTTTAATATATGTAGCTCATTTCACATTCACAAAGAGAAACAAAGAGGTTGTCCTCTGCTTGATGCAAATAAACATATACACATATATATCAAGATGATATATCTGTATATATATTATTTATTTGTTTGAGACTATAGTTTCGAAGACTTGGTCTTCATCATCAGTCTTTCTTCAATTATAAATGTTTTTCATGGAGTCAATATCATATGGATATTGAAAACTTGGTGTTCCTTCGTCACTGGAAGGCTAGGAACTAACAAAGACATTCTCTCCGGGCTCACACTCAAATATAACCATTTGTTTCCCTTTCTCCTTTCTCCTTAGAAAGGAGGAATTTTTTTCCTTTTTTTCCTTTTATCTTTTGTTTAGCAAACATCTTAAGTAGATTACTATTGGATAATTCAATTTGATTGTTTAAACAGAGTTCTGAATTTCTATTGAATGACTTCAAAATTTCTAAAGATTCGATTGCGCTAATCAATTTTGGGTTCCTTTCTCCTTTTATTAATCTAATACCTTCTGGGAAGGAGTGATTGTTTGAATTTAAATGTTCTGCAAAAGAATTTTCGTACTTTTTATTTTTATAATCTCTTATGTGTTCATTTAGTCGAATTTTCAGATTTCTCTCGGTCTTCCCTACATATATTGCTTCGCAATCTTTGCATTTCAAACTATAAACCCCTTCTTTTTCTATATTTGGTAATTTGTCTTTTTTATTTGAACCTAAATCTTTTCCTAGAGTAATTGGAGTTTTGAATACTGTTTTGAACCCTAATTTTTTCATTTTTTGTTTTAATTTTTCCGAAATTTGTCCATAATATGGAAGAACTATTCTAGGATTTTCTTTTTCTTTTTCATTCTTTTGTGAATATACTGATTCCAGGGTTAATTTTTCAATTTTTTTATTTAACATTTGGTCTATAAGGCTTGCTTCGTACCCATTATTTACCGCGATTTCTTTAATTGTCTCTAATTCCTGTGAATATGCTTTTTCTGATAAAGGTATATTTATTAGTCTATGTATCATTGAATGGAAGGCTGCGTGTTTATGTGACATTGGTCTACAAGAATTTTTATGTATTACAATGTCAGTAGCTGTGGGTTTTCTATAAATTTCAAAGGTGTGCTTATTTCCGGAGATATTTATTTTTAAATCTAAAAAATTTAGTATTTTCTCTTTTTCTTTCTCTACTGTGAATTTAATTTTCTCATGAAGATTATTTATATATTCTATAAATGTGTCTAATTGTCTATTTGTTCCTCCCCATAGTAAAATTATATCATCTACGTATCGATAATAGTATATAATGTTTTTTGAATATTTTTCATTGTCAAGGAATTTATTTTCAAAATCATTTAAGAATATTTCTGCTAATAACGGGGACAATGGAGATCCTATTGATAATCCCTCCCTTTGTTCATAAAATTTGTTCCCAAATTGAAAGAAATTGTGGTTGATACATGTGTGGACCAAACTGCTTAGATCCATTTTTTCCAGGTTGTTTAGGCCAACTGACCTGAAAATAATTTTGTCTACTAACTGTTTTGTTTCGTTTGACGGTATATTTCACATTGCCTTCGTAAGAATGGATGGGCTTCTCTCTGTAAAATGTTAGATTTGGGAAGAAATTTTATAAATAACCATAGCAACTGCGTTGTTACCGCTCCAATTACATTTGCTTAAGACATGGAGGTATCGATTTAAAATCAAAAATATCCATCGATTATCATCTAATGCTTGAGGAATAACCATACTATGGTACATTGTATTTATGACACGTTATGATTATTCTTATTTCTGAAGACATGAAGGAATTAACTTAAAATCAAAAATTAGTTACCAATAATAATCGAAACGTCAAAAATTCATTGTAGAATTATTATTCCCTGTGTATTAAATAAGAATCAATGCCTATTTTTGATTTCAAGTTAACATAGCCAGTGATATCTGATTAATAATAAAGGAATAAAACATATTATAGTAATATTTCAAACGACTATGGATAAAGTCTAGCAACGATCCTAACAAATTATTTTAAAAAACGATTTTTAATAACTATGTTTAATAAGTATCACAAGTTTTGAGATAAGTAGGTTTTTTTATCTCGATTTAAACAATATAATAAGACTTAGTTGAAAGGATAAAATTAAATATTTTCAAAGAAAGGAAGGTTGCAAGCTAAAGACGTGGAGCAGACACCAGTCATATGTTTTATTTTTTAATTAAAAATTGACTGCCATAATTTCATTTGGAATTTTATTAGCTTTTCTTAGGCTTCTTTCACTATCTTCCTCAATTATATACAAATCAGCAATGGTCATTTTCGCCTAGTTCCCTCTCCCTCTGGCTCTTTATGCAGGAAATCCATTCCAAATGAATTGCCTTTTAGGTTTCTGCCTGACCTACTCAAAACAATTGTTCGACTTATATAATTCAGTATGGTAATTATTTCCGCCATTTGTCAACTGCATATTCTCTCGAATAACGTACCTATACCATTACTCCAAAATTAGCTTCACATGCCATTACTTAGATAATTGAACAGTAATTGATTAAATTAAAATTTATCATTCTCTTCGGTAATTCAAGGGTCTTTCGAAATTCATAGGGGCTGCATCTTCTTGCATTCGATCTCATTAAAAAAAAATAAAGTAATAACTGTTATGTTCTTATTCGAATAGTTAAATAAAAGGACTAGGCGTAAATGTAAACAAAACCTTTATTTGCGAGACACCAAAGCAAAACAATAATAATAAATAAACATCAAGCGTCTCCATGGTTACCGCCATCAGATTCCATCATTGACTTAACACCTCCCCCTTCAAGAATATGATTTTTTTCTTGGATCTATTTCAAATTTCAATCTTGGTTTTATAATCCTTGTGGATCTTCTTGGTTGATTTTCAACTGGAGTACCTTCTTCTTGCTCATTCAATTGATTGTTGTTTCTTCCCTCTTCATTGCTGATATTTCGATCGTCTATCTGACTCGACTGATTGGGCGGCTCAAACGAATCAAAAGAATCAAACAAGTTTCTATTTGTTTTCACCTTATACACCTAATAGTTTTTATACCGACGTCTCAACTGGTTGGCATGTCTAACTACTGTGCTCTGCTCTGCTGAAACTTCAAATATGACATTCCCGCTCTGTCCTATAATAATACCGGGAATCCATGCCCTTTGACTGTTATACATATGGACCCATACCAAGTCTCCGATTTTAAATTTTGGTGGCATATTATCTTCTTCAACTACTTCAAAATTAGGAGTGTTTTTTTTCTTCTTTCATAAGGTCTAGTCGAGTTCTAATAGGACGTCCTAGAAGTACTTCTGCCGGGGATAAATGTGTTTTTCCGATATCAATTTGTGGTAAATTTTGATTAGGGGTAATTCTATATGTCGTCAAAAATGTTATTACATTTTCTTTTATTGTCTTTCCATTTCTTCGTAATTTGTTAAGAGTCCTTTTGAAAGTGTCTACATAACGTTCTGCTTGGCCATTACATTGAGGATAATAAGGTGGAGATTTTAAGTGAAGAATGCCGTTGGATTTACAAAAATCTGAAAATTCATATGAAGTGAACTGGGGTCCATTATCAGAAACAATCATTTCTGGGATTCCGAATTGTGCGAATAGAGTTTCAAGTTTATCAATAGTTCTTTTACTGGTTATTTTGTCCATTATATAAATTTCAGGCCATTTGGAAGTAGCATCTACTATTACTAAGAAATATAAGCCATCTATCGGTCCAGCGAAATCCAGATGTAACCGTGTCCATGGTTTGCGAGGTATTGGCCACGAATATAGTTGTTCTTTGCTTGGTAGCTTAGCAGCCCCCGCACAATCATCGCATTCTCTTATGAATGTTTCAATATCTTTTTCCAACCCTGGCCAATATACAAAACTCCGGGCGAGAGCTTTCATTCTCACCATACCCGGGTGAGATGAATGTAATTCTTTTAAAACACCTCTGTATAACTCTTGGGGAATAACAATACGATCGTGGAAAAATATACAATCACCTATAATAGACAAAGCATCACGTCTTTTCCAAAATTCTTTCATGACAGGATCATTCACATTTTTAGGCCAACCGGTTTGAATAAATTTTATAACTTTTTGTAGGTCCACATTTTGAGATGTTAACTTTAAAATTTGCTCCTTCGTTATTGGTAGTGATTCCAAAATATTTATTAAAATGGCATTAACTTCTTTTTCCATCTCGACACTTGCGATTAACGTTTCTTCTTCCTTTCCACTTTTGTGGTTACTTATCAATCGTGAAAGGGCATCAGCCTGTCCAAAATCATTAGAGGGTATGTATTCGATATTAAAATCATAATTCAACATGATGGTGGCCCATCTTTGAAGTCTTTGAGCAGTGTATACAGGTATTCCTTTTTTGAACCGAAAATCGAAACTAAAGGTTTATGATCTGTTCGTAATTTAAAATGTCTTCCATAAAGATAACGATGAAATTTTTTTAACGCAAAAATAAGCGCAGAAGCTTCACGTTCAATCTGACTATAATTCCTTTCGGCAGGCGTAAGTGTTCTTGATGCGTGAGCTATAGCCTTTTCACTACCGTCAGGAAATATGTGGCTAATAACTGCCCCTAACCCAGTGTTTGATGCATCAGCGGCTACTACTAATTCTAAATTTGGATTATAATGTGTGACCAATAAGTTTGAAGACAAAATTTTCTTTATATTCTCTACTGCTTCTTGACACTCCTTAGACCAATTCCATTTTGTATCCTTTCTCAATAGTCTATCTAGGGGTTCTCTATATGTCTGTAATTCCCCTACATAGGTCGCATAATAATTTACCATACCTAAAAATGATCTTAATGACTTTTCGCGATCAGGTACTAGCATTTCTAAAATTGGTTTGATTGAATCAGGATCTGGCCTCCGTCCAAATTTATCCACTATCGAGCCTAAGTATTTGACGGATGTTAAGAAAAATTCGCATTTTCTAAATTTTATTTTAAACCCATATTCTTGAATCCTTGACAAAATTTTATTTAAAGTAATTGTATGGTCTTGAACATTTTTGCTGACTATTAATAAATCGTCTAAATAGGCTACTACGCCATCGATTCCGGTAATCATTGTGTCCTTAATCTTTTGAAAAATTCCCGGAGCTGATTTAATGCCAAAGGGCAGTCTATTATATTGAAATAAACCGCGATGTGTGTTAATAGTTAAAAATTTCCTTGATTCCTCAGCCACTTCTACCTGAAGATATGCTTCTGCCAGATCTAACTTTGAAAAAATACATCCACCAATTAATGTAGAAAATATATCTTCAGGTAAGGGCATTGGATGTTGATGTAATTGTAAGCAATCGTTTAACCCTGTCGAAAAATCTGCACAAATTCGTAAAGAACCATCAACTTTTCTGATTACTACTATTGGGGCGGCCCATTCAGAATAAGTAATCGGTGAAATTACATTAAGATCTACTAACCGATTGATTTCTTTATCTACAGTTTCTATAGCTGCATAAGGCACCGGACGTTTGGGTTTAAAAACGGTCTCCCGTCTGTAGATATAATTGAGCTTTAACCTTTGTACAACAACCCAAACCAGGTTCAAAGACTTGTGAATATTTTTCTTGAAGCTCTTTAATAATTGATTCTGTATTATTAATATTGATAGAATAGCTCTGATTTAAAGAACCATCACAAATTTGATTAATTGGACCATCCCAAAATCCTAATAAATCTATCATATCGATTCCTAAAATATTTATATCATTATTCCTTATAATGAATAATTGACCATTGACCTTTTTGTTTTCAAACGTAAAGGTACATAGAAAGTTCCCAAGGAAATCTATAGTTTCTCCTGAAGCTGATTTTGCGATATGTGAAGTTTTATTATACTGCGATCTGTCTAAATATTTCCAATTTTTTATCGATATTAACGAGATATCTGATGCCGTATCAATTTGAAATTTGATTGGTTTGTTATTAATTAATATAGTTATAAATTTGCGCTTACTTAGAAATGGTGAGGGAGTCCTGTAACGAAAAGACCATATTAAGTTGAGTGAGCGTATTATCTTCACTTTTGTAGACTTCTTCAGCTGGCTCAGTACCTATACAATTATTTTTTAAATGGCGTATATCGCTTGTATCGGGGACAAAATTCTTCTTTATGCCCCATTCCATTACACGTTCTGCATTTATGCTGGGAGTACGGGCAAAACCGGACATAATGCATTTGGCCACATAACCAGTAAAGGTAAGATGGAAAATTCGATTTAGTATTCGTATTTTTATAAAGTTCTGACTTTGACCCTTGATTTATTTCTCGTCGGTTGTTTCTTGAGAGTACGCCATATACTTCATTTTTTTCACCCTTTGCTCTAAATTCTATTAAATTTGAATCATGTTTAACATTTTCAAGTCTCTGGCATTCTTCAATAATCGTCTCAATCGTCATTTCTGGGTGTGAATCCATTTTTGCTAAAAGATGAGTACGGATTTCAGCTTCTCCAGGAGCCTGCAAGCCGCAAACAAAAATAAGGCACTTGAATTGGTCTACTGAGATATTTTTAAAACCGAATTTTTCACAATTAGCATTGACAGTTGCTCCATATGATGTGAAAGAATCTCTTGGATTTTTTTTGTTTTTAAACAATTATATCTCTTTTGAAACGTTGATATTGATCGACCAAAATGTTTAGTTAACTTTTTTATGGTTTCATCAAAAGAAAAATCTGAGGGCTTATGTGGTAAAATAATATCTGAATAACGTTTAAATACGGTGTTACTTAACTTTGATATCAAAATCCGAACTCGAGTCTCTTCCTTCAATATAGTATTTAACTTTTTTGAAGTCGGTTTTTATTTTTTTTATAAAAATTATTTTATTTGTCTTGAGTTTAATAATAATTTCAATTTACTCTATTAATTGAAATTATTTATAGCATTTCATAATTATATTGTTGACTTTGAGATTATTATTCCTTTGAGCTTGTCAATTAATTGAAAATTAATTAAAATACTAATTAGAAAATCAAAATGTCTCACAATATTATTAGCAAATAATGAGGGGTTATTTAGGCTAAAATTGTATAATGATAAATTGGGCTGTTCCTGGAATTGGATTTGATTTCAAAAACAAAAAATAAAGAACCGTTGTTTCAACGATGCTTCCTCAATAGAAAGTGAAACTGTATTTTTTTTGGTGAATTGGTTGAGGATAATGTGTTGAAGGCAAATTTATTAAATAGACAGTATTCGTCCGTTTTTGTAGCTCTAGAGGAGGGTGAGTTAGTTGATGGAGGTTCTAGTGATAGTCAGATGGAGGATTTAGTCATTTTGGAATCGGATATAACATTAGGTATTAAGAGGTTAAAACCAGGAAAGGCCTCGGGGGAGGATGAATGAAATGAATGAAATTTGTGTTCTGATGGTCTTCACTGGTAACGAAGATAATAAGAAAATTTAGACGAATGTGTGACTATTTGAAGCCCTGAAGAAGTCGGCAAAGTCGACGAAACGTTGGTGGATAAATAAAAAGTCCTTAATGAAAACCTGTCCTTATTTTCCTAATATAAACTTTCAAATTTAACAGTAATATAGATTTAAAATAGTCTTAGCGAAGCGCTAGCATATTCTCGCTGAAGATACTGGTTTGAATGAACAGACATATTATCGACAAATTTGATGATTTTTCCAATCTTTATGAATGACTATTTTATGTAAAGTAGTCTAATAATAATTTTTATTTTTAAATAAAAAGTTTTCTTATTTAGAGTATTTGGAACCCAAAATGAGAAAAGTTTTAATTCAAGAATTAAAAATATACTCAAATCTTTTTATTACATCTTAAAAATTAAATTGAAGAATGTAGATTTTTTTATTTTATTATATACTCAACGTTTTTCTCTATAATTTGAATAAACCCCATTTTGTCTTTATCCTGGGGGTAAATATCATTTTTTGATCTTATTAATCTTTTACTTTACCATACAGAGTATGGTCAAGTATTGTAATCGTGCATGAAAAAAGTGTTTTTTTTCTTCATTTTTTCAAAATATCTCAAAAACGGCTGAAACTATTTTGATTAAAAAAAGTGAGCGAAACCATGGCATTTCGCTCTACAAAAAATTCCTAATAAGTGAACATCGAAAAAATTATATTTTTCGAGATAATAATTGTTTTGTCAAAATGTTTGTTAGTTAGTCTGTCTGTCTGGTTGTCTGGTTGTTAGTCTGTGTTTCCAAATAATGTGGACGAGCTAAGCTCAAAAAACTAGTGTGAGTATCAAAACCAAATTTCACACGTAGTTTTGGTCCATTGAGATTAAGAGCTGATTAGATTTTAGTGCATATCGACCCAAAATTAAGGAGGGTGGAGGGGGAGGGGGTTAAAAATTCAAAATCTAGGCCATTTGAGCAAACTCAATTGTATACATAATCAGTGCGCCCCCAGGAGTCTAAAAATACAAAAACTAACCCCATCCCCTACATGATTATAAATAATTTTATTAAATATTAAATATAAGTGAGGGGCCAGGTTGTTATGGTAAAGTCAAGTGGATGGCCACACCAGAACACGTCAGCTTATTTTAATAAAAATGATATTTATAAAAAAATTTGTATTTTTATTGTAAGTTAATTCTCATGTTAAATTACTCGAATAACACGAGTGAAACCATTTTAATAATGATAATAAATTTTTATTTTTGATAAGAATATAATACCTGTCACCTTTTATGCTTAATCGTACAAAGTTTGATGAACTATTGTATCCGTGCATATATATATATATATATATATATATACATATGTGTGTGTGTGTGTATGTGTGTGTGTGAATAATTGTATATTTTGCTTAGTTTTTTTTTTTGTTTTTGAAATATTTAACAAATGGCTAAAACTATTTTGATTAAAAAATTAAGCGAAAACATAAAACATTTTTTAATAAATAATATTAATTATTTTGTCAAAATTTCTGTGATTGAGTGTGCTATATACGTATAATTACCAAATCTTGGGTGTGATGCTGTAGCTCAATGACAGTATCAAGAATAATGAAATTTACTATTAAAGATTCCTATATTTAAAAATTTGGCCATTTGTATTTTCACATTGTTAAAAAAATATTTATAAGAAAATAAAACTAAAATTTTTTTAGGATTATTAATTCTTTACAATTTTTTTTCTACTAAAAATCCTCAATGTTCTTTCAGTTTGGATTTGTGGAAATTTGATTGTAAGATTACTATTCAAATATAATTACAATACTTGACCATACCCTGTATGGTAATGTAAAATAAGCTGACATATTCTGATGTGGCCATCCACTTGACTTTACCATACAACCTGGCCCTTCACTTATATTTAATATTTAATAAAAATATTTATAATCACTTAGGGGAGGATTAGTTTTTTCATATTTAGACTTCTGGGGTTCCCCTGATTATGTATACAAAATTTGGTTGAGTTTGATAAATGGCCAAGATTTTCATTTTTTGACCCCCCCCTTATTTGGGCGTTTAGTTTTTGAATTTTTAGACTTCTGGGGTCCCACTGATTATGTATACAAAATTTGATTGAGTTTGGTACAAGTACCTAGGATTTTCATTTTTTGACCCTACGCCCCTCTCCCCAATTTTGGGCTGTTAGTTTTTGCATTTTTAAACTTCTGTAGTCCCACTGATTATGTATACAAAATTTGATTGAGTTTGGTACAAGTACCTAGGATTTTCATTTTTTGACCCTACGCCCCTCCCCCAATTTTGGGCTGTTAGTTTTTGCATTTTTAAACTTCTGTAGTCCCACTGATTATGGATACAAAATTTGGTTGAGTATGCTCAAATAGCCTAGATTTTTAATTTTAACCCCCCCCCCCCTCCACCACCCCCTTAATTCTGAGTCGATATGCACCAAAATCTAATCAGCTCTTAATCTAGATGGTCCAAAACTACGTTTCGATATTCAGACTAGTTTTTGAGCTAGCTCGTCCACAAAAATTTAGTTGAATTAGTTAGAATATTCTCTCTCTCTCTCTCTCTCTCTTTCTATAACGAGTATCGTTTTGGTGTGAGCGCAAAAGGCCATTCCTAGAATAATAGAAATTAAAAAATTAATCTCTAATAGTGTGAAACAGGTTTGAACTTGTATTTGGCTACCTTACAACACCCCTTAGCTCTAAAGAAAGAGAGATCCTTCTATCCGCGCTCTTTGTAGTTATTTTCATCGATCAGATTCTAATGAAAAGATCGCTCACCCGCACATTAAATAATAAAAAATTGAAAACTTTTTAAAGACTCGGTACACTAGAGTTTCCCTAGTGATTATTAATAAACTTAAATATAAATTGTTCATTCATGGCTATACTATAACATTCTCTTAAAATCTCAATAGAATAATTCAAAAAATAATTCTGCCTTTTCAACGAGATATTTCAAAATCTAATCAATATACTTATATATTGATACAAACGAACTTTTTGACTTTCCGTTCTTAGGCTATCGGAATTCAGAAATCATAGTTGAAAAATATTTTTCTCCGGGTTTCAGTCATTTTAAAGTACAATGACCAAATATTTATTTGTATGCGTGATTTAATACTAGGGCCTTCTGAGAGGAGAGTAATTTTTTATCTTAGTTTATGCTTGTGATATATATTAATAGTTTAGCTCAGATAAGAGAAATTACAAATCATTACTAGTTAATTTTGCTTTTCTTTGTTAACCACTTCACAAAAAGACTAATTTTTTGAATCATAAATACTTTGCTGAATATAATTTTCTCTTTGTAATATTAAATAGAAGTTCCTCATTTTTTTTTTATTTCGAATAAAATCTCGAAATTGTCTCGATTTGAGAAAAAAATATAATGCTAGACAAACCTCAAGCCGTGAGCTATCCTCGACTCGCCCTCCACCGTAGCGGAAAATTTGAATCCGCTACCTTCACCATATATTAATTAGTCTGATTAGCCCGTTCAAGTAGCTATTTTAGCCCCATGGGGCAAATGCACCTAGGTTAGGAACTAGCTTAAAGTGATATTTTAAAAATTTGAATTTCTCTAGTTTTAAACCCAAAAATTTCTTTTTTTTTTTTTTAAAAAAAGCAATTTTCGTTATCTTACCCGACTGATGTGGGGGTAAGACGAGAAACGGGGTTGGATAAGATAACGAACTGAGTTAACACTTTAATTCAACATTATATTATTAAACTCTTTTAAAAATTGTTGAGATCACACCTTGAATATAAAAAATAGCATAAAACACCAAACAAACATAATCAAACAAACGAAATATCATCAATCAAAATTTTAGATTATAATATTAAGAAATAATTTTTTTTCCCATTCATTTTGACAGACTATTATGTCTAGGCCTAAAAAAATCAATGAGTTCTTCGAATTTATTTGACAATATCAAAAAGTGATTATATATTTTCTAAAGAAAATCCAAATAGAAATAAAACGAGTAGATAATATCCATTTAAGCTGTTGAATAGAAATAAATCTGTTCTAAATTGAAAATTGGACTAAGTCGGCGATTAAATTAATCACCCTTTGAATTCAAGAAAACTTTCCCTTTCACTTTCTTAGCAGACGGCGACGGCGGTGGTATCTTTTCTTTTGCTCGGGACTTTTCCGGTAGTCTGGTCTGCGAGTGGTTTCCAAGATGAATGGACCATTTATCGACCTTCGTTGAACAGCGGATCCGATTAGTGCCCATACTCGAGTGGTGCATATCTATAACCACAAAATAGCCAGGGATGGACGTTTGGAGCAGCACGGCTACACCTGCGGCCGAACTTGCTTTTACCCCCGAAATGGGCCCACTTTGGTTACAACTATGTACAAATTCAACGACCCTTCATCTCTCCGTTCGTCCATTGGTTTCGCCAAAAGTTTCCTTAATGCTTTTCCAGAATCCAATCGCCAACATTTCCTTCCAATAGCCTATTCTCATTTCCAATGGCCAACTTTCGAAAATCATTTATGGCTTAATTCTCCCATTTGTCGATTTGAAAATCCTATTAATAAAAATCCCTGGTTTGGATTTATTTAATAAAAAACTATTAAAAAAACAATATATTTGTTTTATTTTAAATCAACCCCATGTTTTTTCCATGGTTATAGGTACTAATATTAAATTTAAAAATAAAATTGTTCATTGGATTAATTTAAAACTTATTCATTAAATCAAACAGAAATTTACTTTTAATTAAATAATAGGTAAATACAAAAAAGCTCTATTTTTATATAAACAAAATAATATATATAAACTTGCTCCAATTCTTTGATAAAAAAGTGCATTTGTGTTAAAAAAGCCTCTAGGCAAGTTTAAAATAACTAAATGTATTCATATTCAGTGAATAGGATTTTTTTAATATTTTATTTAATAGTAATAATAGTACTTATAATATTATAGAATAAATTTTCTCTTCGGAGAAAGATGGACTGGTAGAAATTTTAATTGATAAATAATGGAAAGGGTCCCTTTTTTATTATAGGTTCATTTTATAGTTTACTAGCTGCAAGGCCCGCCTTCGGCGGCCCTCTTGCTAGCCAGGGGGCACACCCCTGGACCCCCAACCCACGAACCCCTCCCTCACACTCCACTCCCACCCACCACAGCCCCCGAAATCCACCCAGCACCCCTACCCCCGCACCACGCACCCGTGCCCAACCCCCGCCCCCACACTACCACCCCCGCACCCCACCCGCCTCGGACCACCAACCCACGAACGCCACCCACCATACCCCCTGAAACCCCCCATCTCCCCCGCACCATGCACCCGTGCCCACCCCCACCGCCACACCACCACCACCCCAACTTGCACCCCCCCTTTCTGAAAAATGTTCTTTTTAGAGAAATTAAACTATATCAATAGTTTTTTGCAAAAGTCATACATGATTACAGATTTTGTACTTTCATTGAGACTTTGATTATTATTTGATATTCATCTTATAAAAATACTAGCTGCAAGGCTCGCTTCGGCAGCCCTCTTGCTAGCTGATCCCCCACCCCAAAGCGCACTCAGCACCCCCACCCACCCGCCACCCCAATGTACAGACAAAACCTTAATTTTATATATAATTAGATAATTTCAATTAAATTGGTAATCATGACGACTGTCTTTGTTGGGGGACGGACATAGTACATACATAGGTAAAGAGGCAGGCACAAATGCGCTTCAGTAGTATAGGATATAATATGTGTAAATAAATAATTCCTCGTTGCAAAATTTAAGTGTAGGATTTGAATGTGTATTCAGGCCCCGCACAATTTTTGAACCCGGCCCCCGCAAAAGGTCACAACGGCACTGATCAGGAATATTAAGTATTTTGGAAGATATAAGTACGAAACCTTCAGTGTGCAGTCCGAGACCCAATCGGTCGGCTTATTATTGAATTTTATGAATTTATTTATTTTTTCTAATCAATTTCACTGACAAAAATTACCAAATCACTAAAAGAAAGCGTAGTGAGTCTTGGTTAAACGTTTCACTTTTCTTCCAATTGAGATTTTAGAAAATTGGTAGGTACATTCCTCAAACCAAAAGGTTATACCTTAGCCATACCTGGATTATAGTATAATATATTTTCATCGTCAAATTTTTAAATTAAATTAACTTGTAAAATGTAGATTTTTTTAAATTAAAAAAAAAATGTTTTCTAAGCTTGTGCAATTCAAATATTTGGAATGAATAAAAGCAATTTTATTTTATGATGTAATAACTTTCAATATTAACCTAAATATTTATGTAAATTCCTAGTATGATTCAAATAGAATATCATATTGAAACATTATAATATAATAAGATTGCTAATTTTATTTCTCTATCTAATTAAAAATACATTGAACTAGACCAGGGGTGTCCAACCTTTTGGCTTACACGGGCAGAATAATAATTGTCTCGGACCGCAGATAAAATATTACAATTATATTGATATTTTTGTTATTCAAAAAAGAAATAATGTAGAAATAAGAACTTTAATATATTTTTTACTCATAGTGAGCTTCTAATTTTACTTTCGTAAATTTTATACTTTAAAATATCGTAGCTTCTCGTATATGTAAATACATACCTTAAGTATTTACAAAAAGTGAAATCATGTATTAGTATTTGTTTATATTTTTTCCTGGCTAGATAATTAATATAAAATTCTAATAAAGAGAAAATATTCAATTTTTCTTTCAGACTAGTATCTAATTTGTTCTAGAACATTCAATCAGAAAGTTTGCAAGTAGAAAATTTATTTCTAATAATAATCCATAATAATAATAATCTATGAGGCCAAGACCCATCCAGGGTTGTAGAGCCGAAAAGTAAGTAAGTAAGTAAGTAATAAAAAAGGTGTCGAAAATAGACCAAAATGATGATTATTTTTTCGGAAATCTTGAAATCTAGTTCCAGATTTAAAATTAGCACTTTTATTTTTCGAAAACTTCACAGTAGATTTTCAGATTTCTTATTTTAGAGAGAAAAAAATTATCAGGCCAAATTGTTGTGTTTTCCAGTATATACATATAAATCTCGATGTTTTAAGGAATTTTATGAAACGCGAATGCGATAGTACAGCCACGTAATGAGGAGGCCTGAAGATCACATGGCCAGGAAGGTGTTGGACCTTAATAATACTAGACCGAGAAAACGCGGAAGACCTCGCCTTACATGGATGTCTGTAATAAAGAACGACCAAGCCAATAGCGAAATAAACCCAATAACGACCCAGAATAGATGCTCTGGAGAAAAATGATCAGGAGAGCCGACCCCAAATAAAAGGAAATGGGAAAAGGCCAGGAGAAGAAGATATTTGATATAAATAGTATTTTTTCTAAAAAATATCCCCACACCTTGTTTTAAGTTTGTCCACATGTGCCTTGAATTTTTACTTTTTTCTTTCTCTTAAGTAAATTAATATTTTTTCTTTTTTTTGTTGATGTAACAAGATTTCGAGATTTCCGATATCGGAAAGGTTGTATTGACCCTCTCGGAAATCTGACCCAAGTGCTAAAAAGTACCCTGACTAATAATGTCCTTTGAGGTGGAATCAATTTGACATAAATTGCAGATTTAATACTTTGGTGGTTGTGTTGCTTATCGAAAGAAATGTTTCGTCTAAACCTACCAAGATTTCATATTTTAAATAAGAAAATATATGAAATTTTAGTCGAAAGTTTTCTTTCGATAAACAATCTGAAATATTATATAAATTGAAATCATGAACGTGAAATTTTACGATGAAGATTTTTTACTTTTATCTGAAATTTATCAGCTTACGTCAGATTGGTTTCGTCTCTAGGAACAGCCTTGGGGAGGATAAATTTTTGGTACTTGGGTTTGATTTCAGAGAAATTTTTTTACGAAATTGATGAGAGAAGGAATTACATCAAAGAGGTGCATTCCCTAGAAGCCTGGGTTGGCCCTTCCTTAGTGAAAAGAACAAGAGGGTATTTTATGGGCTGGGTAGGAGCCGAAGGTATCTGTGGATGAGGGACTGAAGGTTATAAGTCGCGGGGAAGACGATAGCTGGAAACGAGTTCTAGTGTCTGGAGGTCATAGGGATAAAAGAGTTGACGAAATCGCTGGTTCGATTTTTATCCAATTTGACAGCCAAAGGATGATGAGCGTTCGAAAATCGCGTGTTTCTCACAAAGAAGGGTTTAGGGGGCATAATTTATTTCAGATCGACTGAACCGTCACCATGATATTATCTATAGTACGAGTAAAATCCATTTGACACGTATACTATAATTTTATATTCGATAAACAATCTGAAATATTATATAATTTGAAATAACTTGAGCGCGAAATTTTGCGATGAAGATTTCTTACTTTTCTCTGAAATTTATCAGCGTACTTCAGATTGGTTTCCTCTCTAGGAACAGCCATAGGTAGGATAACTTTTTGGCACTTTTGAGTTTGATTTCAGAGGGGTGGGTGCAACCCTTTTGACATGTACTCTAATTAAGATTAAGCATTGGCCTAATCGAATACATTAGGTATACTTTGTCTGAACGCAGGGCTGCGCTTACCGAGCATATGAAGTCGTAAAGTAAAAAAAATGTCAACGTGTTTTGTTTTTTTAGTGGATTTTCTTTGTTAAAGTTTTTTTTTTATGTTTTTTACTCATCAGTTGATTTGGAGATTTTCAAATAAGCTTATTCTTCTATCCTGCTCTTTGTATTTTTTTCTCTTCAGATGCTTTTTCATCAACAGTTGGGCGGGTTTATTTTTTCCTGATTATTTATGCAAATAAATCATCTTATTCGTTTCAGTTACTTCGAAAACAAAGAGCGAGATAGAAAGAGGAGCTCAATTTATGTTAATTGAGTTTATAAATCTGATGAAAAACAAGAAAAGATCACGAGGCTTACGAAAGATCACTTTTATTCCAAATTGGATGGAAACAGCTGACATTTCGGATTTCGTCGAATTTTTAATCTCTTTGGGGGGGGGGGCTTTTTTCTTCTTATTAGATTATTCAATTCCTTTTTATTTTTCTTAAATAAAGTATTACTTATATTTCAAAACAATTCAAATACAGTACATTTGTTTTTCAAATATTTTATCAAAATTACATTCAATATTTAAATAGAAAATTCATAATTGAAAAGGGTTAAGGACCAGAATTTTAGCTTCGACAAAATCAAAAAAAATTATGAGATGAGCTTATATTTTTCAAAATGCACTAATATTTGTATTTAAAAAATGTACATATACTCTCATTACTAAAAATAATATCATAAGCGCTTTTAATTTGTTATTAAACATGAAAAGCACTTAGGATTGTAATTTATGTTCATTTTTTATAACTAAAGAAAAATGTATTATTTAATAAAATTTATTTTTAAATAAAGCTTGTTTTTTTTAAATAGTTTTTAATATAAGTATATCTCATTTAGACGAATTTATTCTTTTACACTTATTACATACATAGTTTTTGAAATATGCATCACTAATAAAAAGTAATCTTTAAAGAATTAGGTGTCGGTTCTAGGTGAAACATTTTAATAGATAATAAGTAAAAAGACATAAAATACTTTTTAAATTAGGTTTTTCCTTTTTATTTTCTGGAATTACTAAAATACTCTATTGTCAATTCAAATAGAAGTATTTGAAATATCAAGGAAATTTAGAAGTGCGTCAAAATTCGCATAATAAATAAATAAATAAATAAATAAATAAATCTTTATTCCTCGACCTGCTTAGAGGCACAAGTCCTCGGTGGCTAGGTCCTCCAAACATCAATACAATCTAGCTACAATACATTAATAAACATCAATACAAATTAATTACAACAATTTTGGGGGGTCGGGTAGGCTAGGCGGTAGCATGTCAGCCAGCTAACCAAGAGGACCCGGGTTCGAATCCGGCACGAGGCATCCGGCTAAAATCTGACCCCCGGGGTAGGGACAAATTTAAAAATAATAAATAGTATCGTAAATGGCTTATGGCTACCATGGCCGAAAAGCCAAAAAAAAAAAAAAAAAAAAAAAAATTACAACAATTTAAAAAATAATAAACAAGTAAAAAAAAAAAATAAAAAATAAAAAAAATAGAAATGTATGCTCATTAATAAATAACATGACCATAGATTTTTCCATCAAAAAACAAAAAGTAATTTAAAAATTCAACTTAATGCTTAAGTGAAAAACTAAATCAAAGAGTAGAAAATAGTCTTGGGTCTTCGATTTACAAAATATCTTCTAAGCCTAGATATATTTCGTTAATGTTGATATCATATATCATTCTTTATAGATGTTAAATAAATGTGGGGTCAGTATTTCACTAGACTTCCACTGACCATTTGTATCCTCAGAGCAGAAGCTAGTAAACAAATAATAAATTCTACAACGAATTTTCTTCATAGAATTTATTATTAACAATTTCCAACACTCTTTTTCCACCCTCTCTTGATATTATACTTTTTTCAAGTTTAAATTAATTTATAGAATTAAATATTGTATAGTATCACAAAGAAATATACATATTATATCCAAATAGCCAAACATATAGAGGTATCATTTTAGATATAAAAATAATTTTTAAGAAAAAAATAAAACCGACTTCAAAAAAATTAAATGCAACAAATAAAATACACTAAAAGGTATAAAATAATTATTATCTTATTTAGTTACAACTAAACGACGAAATATTAACATGAAATTACTTTTTGAAGTCGGTGCAAAACATTTTATGAATCGCACTCGACGGATCTTACTTGGTACGTTTGGGAGGTACGCTTGCTTATAGGTATAATTTGTTTTGAACCGACTTCAAAAAGTAATTTCATGTTAATATTTCGTCGTTTAGTTGTAACTAAATAAGATAATAATTATTTTATACCTTTTAGTGTATTTTATTTGTTGCATTTAATTTTTTTGAAGTCGGTTTTATTTTTCTCTTTTTAGTGATGTTATTAATAGTGACTTAATATATATTTTTTATAAAAGATTTTATTTATTATAATCTCGATTATTTGGTCATAAGAATTGGAGATTTACGTTATTTAGTCGTTGATCATATCATCAGAACTTGACCAAATTAATATGGCACCATCCCTAACATACACCCTTTCCAATAAGAAAAGAGTCATCCAAATCGGCTAATAAACAAAGAAGTTAGGCCTGAACAAACCTAACAAAAAAGGTCTAATACCAATGAAAAAAAACTGGACCAATCGGAAGGTAGACTGAAACCATTGAAAATGTTTTTTTTTCAAAATTGGTTCACAATTGGCGGAGATATGAGGTAACATAGACACAAAAAAAAAAAAATCAGTCGAATAGAGAACCTCCTCCTTTTTTGAAGTCGGTTAAAAATCATGTTAAATAAAATAAATAACTTTTTGTATAAAATAATTTTGAGCGAAATAAGTTAATTTATACTTTTTTTATTAGGCTCTGCAGTTTAGCTAATTAAACACTCCATGTAAGCGGTGTATCCAGTTGCGATCTTGGTGGAACAAATATTCTCCCACCATACATTCTTCTCTGAGGATAAGGTGCTATTTCTATGAAATATACGAAGGAAAATTTGAAAATAAAATTATAAGTTTATATTGTAAAAGCTTGAAAAGATAACGTGATAAAATAAACTGCAACGGGTCGTTGCTAAACTTTATCCAAATTCATTTGAAATATTAATATGTTTTGCTGGCTTGGTGTGTACTGGATATATTAATTATTTATCCTTTAACAATAAAAAAATAATTTGTTTATTCCTTTATTATTAATCAGATATCACTTGCAATTTACAGTTCATATTGACTTTAATTCAAAAATAATGATCGATTCTCATTTAATAGTCGAGGAATAACCATTCTAGATTGGATTTTTGACGTTTCGGTTATTATTAGTAACCATTGCTGAAGACATGGAGGAATCGACTTAAAATCAAAAATAGCCATCGATTCTCATATAATACTCGAGGAATAACAATTTTACATTAGATTGTTAACGCTTCGATTATTATTGGTAACCTTTGATGAAGACAAGGAGGAAACGGCTTAAAATCAAAAATAACGATTAATTCTTATGGCAAACAACTCAAATTTGAGCTGTTTACCAAAAAAGAATTTAGTCTTTTTGATTTTAAGTCGATTCTTCCACGTTTTCAGTAGAGGTTGCCATTAATAGTCAAAACATCAAAAATGGAATGCAATAAGATTATTCCTCTAGTATTAGATAAGTTATCGATCGTTATTTTTGATTTTAAGCCGATTCCTCCATGTTCTCATTAATGGTTACCAATAATAATCGAAGCGTCAAAAATCTAATGTAAAATTGTTATTCCTCGAGTATTCTATGAGAATCGATGGCTATTTTTGATTTTAAGTCGATTCCTCCATGTCTATAGCAATGGTTACTAATAATAACCGAAATGTCAAAAATCCAATATAGAATGGTTATTCCTCAAGTACTAGATGAGAATCAATCGCTATTTTTGGTTTTAAGTCGATTCCTCTATGTCTTCAGCAATGGTTACCAATAAAAACCGAAACGTCAGAAATCCAATATAGAATGGTTATTCCTCAAGTACTAGATGAGAATCAATCGCTATTTTTGGTTTTAAGTCGATTCCTCTATAAAGGTAACGGATAAGAAAAGAATGCAGTTGCTATGGTTACTTATAAACTTTCCTCCCAAATTTGTAGCATTTCACAGAGAAAAGCCTATCCACTCTTACTTAGTTAGGTTAAATGAGTCCTATATTAAACAGATCAAATGAATAAATTTTAAAGAATTTAAAAATCTTACTTTAGAGTAAAGTACTTTAAAATATAATTTTACTAAAAACTTTATTTAACCTTTTTTGTTGGCCCCAAGGTACCTAATTAGGATATTAAATTTCATCAAAATTGGTTAAGTCATTTTAAAGATATTTAGAAAAAACTAAAAAAGTACTGAAATAAATAATGTTGTATAATACTAATGTTTGTGGGCCAATATGTACCAAATAACTAATCAGCGCTTCATTTTGTTAAACTAATGGTAGGTTTTCAATTTCATTTCAATCTGTGCAAAGGTGTGGAAAAAATCGTGGACGAAAAAAACGATAACATCCATCCATCCATCCGCACGCACTTCCAAAAAAAATGGTACTTTTTGGCCTCTCGACGAGATTCCAGGTAATTTTTGGCAAAACCGTCACGTGCTAAAATTCAATCTCATTGAATACTTCAATTTGTGACCTTAATTGAGTCCATGGGTTCCGTAGTCTTTACCTGAGGACCCTTTGAAGTTGCGCTTGCCGCGCGACCGATTACAATACTTTCCCCCATGCTTCGCATTGGATAAAGTAAAATATAGCTTGAAATAAATAACTAATAGTTGGATTCTCTCTATATTCTACTAATGAATTTTAATAATTATATTAAATAACGAATTAATTGATTACGTTAAAGATTAAAAAAACAATGATTTCTAAACTGCTGATAAAGTTGTAATATAATCGACAAAACGTTCAACACTGATTAATTTTTGTTTTTAAAACCTGGTTACGCATTTTTAATTAAATATATAAATAATAAAAAAGATTTAAGTGTACAATAAGTCATTGTATGTATTCTACCCCTCAATAGAACTGTATTAATGAGAGAAGGAGTTACATCAAAGAGGTGCATCCCCTAAACCCTAAAGGCCTTGGTTGGCTCCTCCATCGCGAAAAGAAAAAGAAGAGGTGATTTTATGGGCTGGGTCCGTAGGAGTCGAAGGTATATCTGTGGGTGTGGGTCTTAAACAGCTGAAGGGTATAAGTCACTGGAAAAAATTACTAATAAAAGCCCTTAATTCAAATCATACAAAATCTACTCGTTACTTATTATAATGTACTTTTTTTAGACCAAATAATAAGATTCGGCCTCTTTAATGATAATGTAAAATATTTTTTCATCTGTTACTAGTTCTCAGTCTCTCTGGTATTTACCATCAGATGTCAGAACCAATACTATAATTGCTAAATCTAATTATAAGATTGAGGCGACTGTGGGTCAGAGTGTCGGGTCGCTGACTCGGAGATCGCTGGTTCGAAACCCATTCTCGGCAGATAGATATTTGCACTCGCTTCCTCTTGGAAAGTAATGGCAACCTACCAAGAGTATAATTGCCTAGTCAACCTCTCCAAATTAGCGGAGCTGTGTAAAACAACTAAACACACTCAGCACAGGTATATGTGGAGAGGCGCCGACACCCGTTTCGGGTATGGCACTCGAAGAAGAAGAATTATAAGATTATAGCAATTTCGCAACTGTGTTTATTCTTTCAAGCCATTATTTATTTGCAGATAAAGATTCTTAGAAAACTTATAAATAGAGCGTAAAATATATCTTAGGTATTTTGAAGAAAATTGTTTTTCAGTCGCGTTTTCTCTTGAGAGACTTTCAATAAATGCAGCGCTTAAGAGCACAAGAAAAAGTCATTAAGTTAAAGGGCAACTATTCATAACAAATCAAATTGGAAACATAGTTTTTCAAATTTTAGTTTATTATTCGGAACGCGGCTTGATGATTCAAATTTGAATTAGGTTATTTTTTTTTTTGCATATTCATTTTTCGAAAATTTTCAAGAAAAAAGGGGAAGGTCAGAAAATAAAAAAATCAAGGAGAGGCATTTCTTTTTTAATGATATTTGATTATTTATTTAAGAAACAGTAACACATATGGCAGATTTGACTCTGGTATTGGGAAAAGAAGAAATCTTAATGACTGGATTGAATGGTAATGTATCCTTGAATGTTGGGATTTTGAATGTTTGAAGGCTTATATTTCATGAAAAAGAAGGAAGCGGGAAGAGAGTTCCCGTCTCTAAAAATCATAAGGCTAAATGAGTTGGAGAATGCGGCTGTTTGATGTATATTTCATTTTTTTAAACTATGAATAGATATTTATTATTCAAAAATCTCATGTTTCGTCCGAATGAAGCTTTAGAGGTATTTCGTGAATATATCGTTAGAAAAAAATGCTTTGGTAGAATCTATAATAAATCGAAATCGAGGACAATTTTCTAAATTGGGTCAGGAAATCGAGTGAGCTGAATATTAACTGAAGCACCTATCAGTCTCATTTAATTTTTCATTTAAAGCCCAGACTTTGCGTGTGCGGAAATTCATTTTTTCTCATGAGTGAAAGCCCTTAAATACTTATAACTTCTCTGTGGGCTGGAAAGTTTATGTAAAGACGTACTAAATAAAGAAAAAATATGAAATTCGATATTTTTTTAAACGGGAGGGGGGGGGAGGAATAACTTTATAAAAGTTCAATACTGAATCTCACCTATTATGGATGATTTTTATTGCATGTAAGAAGGGTTGTCCTCCAAAGGAAGTGGACCCATCTGACATAGCACACATAAAAAATTTACTCAATGACTTTATTTATCTTCATTTTTAAAAAATAATTTTATAACATAATTTTTCTATCTGTTTGTATAAATAAAAACTTATTCTCTGGACTTTTTAAATTTTAGAATCACAAGCTTTAGAATTTCCAAATGAAAAATGGAGAAATTCAGAAGCAAAAAAATGGAAAATAAAATAAAATAGGTAGCTATCAAACCTGAAATTTTTCACACAAGTATCAAAAAGCTCGTTTGTTTTGAAAAATTTCAATGTTCTATCTTTAACTGATCACAGACTTGTAACTTAAGCTAGGTATAGTAATTAGTAAATTGATTACGATTTCTCATGGGTGGTTTTCTTTTCGATTCTATATAAGGACATTTTATTTTAATATTCTTTTTCTTTTATTTTAAAGAAATCACAAGAGATTATCATCTACTCTACGGTCATGGATGGATAGTTTCTATTACATGTCAGCGGTGTTGTATTCAGCCCCAAAGGAATTGAACCCGAGCTCAAAAAAAAAATCCAGTCTATTCGCTGTCCTTTACTTTTCACTTCGAAGGATACTCAATGACCCGGATTGCTTGTTTTAGCAGTCGGATTATCTCAAATTATCCATGACAACTCGGATTTAGTACTCGTGATTTCTTTATAAGTTTTAATTATACTTTCTATTGGTAATTTGAACTATACCATAATATTAAAAGTATTTTCATTTTGGAGAGAGAGACTTGTAGATTTTCACTCGAGAGCTGATATTAATTTGTAGACCCTGAAGAACAGAACAAGGAGGGAAGATCCTCCCAAACGTCGGTTTTTCAGAGGATAAAATGACTTTTCAATAAATTTGTTTTATTAGGAATTTTATTTTTCCATTATCCTTGGACTGATTTCCATCAATTTTCCATTATAATATTAATTTTTTTTTTATCGAATTCATTATAAGTTGTAAGCTACTCGTACTTTCAGGATAGAAGGTATTTAGTGAAATTGGAATACAAATAAGATTTTGCTTATGAAAAATGCTATCAAATAACCATACAAGGAGATACTAGTTTTATTAAATAAGGATATGTTTTGTAGATAAAGACATGAAGATAATTTTATTTAAAAAAAAATGGAATCAAAATTAAAATAGCACTTATAATCTTCAAACTTTCAAAACCCGAGTGCATAGACACCTACGTCTACACCCTCTCACTTAATCAACTTTCCCTTCTCTTCAGTAATGCAAGGGTCTTTCGAGATCCATAGGGGCTGCATCTTTACTGGTGCACCCCTTCATGCATTCGATTGCATTAAAAAAAAATAATAATAATAATTCTACATATACTATACTTGAAAAAGTTTACTTTTCCTTCTGATTTTAGACTCAAATGACAACGATTGCCATTTGTCATATCCTTATTTCTACATACCGATATTTAACATTTTATTTTGATATATTTTTTACCATTTAAATGACTTGTCGAAGAACCAATTTTCGATTAGTGTTCATCAGCTATGGATGGATGATTTATGATTCCCGATGCATAGTGTTAAACTTTTGATCAACAGTTAAAATTGAGCAGCAAAGCAGGATTGCATAATGAAAATGTTCTCTCAGTTGAAATGATTACCATAATAAATGGAGGATATTAGAGATTTAGAGAAATCAATTTTACGGTATTTAATGGAAATTGACTGGCAAACCTAGAGAGAATATTATATTTTCATGTACAATTAAACATATCTGATACGGAGCGAATTGACAAAATTAGTATTTTCTATGCATTTGGAAAATGCAGAGTTGTCCATTTTATAGGCACGTGGATAGAAATAATTAATTCAGAAGCTTTAAATGTCATTACATCTTTTTCAGCTTGAACAACTGTTTTATTAAACAACACCTTTAGAAAATTTAATTTTCCAACTTTTACTATGGTACATGCTCATGAAAAACTTTTTTATTTCTTTAATAGCGATTTAAAATTTTGTAAAGCTAACAATAATATTTTTTTCGCTTATTGTATTTAATAATGTCTGAAAAGTGAAGAAATATACTTTTCAAGCATGATTTTTCTGTCTGTGTGTCTGATACCCACGATAACTCAAGAATGAAAAGTCATAAAAAGCTCGTTCTGCTGTCCAAATGTTTGTATTTCCAATGCGGAGAACTGCTTAATTTTTCTGCTCTATACCTTCAGAACTTTAGATTTCAAAATACAGAAAATATCAATTTGTCACCAGATAATTAAAATAAAAAATGAATTTTTAATAGTTTATTATATTTAAATTTATTACTTTGCTAAATGGGCATTTAGTTCCCGAGGGTAAGGTTGTAGAGAAAAAAAAATATTACTAAGGTGTTTCTAACTGGCGAGTGTCAGGATCTTGAAAAAGTTTGCACCTATTTTTGTTCAAAATTTCAAGTTTGGTAAAACTTTTTCGAAAATCGATTTCATGTTTTTATACTAATTGAAAAACAAAAATCAATAAACCAACCTAATTAAGCATTTTGGTAATAAAAATAATAATAGTAATAATAACTTTTTGAAAACAAGTTGTGATTTAGTTTGGGTAGATAGGTATGGTATAAGATGAAAAATTCAATGCCAAATAAGAAAGCGCCCTAAAACATTATTGTTTACTGGATCAATGAAAATGTATTAAAAGTAGGTAATTAAGTGGTAATAAATTTAATTTTCTTAAATTCTAAATATATCTTTTATATGTCAAATCATATTACAAGTAAATTATAATTCGAAAAATCAAATCAACTGGCACTCGAGCATAAATCAATTTAAAAGGATTCTTAAACTTTAATTAAAAATGATGAACCGAGAGAATATTAATTGATTTATGAAATATATAGATATAATTATTATAGTCTATTAGAAAGGTCATCAGTTTTTAAATTTAATCATTAAATATAGATAGAAATAACTGAAAATAAGAAGACGCTTCACTTTACACAACCATGATTAATTAATAAAATTCTATAAACCATAAAAAATTATTTAATGAAATTCATTTGAAAATTAATAACGAAAACATTATGAAATGAAAAATATAAAAAATTATTAATAAGTATGATCCTCTCTAATATCAATGAGTGACTTGACTGGATTATCATCCATATTTCTTTGATTTTGTGATAAAATATCAATGATGGGTGCATCTCTCGCGCCTTCTGTTTAAATGACTACATTACCACTGTAGCAAATTCTGTTAGTAAGTAGCTTTTATCATAATTTAATTTCTATTTGTCTAGTCAAAAAGGTTTTACCAAAATACTTTTTGGAAATCCTATACTACTAAAACGCATTTGTGCCTGCCTCTGTATGTACCTATCTATCTATGTATCTATGTCCGTCCGCCAACAAAAACAGTCGTCATGGTTACCAATTTAAATGAAATTATCTATGTATATATATATATAAAATTAAGGTTTTGTCTGTACATTGGGGTGGTGGTGTGGGTGGGGGTGCTGGATGGGTTTAGGGGGGGGGAGTGAGGTTCGAGAAGTGGGGGTCCAGGGGTCGTCATGGTTACTAATTTAAATGAAATCTATATATATAAAACTAAGGGAAAAATCCTCCGAAACGTCGGTTTGAAAGGAAAGGAGGAAGGATTCCAATAAATTACACTTTATTTTATATGTGTTAATTTTTTCTTTCCTCACTACATCTGTGCTGCCTTCCATTACATTCAAATAAAATTAAGGTCTTGTCTGTACATTGGGGTGGTGGAGTGGGTGGGGGTGCTGAGTGGGCTTCGGAGTGGGGGTTTAGGTGATGAGCTCCCTGGCTGGCAAGAGGGCCACCGAAGGCGGGCCTTGCAGCTACTAGTTTTCTAAACTACAAGTTAAGTGTATTTCTTTCAGATTTATTATTTGTTCTATTTCGCATAAGAAGAGGGAAATATATCCTTAAATGTATACGCCGCCCCTGCATGGCTCCCCTTCGCCTCCAAAACCAGGCTCAACGATTTGGAAAGGGTCCAGTCAAAAACATTAAGGAAAATGACCATTCCTCCACCTGGAATCAACAACCATATAATAAGAATCGGACTAAACATGATTTCTCTAAAAGAAAACCTAGAAAATAGTAATCAGTAGAGATTGTGGTGTTGGTGCAAGGTGAAACATCTTTAATAAATACTCTTATCTTTACTAGAAAATAGTGTTAAAAAATTCAAAAATAATGCGCAATCAAGTCTCAACCCTCTAATTAACGAACTATACCGGATGTGCCACTTCATTTCTCATTTAGTGCCCTTCATTTCATCATCATTCATTTTGTTTTGTTTTTGTGCTAAAAATAAAAAGTATATGGGGGTTTTTTATCAATTTTTTCCTTTACCAAAATAAGGAGTGAGAAAAATATGTAATGAATTAAAAATAATGGACATTCGATGGGGAGGCTGTCGGGCCTCGAGGTCGAAGTTTTTTGTAATTATAAAACATTTGTTGTATTTTTGTATTGGATAATAAAGGTCATTATTTATTTATCCTTAAATGTGTACACATAAAAAACTAGAGTTTTGGTTTTTACATTAATTCATGACTGTGTAAATTGTCCCAAATATTTGCTAGCCTTTAAAATTTAGACATCGCATCGTCTAAATGTATACTATTTTTTATTTAATTAGTTTTCCCCAGTTGTCCTTAAATATTATTAGCCTCGTCATTTAGAAATTAAATAAAGTAATAATAGTCAATCCCATTAATTCAAAGGTAAAAACTTTGTATCCGAAATTAAATAGATATTTCTTCAGTTTTTATTTATTTTTATGAAAATGATATAAAATATGAAGAGGCATTATAATTTTTATTGCTTCCCTGGCCACAAAAATATAAATCTCACTATGTCATTCTCTCTCTCTCTCTCTCTCTCTCTCTCTCTCTCTATATATATATATATATTAGAAATATGTATATAGACATTTATAAAAAATAAAAAAAATGAATACACAGTAATCCGCATTTCCCCTAAATGACGAGTTTTTACAAACATTTGCGAAAAAATTATAATACATCATCATTAATTAATCTGAGTCTTGTCATTGAATTTTTATTAAGCCATTTGAGTTTTTTCTAATTTATATTATAAACAAATTGTCCAGAGAATTTGTTTAAATCGTGTGCATTTATTCACAGATGAATAATATATATAGAGTTAACCCATTTTCTATTGAATTTCTAAATTAACATTTTTTGCTCAATTTTAAAATAGATTAAAAAAAATGTATATAGCTAATTCCTCTGAATTTCAAACAAAAATAATTTCCTTTGACATTACTAAAGCGAATAAAAATGAATTGATTTGGAAACGTCTATTGTTATGTGAGGAATTAAATGACTTTATCATAAAATCCAGCGATTTATTACATTTTTCATCCTTAACCGAAAATTTTATTATGATTATTTTCTTTATCCATTAATATTTAACGAAATATTTTTTCTCAATGAAAAATTGATGAAAAAATTTAAACTTTTTCAATTGTTACCCACGCCAGTATGAACAGTCCTCTAAATAAACTTACACTTAATAAAAATATTAGAAATTCATATTTTTTAATTTATTATTTATTAACTTAACAGAGTTTCGAAATAAAAATTTACTATTTTCTCCAATTTTTTCTATATTATTTTATTTTTATAAGTTTCAATGTTTAAGAACCTTTTACGGTGGCATATCCATTTTTTCCACTGGAATGAAGAGAAAAATTGGATAATTACTGAATAAACGCGTTCGCCAATTCGTTTATCACTATGACTTCTAGAGACTAGAACTAATTTCCCACGCCTGTCTTCCCGGTTACATATAACCTTCAGCCTTTCAAGACCTGCATCTACAAATATCTTTAACTCCGACTCATTCCCTGAAATTTCTTCTTCTTTTCACGATAGAAGGATTGCGGATTACATTGGTTTTAACATACCTTTTTGGTGCAACTTCATCTTGTATTAATATGATTACAAAAAATAAAAATAAAAATAATTTTTAAACAAGGGGCGAAAACTAGTACCGAGCTAGATTTGGCGGAATGAACCTCATAGGGTTGAGTCAAGTGGCGAGCTCTCCTAAATGATAATATTATGTTATTTATTACGAATACAGCTGGTCTTAAAATATATCTATAATATGATCGATGGAAGCAATTTAACAATATTCCCATTAGCAATGGACCAATATATTTAGTAGTACTTCCAGTTCGACTAACTATGCTAGTAGAACGCCGACTGTTCTATTATCCACTTAATTGAAGCCTATTCAGGTCAAATGCAGAATAACCCATTTACGGACAAAGGGCTCTACAGATCCTATGACCGTTCCCACTTCATGATGAATACCTAACCAAGCATATCTCTACAAATTTAATTCCTCTGTATAAGTAAAAAAAAATAATCCTATTAATTTACTAGAATTTAACAGTAAATACTGGCGAGTCGGGTTGCCGCGCGCGTTGAGCTACCGCTTCTGCATCGTATTGATGACGGTGTTGGAGCGGGAGGCCTATCTTCGGGAATAGTGATCATGTAACCGATGTATGATTGTAACAAGGGCGGATCCAAGGGGGCGGAGGGGGCGATCGCCCCCCCCACCTACAGGCCCGTGCCTGGCGGGAGTGCAACACGTGCGTCGCACGCAGAGGCCAAATAACGGCGACCAAATCGACAGGGAATTTATAACAATTTTTATTTTTTTATTTTATTTTAATGAACTTAAAATATGAGATATGGAATTTGTAAAAAAAAAAAAACATTTATTTTTCTAAAAATTTGAAAAATTGAAAATAAAGTCCCCCCCCCCCCCCCCCCCCCGCTTGGACAATTCGATCGCGACACACTTTCGAGATAAAAAGTAGATCTTATATACATCGGGCAACTTATATACATTCTCCCCCCCCCCAACCATAAAAAATTCCTGGATCCGCCCTTGGATTGTACACATTCTTAAATGAGAATATCGACTTCGCCGGCTTATTTCTTATTACTTTTATCATTAGCTGATTACTTGGAGTTAAATTATATTTCGCAGTTTTAGGGATGGTGAATATAATTATCGATATTGTTCCTTTTTAACATACATATATTATAGGTTTTATAATTAATTTTAACTACTGAGACAAAATAAATATTTGCTATTTGATTATCTAAAATTAAAATCTAAACATTGCATTGCATTTTTTATTTATTTACTAGATCAAATCTTCTGAAAAAAATATCATATGCATTATTATCATTATTAAAATATATTTATCTAAACATATATAATTTGAATATCTTTTGTTAAATAAACATTTTTAAATAAACAAAATATGCATTAAAAGTTAATATATTATATAAATAATTTGAAAATACTATATATCAGTGATTTTTGTGAAAATATAAAAATTATTTATTCCGAGCGTTTGGAAGGGTAACTGAACTGAGTCAAGTGTCTCTGTTTATTAATTAAGTCAATGATGTCAATTTGTCAATCTTTCATGGTGAAATATTTACAAATGCGACCGAACGAGAAATTCCACGTGTCTAGGCTTATCTTGTCCACGCACAATCAATAAGAAATTTATTTCTGTCTCCTGGATGACACGAGTTGTTTTATTATTCAAATTCGAATCAGCTAGTATTTATAAATGTAATTTGTTGCCCTGTTTACCTTTTATACAATTAGGACGTTCTAGTGGCGTATTTATAGGTTCCATACGGCCCTGGGCTATTAAAATTGTCCTCCTTTATGCCATGGGCGTACTTAGTTTTTTTTTTTTTTTTTTAATGCAATCGAATGCAAGAAGGGGTGCACCAGTAAAGGTGTAGCCCCTATGGATCTCGAAAGACCCTTGCATTACCGAAGAGAAGGGAAAGTTGATTAAGTGAGAGGGTGTAGACGTAGGTGTCTATGCACCCTGGTTTTGAAGGTTTGAAGATCATAGGTGCTGGGAAAGATAGAGGCTGGGAGAGAGTTCCAGTTCCTTGAAGTCATGGGGATATATGTATTCGCGAATGAAGTGGTCCGGCACTTTTCCAATTTGACCGCAAAAGAGTGTTGGGAGTCGGCAAAACGTGTGCTGCGTGCAAAGTATGCTTTGGGGGAATTATTGATTTTATCTCATCAGAGCACCTGCCGTGATAGTATCTATAGAAAAGGGAAAGGGCAGAGACATCTCTTCGATGAGCCAGCGAGTCGAGGGAGTCGGTGAGGGTAGAATCGTCAATTAGCCTGACGGCTCGTTTTGCCCTAGTGATTTTACGACAGCACTGTCTCGATTACTCCTGATCAATTCCTGTTACTCACAACGCAGACCAGACAGGCTTTTCTTTATTTTTTACTTTATCCAATTCGAAGCATGGGGAAAGTATTGTAATCGGTCTCGCGGCAAGCGCGACTTCCAAGGGTCCTCAGGTAAAGGCTACGGAACCCATGGACTCAATTAAAGTCACAAATTGTAGTATTCAATTAGGTTGAATTTTAGCACGTGACGGTTTTGCCAAAAATTACATGGGGTCTTGTCGAGAGGCCAAAAAGTGCGATTTTTTCATTTAGTCCGTGTGGATGGATGGATGGATGGAAGGATGTATGTTATCGTTTTTTTGGCACTAGATTTTTTCCACACCGTTACACCGATTGAAATGAAATTGAAAACCTACCATTAGTTTAACAAAATGAAGCGCTGATTAGTTTTTGGTACATATCGGCCCACAAACATTAGTACTTTATCTCAGTAGTTTTTTAGTTTTTTCTAAATATCTTGAAAATGATTTAACCAATTTTGATGAAATTTAATATCCTAATTAAGTACCTCGGGGACCACAAAAAAGGTTAAATAAAGTTTTTAGTAAAATTATATTTTAAAGTACTTTACTCTAGAGTAAGATAATACCTTTTTTTACTTTATCCAATGCGAAGCATGGGGAAAGTACTGTAATCGGTCTCGCGGCAAGCGCGACTTCAAAGGGTCCTCAGGTATAGACTACGGAACCCATGGACTCAATTAAAGTCACAAATTGTAGTATTCAATAGGTTGAATTTTAGCACGTGACGGTTTTGACAAAAATTACATGGGGTCTCGTCGAGAGGCCAAAAAGTGGGATTTTTTCATTTAGTGCGTGCGGATGGATGTTATCGTTTTTTTGGCCCACGATTTTTTCCACACCGGGTTGCTAGCCCTACATAAAACCCCTAACCTGGAGGACCAGTGGTTCTCGCTTAGTCTGGCTCCATCTCATCCTCGGCCCGTCTGGCTTGGGAGGCCCTACCAGTAGCTACGCTACCGCCGGCATGGCCCGAGGAATCACATGAGCATACAAGCCTCCCCACCACGACAAGGTGGAGAACCCACGGGGAGGAAACAATTTTAAAATACGCTATTAGATTAATATAAATAATTAATATTTTTTTTAATTATTTCAGATATTAAATTTATTGCAAGTTAATAAGATAAAGAGAAAATATTTATTATATTTAAATTTCTTACTTTTACGTCCATAACCGGATAGCGTACCGAGCCTTGAAAAAGTTTTTTTTCACTTTGTTCTCCAATTTACTCACAAATGAAGAAAAATATCTTTAAATACGTGTGCAATTAACATTCTAAGGCCAAGACATCTTTATAACACTTGTCACCAGAAATAACTTTTTAAGACATTTTGTTTTTGAATTATCATGCATAAAGTAGACACACACACACACCATCATACCTGAAAATGACTTTTCTCTGCGTTTCAGACATTTTAACACCCAAATAAGCAAATAAAATTTAAATGAATCCAATAAACCTCCAGTCGGTGCGTACTCTAAGATACAAAATCTGTAATTCTCGGATTGCCTTCTGTAATTCGAAACCGTCTTATGTATGAGGACCATTATTTAATATATTAAAGCTCGAGTATATCAATCGATCCAGACTTGTATTAGAATTAGACATTTTTATTTTAAATTTAATATAAAAAGTCGGCAGCGAATCGAAACTCTTTCAATTTATGAATCCACCCTAGCCTTGCTTCCCAAAAGATTTTCATTTTCATTATAATTTTATTAACAATTTTTTTTAGATCTTTTCAATTTTTTTTAAGGTCATCGTTTTGACAGTTTATAATTCGTTTTATTCTATTATCTTTCGAGTTTAAATTTCTTTTCCAAGCAGGTGGGGTCTGAAAATCTAATTTTCCACCAAAGGGCCGATAAAATATCCGCAACCATATTTTCCTTCCATTTCTTTACCGTTGTCCTCGTCCTTGTAGCCTGAAAGGAGCATAATATTTTTGCCAGCAAATGGACAGGACCTCGTTCTTTTGCATCCCTTATCGTGTTTGCATCTCATTTTTTTATTGAATTTCATTTTATGCAAACAGAGCCGAGGCCATTGCCGACTAATGATTTGGAAAAAAATGAAGAGATACATTTTTTCTAATTATTTTTCTGTCTAACTAAATTACTTTAAAAATTTTGGATTATCTCTCTTAATTAGAATTAAACATTCAATTCAATTAAATAGCTTTGGTTTGATTTGGAATTTATATTCAAGAATGTGAACAATTTATCAGAAACAATTAATTGTAAAAATCTAAATTATTACTCGATAAATCCCTGCAGTGTTGGCCGATGTGGTGAATTTACTTGAAAAATTTATATTTATATATAGTATATGTCCATTAGGGTGGAACGAAAAATAAAAATTTTGATTTTTTTATTTGTAATAGCGTGGAAAAGTTGCCTTTAGTAGGAGAAAAGAAATGTATAATTTTACAATAAGTTGCTATTTTGTAATATAAATAATTTTTATATCGTTTTCTTGTCTTATAACTACATTTTGTACAAAATATATGCAGAAGAAAACATTAAAAACATTTTTAAAAAATAATTTTTTACCGAGATATAGACGTTTAAAGATCTTAAAGACAAAAAATTTCAGAATTTTCAAAAAAATCTTATAAATTCGATTGTTTTAAGGCTCTCAGAACATTATTCACGAAGATAGAGACGTTTAAAGATTTTAAAGACAAACATTTTTTCAGAAACTTTTTAAAAATCTTATAAATTTGATTGTTTTTAGGCTCTAAAACCATTATTTACGGGAATAGACACGTTTAAAGATTTTAAAGACAAAAAATTTCAGAAATTTTTAAACAATCTTTAAATTCGATTGTTTCAAGGACCATTATTTACCATTTATTTACCATTTATCAGACCATTATTTACGGAGATAGAGACGTTTAAAGATTTTATGGACAAAAAAATAGGTAAAAGTAGGTCTTAAATTTCGACTCGGGCGGTGATCTTAATTTTGGGAAATGTATTATGACAAAACATTATATTAAAAAAAAAATCAGGAAAGAATTTACTCTGATTTTCATTGAAAAGTTTTTGTTTTGTCGAGAGTAGGAGAGTTGTTGATTCACAAAGAGAAACAAATAAATTATATATATATATATACAGATATATCATCTCGATATAGGTATATGTGTGTATGTTTATTTGCATCAAGCAAAGGACAACCTCTTTGTTTCTCTTTGTACTCTGATTTTCTTGAATATTTTCAGTTGATTCAAGGGAACTTTCCTATTCTTTTTAAATCTCAAAGAGTGTCATCTAATAGTTCAATGGAATGGGTTATTTTTAATCATATGTCAGATAGGTTGTTTTTCACTCCCTCGAGAATCGAACCCGAGTGCCAGTAACAAACTACCCTTCTGTCATATAATTAAAAATGATCCATTCTATCGGATCTAATAGATGACACTCTCTTTGAGATTTTCAAAGAAAATTTAAATCTATTTTTATTGGCAACTTGAAATCTCAATGACCTTTCTGATATTCTGATTAATTTTTCAAATAAAAAAATAATCTTTAGTTTCCAAAAAAATTCTTAAATATTAACTTGAAAACTGAGTATATCTAGATGATTGAACTATTCAAATACTATAAACTTTTTTGAAGACATTTTTATGATAAATTAACTTTCTCATCTTTATAGAGAACTAATTGGAATAGCGAATAGACATGTTTATTAAGTACTTATTTAGTTATAGGTACAATACTCATAAATTTGAGATTGACGGCCTAACCCCTAGAGCTAGTTACCCTCATTTATATGATAAGTTTTATGAAGGAAAAATATTATTTTGATCTCGAAATTGAAAAATGTATTATGATAAAACTTATATTTGAAAAATTCATATTTTTCTATTGTTCTAGGACTTCTCTATGTTTGAAAAAATAATTTAAACCAAAGCCTAAAGTCTTTAAAAAGATTGGATTTAATTAATTAATTCTTTCTTTATTCATTTTTTGCGGATCTGAAGCCTGACTAATTTTAATAAGTTAATGAATTATGTAAATATGTTTATCTCTAACATCTCAGGCTAAGAAGAGGAGAGTCTTAATGATTTTTGAATAAGACATGTTTTCCCTGATTGGATTGTAAATTTGACGTTCTTTTACTCGCGTCCAATTTCTATTGGTAAAAAGCCATGAAAATCGAAAATAAATAATAAGTGCTGAACGGGTTTTTGTTATGGATTTTTTTTTCAAGAATGAAATCGTTTAAGTGGATTTAAGGTCTAGTCCTCTCTACTATTAAACAAAACGGGGAGGAGGTTTGCCAGTAAAAGAAATGCTTTCTATTTTATAAAGAGCACGTAAGGGTCTTAAGGGAGACTCATAAAAACGAGATGAATAGAAAGGATTAATTGATCTTTCTAAATTACTGAAAAGTTAGGGTTAAATTTTAATTACAATTTTCCAAATTAAAATATTTGAAAATGTCAATACTTCGCTCAGAAATATATCTATAATTAAAACAACTTAGATTACTTGATCATGATATAATTTATTAGTTGAATAAAAGATTTCACTGTCGATGGTAACAGAATTGTTTTTATTTTAGGTTAAAAATAAAATGAGAGAGTCTTCTGTTTTTAAATAAAATAATTTTTAATTAGTTCTAGAGACTATAGTTTCGAAGGCATTGTCTTCATCATCAGTCTATCACAAATATTTCAAATTAGTTACAAATTAAGATTTATACATTGAAAATTTTGAAAAATAAATAATGTCTTTTTCTTCATGTTTCCTCTTGGGAGATTAGAATGTAACTGGAGCAATATCTGGGTTACTCTTTTGTTTAGGCTTTTTCTAAAGAGTTTTACCTGAATGAATGGAATGTTTTTAAAAATGGGTCATTGAAAATTTCTAGTTTTTCATTTAAAGATAATTTATGTTGATATAGATTTATAATTAAAAAAAATATGAGTTATAAATATTGAAAATTTTGTTTTTTTCAATTTCTTATATTAAAAGGAATAATCTATTCAAAACAATTAAAAATAAAATAAAAACGAATATCATCTATTCTTGATAGGTACGTGTCATAGAAAAAGAGAAATAAGTACTCTTTAATCGATAAATATAGATACCACAATTTCATTTATATTAATAATTATTATTATTATTATTTTTTAATATAAAAAGTAAATTATTAGATTTTTGATATAAATGTTCCTAATGCAAAATTGAGATTAAGGAAAAAAAAATTAAACAAATGATAATATTTTTCCTATTTTTATATTTATACTAAAAGCTTACCCAATAATTTTAGTCTGGAAAAAGATAGGAAATTTGCAAACGTGTTGTTTCACAAAAACTTGTAAAATTTAGATTTTATCTTCATACTTATACTGTATATATATAAAATATAAGAGTGATAGATTCTTCGTATTATGATGATTTGGATAAATGTAAGTTTGTTATTTCAATTAATTATTATTTAAATATATTATTTAATTCATACCAAATCCTTAAGATAAGTAATTACAATTTTTTTATTTATTTTAGTAAAGTTTAACTGTCTCATCCTTTTAGGGCTTGCTGTAAAAAACTTCAGTAGGAATTTTAATTAAAGTTATTATTTTTAAAGTTTTATCCATATCTTCTAAAATGGCTAAAAGCTGATTAATAGTATTTATGTAAAAAGTGAAAACAAAAAATAATAATTAAAGAGATATTGTGTCGAATTTTAGATGGACCTATGAATGATCTTTGGAAAAATAAACTTTGGCTAATATATCTATCTTCTCTTCAGAATGTGTATTAGTGAGGCCCAGATAAAATGGGACACAGTTATGTGTTTTAGAACAAAAAATAATCTATTGTGTCTTTTGAACGAGACATTCATGATATTATCTTAAGTTAGTACCCCAAACAGAGGAGTAGACGACCGATCACGGCCTCGTGGTCCGAGGGGCCTCGCGCCTCGAAGTTTTTTCGTTTTTTTCTCTCTATATTTTGCATTTTTTTCTATCTATATGAAATTGCGCCACCATGCGAGAGAGAGAGAGGGGGGGGGGTCTCGCAAAATTTATCTCGCACGCATAAAATCTTGGTCTTGCGCCGCCTCTGACCCCAAATAATATAATAACTATCAGTTTTTGTAAAGGTATCGAAGAGTGGCTAAACCTGTTTTTTACACGCTTTATATTAGCTTCACCTGTATGTATATATCTATGTATTTATCTATGTAGGTATCAATATAACTTTTATTCTGTTAAATTCCGCAAACATTTCTCTATAAAAATAATTGTTTACCTACTCATTTTAAATGAAATTATATAAATGTTAGAGTTCGAGGCTGTGATGAAACTGTATTAGATGAAGGAGGTGGTATCGTTATAAATTTACATGAAGCTACAAATTTTATTTTTGATAAGGCTTGGTTCGATCACATATATGTACCGCATTTTGTGTATAACTCCCAATTAATTGAAGATGGCCAAATAAATTCAGGCCGAAACGTTTTATTCAGGGTGTTTTATTGAACCCAGCGCATCCAACTTTGGCTGATACATTCTCCTTCATCTAATACTGAAATTATATAAAAATAATAAAAATAAATACATTTCATTCTATTAAATTCCGAAAACATTTCTCTATAAAAATAATTAATACTAAAAAGTAAAAAAATAAATTATATTTAAAAAAAAACTAAAAATCACGCTTCTAAAAAGAACAAAATAATGTAATACTTAATCAAAAAGCGTGGGCCACTTTGTCGAAATTAATTAAAACAACATGTTTCTGCACCCCACACTTTTTGAATAAGTATTATATTATTTTGTACTTATTAGAAGAGTGTTTTTTTAGTTCTTTTAAAATATAATTTAAAAACTCTTCGATATCTTTACTTTAGTTTTTCCTTGGGGAAAATAGAAAACATTGTCTTTATTATGTTTATGATTTCTTATAAGTAGGTATATTTTTATAAAATCCAATCAAAAGTCTCATTCTCAAGTTTTCGTGACTCGATTTCAATCGATTATTTATTATTCTAATATAAGTAGTAAATATTAATTGGTTTTAAAATTTGAAAAATTAAAATATTAATACTTGAGGTGGGTCTCACTCAAAATCTGACCATATACAGGCATTTAAAATAATACTTTTTGGGAAATCAGAACTTTAAATGTTACGACCATGAATGAATGAATTTTTTCTGAACCATTACAATTCTAAATTTACCAATAATAATAGTAATATGTAATAGAAGTAATAGTTAAAGGTTTAAATTGAATATGATAACGCCATTGATTTGTTCAAGTTAAATATAAAATATTTCAATTATCATTAACTCATTTTTTTACTTTATATCTTTTTTAGGTTTCTCTTATATTAGCATTACTTCTGCTCAGCAAAACAAAATCCGAAGGTCTGGGTGCTTCCGAAGAGAGAAAGTGTCTAGTTTTCGTTCCCGCAGTCGTGC
The DNA here is from genome assembly GCA_024734495.1 of Forficula auricularia. Lineage (NCBI taxonomy): Eukaryota > Metazoa > Arthropoda > Insecta > Dermaptera > Forficulidae > Forficula > Forficula auricularia. Next base: position 9,055,400 of record JALMQS010000030.1, on the reverse strand, counting down.
GTAATGAAAAACTTTTTAGCTATTCTACAAATGTAATGAAAAAAATAGCTGAATGCTTAAAAAATCCAGACGATGAGTCATGCAAGGCGTTAAAATGGTTGCAAGATTATGACTTGATTTATGACGATTGCTTAGAGTATATGGTCAATAGTGCCGAGAAGGCTAATAATGAGAATCTTTTGGATTTTACACCAAATTTACTAAATCGAAACGCGATTTCTGACAGCTCAAGTTCGACAGCTTTAGCACCTTATTTGTCTATAAACGAGGAACTTTTCACAAAGGGTGAACCGGAAATCATATTAAAAACAAGCCCCGATATTCCTGACGATAATAATACCCTACAGATGAGAATTGATGAAACATTCAACGAATCATGGAGTACATTTCCAGATCGAATGGGCACCGATGAATTCGAATTTATTTCTGTTTCCACAGAATCCCCACCAATCTCAATGTCCATTGATGAAAAACTAACTTCATTTAATGAAGAACTTCTAAAAACAGAATCCTCTACTTCTCCTCCTGCTAATTTTGAACAAAGAATTTTCAATCCATTCAACAAAGATATAACCAATAAAAATAAATTAAATCCATTCAATACTCCTCTAAATGAAATGTTGTTTCCTCCTAATCATCATCTTCCACCATTCAACCTACCTCCAAATAATCAATCTCCAAAGTTTCCACAGTTCCCTCATATTGGAAAATATCCAGGAACTTCACGGCCTCCACCAAAATGTTTTTATCCTTCCTATCCTCAAATGTGCTCTTATTTACCCCAAGACGATCTCATGAACTATCCGATACCTTCTCCTGCGCCGTATCCTTGTTGGAATGTTGGGAATCAATTTCCGATGGGATTAATATATGTCGCACCACCACAACTTCCTAATTACTATTGAAAAAATTATATAAAATATATTGCTGAATTATATTTATTTTTAGATATTTAAAGAAACTATTTTTGGAGAAATTTCTCTATTAGTCCTTGGCGTAGCTTCTACAAATATTATTGGTGAAAATTAACCTCCTAATTAACGGTGAAATTAATGTATTGTTCTTATGGGAGAATAAATTTTGTTTTCCCGATCACTTTTTGCCAATAGGTATCAGGAGGGGTGAATTACATGTATTAAAATAACTATTTGATTAATTAATTTATTAACTAAATTGTTACCTCTACTCATAATAACTATTGATAGTGAAATTTGTATATGTAAATAAGAAATTGTAAAACACTGCTCTTATTGTTTATAGCCTTGAAGATGACCAAATACAAGATCGAAAGCTCAGAAATAAATAATATGGTGTTATTTTTGACCGGAAACCAGATACCTATTCAAAATCTCCATAACTTTTACGATCAATCAATAAATTCAATTAATCCTAAATATCTTGAAGAGATGTCACACTTGTCGTGATTTTTGACTATGTATATAGAGATTTATAAGTAAGAAATTTTTTAAATTAATCAACAAATCTGCTATTTTTAGTTTTTACAATAATTGATGATGAATAGTTTTATATGGTTTTAGTTTTGTTCATTTTTTATTACTTTCTTAATTAAAACACCAACTATAATTCAAATTAATCTCCCAATAATTTTTTTCGATATTTATACATAAATATATACATTAGGGCTAGTTAGTTAAGCTTGATTGGAACTCAAATTTATTTAGAGTCAAAATAGCTGTAAATCTACATATTTATTTGAGCGCTCTCTTAATTGACGGTTAGATGATTTAAAAAGCAGTCAAACAAATCGTTCAGTTTGTCTTTAGGTGTTCAAGCCGGCCCTCAAATGTTTAACTTATGAAAAGAAGAAAAATTAATATTATTATTGTTTAATTAATAATATAAAAATGAGTGAAATATTGTACTTTGGGCTATCAGCTTCTAAAAAAAATTAAGTTTCTGAAGCTCGGGTTTAAAAAAGTTAGTTGTTCAATTAAAATTGTTGTGGTTTCGATTAATTAGTGGACAGTAGATTAATAGAGTTAAATATCTTTCAAAAGGTGTAAAATGAATATGTTTAGATTATCAGGTAAAGAAATTAAAAAGAAAGCAGTTTGGTTTTAAATGATTTTATTAACAAATGGAAAACAAGAAAATTTGAAGAAAACGATAAAAATGAAAATTTAGTCAAATTGATTTTTTTATGATCAATGTCTTTGTTCTTTATGTGGGTAGCCAATATCACAGTTTGCAACGAAAGCTTGAATAGCGTTGCGGTAAATGGATACGGTCCCTTGGAGATCTGTTTAATTTGGGTTTATCCTGGTAAGATGTCGGACCTTATACACAAAAATAAAACATTTATAAGAAAAGATTACAATATAAAAAATTTCTAAACACAAGTAATATCAATTAAAGACCTACCTTATCGTCCGATCATTATGCTCAACTCGATTCAATCTAAAAGCAACGCGACAAAATTATGGTCCGCATTGGTAGGACCTTTGTTCGATGGAAAGATTGGTTTTTGAGTAAGAGAGGCTTGGCGGGTGGCATCTTGCTTAAATAAGGTTTCCGAGAGTCAAAATAAATATTTGAATAATCATTTGGTATTTCCCGGTCAATGTTTTTAATTGAATTTATTATAGTAATCATTTTAGAAATAATTATATCGAATTTTAGGCCGAATAAATGCTAAATGTATATTTTGAAATTAATTAAAAAAGCGCGGCGTATACGAATTTTGAAAATCTTTGGACTTGCAATTTTGAATTTTTTTTAATAAAAATTTGAGCTCATTTCGCAGCTCCACTTCTTATATTGTATTTAATAATGTTAATAAATTATGATATGTGAATTATTCTTTTTTACTTTATTTTTATTTAATTTCATAAAAATTTCATAAATAAATCTGTGTGTACACAGCTAACTTTCACTTATCGTTCTTTTAATAAAAATTAATGTTTTTATAAATTAATAAAAAAAATTCATGGTAAAATCAATAGCTTTAGTGGTAATGAACTGCGGAAAATTATATATCCTCAATTTTTCTGCTTGGCCTGCAGGCGACCGGAGATTTGATTCAAATCATTTTGGCTTATTTGTGCTTTGTGTGAATATATATTGAATTAATATTTGTTTACAAGAAATCATAAGTTGGTGTCATCTATTCAATCCGATGGAATGGAATATTTTTAATTATATGTCAGAGGGGGTTGTTTTTCACCCCTCGGGGATCGAAGCCGAGTGCCAGTAACAGCAATCTGGGCCACCTGCCTGACCTGACATATAATTAAAAATATTCCATTCCATCGGATTGAATAGATGACACCAACTTATGATTTCTTGTAAATTTGAATCTCAACAAAAACACTTATGTAAAAAAAGGCCAAGTTCGATTAATAAAATCGTTTGCCAAAAAAGTAGTGAGATCTAATGTGCTGCCAAGTTCAACATCATCAATTTATAAATGAGTCGAGAATATATTAGTAACTTCAATTCAAACGAATGTTTTTCATTCCACATGTCCCTCTATATTTTTTTATTGATTTCACATTTTTAGTTGAAATTATTTTCCTAAAACTTGGCTTTTACGCATTAAATTATTATTATTATTGTTTGATAGGGCCTCCACCACTCCCCTCTTATTAAGATCTCATGATATGGTAACTAGTAATTCGTGACATACATAATAATGCGTAAAAGCCAAGTTTTATGAAAATAATTTCAACTAAAAATGTGAAATCAATGAAAAATATAGAGGGACATGTGAAATGAAAAACATGCGTTTTAGTTGAAGTTACTAATATATTCTCGACTCATTTAATAAATTGATGATGTTGAACTTGGCAGCACATTAGATCTCACTACTTTTTTTGGCAAACGGATTTTATTAATCGAACTTGGCCTTTTTTTACATAAGTGTTTTTGTGAGATTTCACTTCATTTTTGTAAGTTGGATGGGAATTTATCCTGCAAGATTCACGCATTTATTTTAAAGGCTGAGGAAGATCTTTTTCGATTTCCCACATTATTAGTGATCAAGTTATTGAACTATGTCAAATTTTAGCATTCTAGTGTCGCTGAATTTTCACTATTAGTTAATTTAGCTCATATTTTTCACTCCTTCATTTTAGATGCTGATTAAGGGAAAGTTACAGTTTTTTTATTTCTCCCATTGTTAATGCCCCAAAATCTAGTAACATGCCAAATTTTAGCATTTTATTCCCTTTGAATTTTTACTTGATAAGAATTTATATTATAAACTTCAAACCTTTTAAGATGCTGAGGAAGGAAACGTTTTGTTTTTCGATTCTCTTCTTTATTAACCAAGCTCTAGCAGTATGTCAAGTTTCATCATTCTAGAGTCATTGTATTTTCACTATATGTTAATTTAGTCTATAAATTTCACCCATTTATTTTATGTTCTGAAGAAGGGAAATTTTCGGTCCTTGATTTCACCTTTTATTAACGCCCTAAAATCTACCACCATCCCAAAAGTAATGAAATTTTATCGCGCAAATAAATACACCCCCCCTCATTCTATGCCCTGAAGAAGGCAAAATTTCGGTTTTTCGATTTCACACTATGTTTACGCTCCAAAATCTAGCACCATCCCGAAAATAATGAAATTTTATCTCCCAAAAACTACCCGCCGCCCCCCTTCATTTTATGTCCTGAAGAAGGGAAAGTTTCGGTTTTTCGATTTCACTCTTTATTAACGCCCCAAACACTGCCATCATCCCGAATATAATGAAAATTTATCGCACGAATATCACCACTTCATTTTATGTCCTGAAGAAGGGAAAGTTTCGGTTTTTCGATTTCACCCTTTATTAACGCCCCAAAATCTACCACCATTCCGAAAATAATGAAATTTTATCGCACAAAAAATACTCCCCTTCATTTTATGTCCTGAAGAAGGAAAAGTTTCGGTTTTTCGATTTCACTCTTTATTAACGCCCCAAACACTACCACCATCCCGAAAATAATGAAAATTTATCGCACGAATATCACCACTTCATTTTATGTCCTGAAGAAAGGAAAGTTTCGGTTTTTCGATTTCACCCTTTATTAACGCCCCAAACACTACCACCATCCCGAAAATAATGAAAATTTATCGCACGAATATCACCACTTCATTTTATGTCCTGAAGAAGGGAAAGTTTCGGTTTTTCGATTTCACCCTTTATTAACGCCCCAAACTCTACCACCATCCCGAAAATAATGAAAATTTATCGCAAAAATATCACCCCTTCATTTTATGTCCTGAAGAAGGGAAAGTTTCGGTTTTTCGATTTCACCCTTTATTAACGCCCCAAACACTACCACCATCCCGAAAATAATGAAAATTTATCGCACGAATATCATCACTTCATTTTATGTCCTTAAGAAAGGAAAGTTTCTGTTTTTCGATTTCATTCTTTATTAACGCCTCAAACTCCAACACCATACTGAAAATAATGAAAATTTATCGATCAAAATTCACCCCTTCATTTTATGCCCTGAAGAAGGAAATGTTTCGGTTTTGCGATTTCATTCTTTATTAATGTTCCTACCAAATTCTACCAATATGCCAAGTTTATTCTAGAATCATTATATTTTCAGTGATCAGTAGAGATTGTGGTGTTGGTGCAAGGTGAAACATCTTTAATAAAGATAAGAGTAAATAGATATTTTATTTAATATGGATTTACTATGAGTTAAGGATACTGGGTCACTTATTTCACATTAAAATTAAAAAATTAAAAGATATAAATTTTTTTCTTTTTTCAATATATATATTTCAGGCTATCAACCCATCTTCAGGAAATACAGAAGGTAACTAAATAAAATTTATTGAATGACAGGCTATATATGTTTATTGAATAGAGAACATAATTTATCAAATTATTTTAAAAAGGACACTTTCTTAAGCTGTTATCTGAATAACAGCTTAAGAGAAAGTGTCCTTTTAAAATAATTTGATAAATTCTGTCTCTCTGTTCAATAAACATATATAGCCTGTCATTCAATAAATTTTATTTAGTTACCTTCTGTATTTCCTGAAGATGGGTTGATAGCCCGAAATATATATATTGAAAAAGAAAAAAAATTTTATATCTTTTAATTTTTTAATTTTAATGTGAAATAAGTGACCCAGTATCCTTAACTCATAGTAAATCCATATTAAATAAAATATCTATTTACTCTTATCTTTTTTAATATTTTCAGTGAATGTTAATTTAGTCTATAAATTTCACCCTTCATTTCGGGCCCCGAAGAAGTGAAAGTTACGGTGTTTCAAGTTCCTCTTTAATTAATGTGCCAATCTTTTACCAGTAAGCCAATTTTCTGCATTTTCTCACTCAAGTTGAAGTTGTTTGCCATAAAAGAATTTAGTCTTTTTGATTTTAAGTCGATTCTTCCACGTTTTCAGTAGAGGTTGCCATTAATAGTCAAAACATCAAAAATGGAATCCAATAAGGTTATTCCTCTAGGATTAGATAAGAATTGATCGTTATTTTTGATTTTAAACCGATTCCTCCATGTCTTCAGGAATGGTTTCCAATAATAATCGAAGCGTCAAAAATCTAATGTAAAATTGTTATTCCTCGAGTATTATATGAGAATCGATGGCTATTTTTGATTTTAAGTCGATTCCTCCATTTCTACAGCAATGGTTACTAATAATAACCGAAATGTCAAAAATCCAATATAGAATGGTTATTCCTCAAGTACTAGATGAGAATCAATCGCTATTTTTGATTTTATGTCGATTCCTCTATGTCTTCAGTAATGGTTACCAATAAAAACCGAAACGTCAAAATCCAATATAGAATGGTTATTCCTCAAGTACTAGATGAGAATCAATAGCTGTTTTTGATTTTAAATCGATTCCTCTATGTCTTCAGCAATGGTTACCAATAAAAACCGAAACTTCAAAATTCCAATATAGAATGGTTATTCCTCAAGTACTAGATGAGAATCAATCGCTATTTTTGGTTTTAAGTCGATTCCTCTATAAAGGTAACGGATAAGAAAAGAACGCAGTTGCTATGGTTACTTATAAACTTTCCTCCCAAATTTTTAGCATTTCACAGAGAAAAGCCTATCCACTCTTCCTTAGTTAGGTTAAATGATTCCTATATTACACAGATAAAATGAATAAATTTTAATGAATTTAAAAAATCTTACTTTAGAGTAAAGTACTTTAAAATATAATTTCAGTAAAAACTTTATTTAACCTTTTTTGTCGTCCCCAAGGTAATTAATTAGGATATTAAATTTCATCAAAATTGGTTAAGTCATTTTAAAGATATTTAGACAAACTAAAAAAGTACTGAAATAAATAATGTTGTATAATACTAATGTTTGTGGGCCGATATGTACCAAAAACTAATCAGCGCTTCATTTTGATAAACTTATGGTAGGTTTTCAATTTCATTTCAATCGGTGCAAAGGTGTGGAAAAAATCGTGGACGAAATAAACGATAACATCCATCCATCCATCCGCACGCACTTCCAAAAAAATGGCACTTTTTTGGCCTCTCGACGAGATTCAGGTAATTTTTGGCAAAACCGTCACGTGCTAAAATTCAATCTCATTGAATACTTCAATTTGTGAGCTTAATTGAGTCCATGGGTTCCGTAGTCTTTACCTGAGGACCCTTTGAAATCGCGCTTGCCGCGCGACCGATTACAATACTTTCTCCCATGCTTCGCATTGGATAAAGTAAAATAAATCCAATTTAAATTTTTCGTTTTTTTTTTTAACTTTGATTATCTATCAGTTTAGAAAATTTTAACCAATTTTATAATTTCACCAAGTATGATCAGGCCAAAGAATATTAAACCAATATAAAATTAAATTTATGAATACTCGCGTTGGTCTATTATGTTTAATAATTTTTTCACCTACTACCATATTTTGTCAAATGGTTACGGTTCTCTTTGTGGCTCCACATAACCTAAGACCATTATCTATTTATTTATTTAATTTTAAGGCACCCTAATTTCAAACTACATATTCATAATGTAAGTGTACACAGTGTTAACTATTATAGGCAGAAGGCAGATATTTTATAAGTATATAAGTATAATAGCTAATAAACCTATTAAATGTAGTTGTCTAACAAATTCTCTAAAAATTCCTATCGGCTTAACATGTAAGTCTCTACCACCAAGACAAAATGCATGGCGATTGCAAAAGTTCCCCTTAGGTGTAACTTAGTCATCAACAACAGTCCAATAGAACAAGTCCCAAGCTTTAACTATCTGGGAGGTCAGATTTCTAGCAGATGAAACCTTAAGGAAGAAGTAACTTCGCAAGTCATCAAAGGAGCAAAAATTTCGGTCTGTCTATCCAATCTAGTCTGGAAAAATAAGCTTATGTCTGCCGAAAGTAAAATTAGGATATATAAGACCAGTTCGGATAATAACATATGGGGCTGAGTCCAGGGCAGACACAACCGTTACAAAACAGCTTCTCCGGACAACTGAGATGAGAGTTGATGGAAAGAGAGTTATGACCCTGATGACTGATTATAATATGTTGGAGAAACAGGTGTTCACATCTATATGGAAGAATAAGAAGAAGAAGAAGTATTATAAAATAATAAATTGATTAATTTAATAAATGAAATTGAAATGCAACATTTGTTTAAATTTTTAGCATGATTTCGCCTGAACATCTCAATAAAAGATATTTTCCAATTTTTGAAATAGAAGTTTTGAAGTTAAAAAAGATAAACCTTATCAGTTCTCTGCATTGGAAATTCAAATATATTGGCATCAAAACAAACTTTATACAACTTCATTCCTGAATTATCGAGGGCATCATAATCCAGATACAGATAAGCCATTGGGCATAAAGAGTAGTTAATTTAATAATTAAAAGTTGCTTTCAATTTGGAAAGTGACTGAAGTCCTAGCTGTATCAATTAATCAAAGATTGTTTAGTCGACCAAAACTATTCCTTGTGTTTTTTTTCTACGAGATTAGAGCTCCTAAGACGAACAGATTCATTTTTTAAATGAAAACAGTGAGAGAATTGTTTTATTTTATCATGTAAATATAAAATATTCAAAAATATATTCAAATGATATTACTCGAAATGCTGAGCGAGCAAATAATTTGAAAGCTGAAGTATTGAAATCAGCAACATTTATTATTATTATTATTATTTCTGTTTAAAAGATCTAAAATGTATAGAAATATAATTTCAAAACTAATTATTTTTCGGCAGTGTCTGTATAATATATAGTTTCTGATTATAGCTGAGCCCATAGAAAGTTTGTTCTTCTAAAATATGTATATTTTCATTACAAAGATATCCTGTACTGGGGTAGGGATAGGTCCACAGAATCCCTGCTTGTGGTAGAAGGCGACTAAAAGGGTTTGGACTTGATTTTAATAACCGAACACCTTAAAAAATTTATAGGTAAAGCAGCAAAGCATCATCTCGAGGATAGTAAGAGAGCCCAAATAGATCATGGGGGATGTCGAGATTGGTCAATCTGGAGACAGTCCCTTTTGGAGAACGATGTTGAAGCAGGCCAAAGACCACTTAAGCTGAGTAAATATTTTTTTTTCTTTTTTTAGCTTTAGAACTTCCAGTTGAAAAAATCCAGATAAAACGACTTCAAAAAAATTAAACTCAACAAATAAAATAATAAGAACTCAAAAATCAAATAAAATGCACTAAAAGGTATAAAATAATTATCTAATTTAGTTACAACTAAACGACGAACTTTTTACATGAAATCACTTTTTAAAATCGGTGCTAAAGAAATTATATAAGCGACCTTACGCGATGTTGTCTTCATTTCCCACCTTAGTTCCTACTAAGTAAGATCCGTCGAGTGCGATTCATAAATATATATACCTACTTACAAATTTTTATTATATGAATTAGATGAATGATATATAGATTCCGGGATTGAAATTTGTCTAGTTCAAATGAATTTAATATTGCTTTGATCAGGCGTATCAATTTTGTTCTATTATTCTAGAATAGTCCATAGTTTAGGCTGCTTTTGGAACATTTCTCGGTGAAGCATCCGACAAGTCTCAACAGGCACAACACAAATAATGGATATTCCAATAAAACAATTAAGAAACGAATTTCAAAATTATATCGTTCATTTTTTCGCTAAATATTTAGCGAAAAAAAAAATAATAAAAAATAATATCAAAGCTAATATTATTAAAATATTATAAAAAATAATACCTAAATTAATCATTGTAATTTTTCAATCCATAAAATTTTTAACAAAATTATTGTAAATTTGAAGATTATTCTTTTTACATTAAAAATTTACAAATCATATTTGAAAAAATGTTCTTTTTATTTTTAAAAACCTGGTCTCCAAATGGGAATGAATTTTAATTTGAAGCTCTCAGTATGGCAGATGAGTATTGAGGTAATAAAATTGTCAACTTTTTTATATTTTATTTATTTATTTTGTTTATTAATGTTTAGAAATGTCTAAAGCGTGAGGGAAAATCATTTTAAATCAATATTTACCTACTTACTTTTGTCTGGCTAAGTGATGTGATTCCAATTTTCATGATAAGAAAAAAAAACAGAAAAATTATACTAAGTTTATTCTGATGTCAAAGCCTTTGATTTTTTTTTTAATAACTGATTAAATTTTCAAATTTTTATCAAACTTTCCGAATGAAATAAAAATGCAGAAAAAATTCAATATTATTAAATCACCTATAGCTTTTTTGTATTATTAAAAAAAAGACAAGAAAAACGAGGACTTGATATTTCATGTTCAATTTACATTTGACTAGCTTTTTATATTCATCAAGTACAAATTTTGAAAATCATGCGCCTGCTGATGTGACCCGCAATACCGGACAGTCTATTAGAATGCATACTTAGCAGGCGGCGCAGTCTTTTAAACCACTATAATAAATAGACGAACAGCACACCGTGCATTTGATTAGACTTAAGAAAACTTTTCGTCAGACGACCCTTGAATATTTTTTATAATTATTGAAGGATTCAAAGAACTGTTCCTTTTGAGGAGATTCTTTGTTTACTATTTTATTTATTATATACTGTAACTCGAGCCTTGTTTAAACATTTTTGTTTTGATTTTCATTTCAAGTGCTTTTATGTCAATTGTAGAAGAGAAATAATCTATATATATGTTCAGTAAGGCTTCCGCGGATAGGTTCTATGTCATTAGAGGTTTTTCGGGTTTCTCCGCGTGGGTTTGAGAGTTTTATTATATATATATATATATATATATAAGGTTAGGATTTCTGTTTTCTGCCTGTCTGCAGATTTGTGTTCACTATATTAGACGCTCAAATGAAATGCATATATTCCCCAATTTGTATCTAACATCATTTATAGAAGTGTTCTTATAAGGACTGCATTTATTTCTCGACGTCAAAAAATGACCTCCTAAAATGGAAGGGGAGGGTCAAAAAAATGAGAATTCTAAGCCTTTGTATCAAACTCAAACAAAGTGTGTACTATACATCATTTGTGGGCCCCCAGAATTCTATAAATACAAATTCCAACCACTTAAAATTGAGGGGGGGGGAGGCTGGTCAAAAAATGAAAATTATAGGCCTTTAAACCAAACTAGACCAAATTTTGTATACATAATCTGTGAAATACTGGGGAACTAGAAACTTAAGAACCCTTTATTATTTTATCATGGAGTGTAAAATATTCTTGTAAAAGATGTTTATAAGCCAAAGTAGTTCTAATTTTTAGTTGATTTTGCTTTAAAATGATGACGTGAGAGAGCCAAATTATGGGTATGTTAAATGTTTGAAAGTGAGTTAACTTAAAAATTATGAAAACATTCCAGAAATGCAGTCATTTTCTCTTTATCAAAGACAAATAAGTATGAATTCAATATCTCAAGTATTTTGGATGTTATAAAGTACAGAACCTTTACACCGCCCGACTCACGATTGGCAGGATAATTTATCACTGTTTGCACGAAACCCTTTCATCCCGTTTAGTGCTATAGATAAATAGTCTTTTGGAGATGACATTTGTCTAGTTATTGAGAGTGAATATTTTAACTCAGGAGCAATATGTTGTGGAATTAAAATATGAAATCCGATAATATACTATATTAAATTTTATTATATACACATTACTTTATATTCGATCTTTATGACGGTTTCCATATCGTTCTTGCCCCTTTTTCTGCCCTCCATTTAGTTTTTTGGAGGTTTTTTGCTTTCATAGCCTGTTAATATTAATAGTTTCCTTTGAAGTCCAATTCCGTATTCTCCTTAGGCCTGTGGTTTAATCCATACGTGAGAGATGATACTAAATGAAACTTTTTCTCACTTGTATTTAAAATGTTTTTTATGTGACTTGCCATTATCAATCATTTATAATCACAAAAATATTCATGTGATATAAAATATTTTACCTCCTTAATAAAATGATAAAATTGAAATTTGATAGGGCTTCGGTTTATAATAGGTTCTTAAAGTCTGTTAAAAGGAGGTTTCTGGAAATTTATATATGAGTCGAAAAGAAGCCTATGACGCTAAGTCTATAAAACACCAAACGATAAAAAAATGAAGTTTATTTTTTATTTATTTATTTAATGACTTCGTAAATGAATCCATTTAGCCAGTACCTTTTGTTTTACTGAGCTACAATTTTTAGATTTTTATTATATTTTATTTCTATGATATTTATTAAATCTCATCGTTATAACAAAAAACATTCAGAAGAAATCAAACGTAGGTCCTATTGAGGGAAGCCGAAATAAGAATTAAATCTTTTTGTATTAAACCTAAGTAATTGTTAGATAAGAATTTTGCAAATTTAGAAATTTTCCATATGTGGAATGAGCAATTTTTATGATGGTCGATTTCATAAAATCAAATCAAAGGGATTGGTTTTGTTAAGGGAAAATGGTGTGGGTTCTTGGTGAAACATTTTAAATCCCGACTGATCCTTTTGTCTATAATATAAAAATCTTTTCTTCGTTCCCTAATTTAATTTTAAATAAGGTAAAGAAAATTTTGAAATTTTTTTAGAAACTTTTGGGGGATTGGCTTCTACTTATACTGAGATGTCATAGATAGGTAATTTTGTTTGCATGCCAGAAGGATAAGTATAGAAAATTTAATAAGTGAATATAATTATATCTTCTATTATTTTTTAATTTTTTATTTATTTATTTATTTATTTATTTGAAGAAATGTTCTCTTTAGAGAGAGACGGACTGGTAGAATTTTCAGCTGAAAGTAATAGAAGACAGTCCAAGGGTAGTGAAGAAAGAAAAAATTATCCCATTTCCAAATAAGGTGTATTATTTATTGGACTGTCATTCCTTTCTTTCTTTCTCCTTTCCTTTTAAACCAACGTTTCGGAGGATTCTTCCCTCCTTCTTCAGGGTTTCAAAGAGTCAACGATGGAAACAAACAAGATGATTCCTTCTTCTCTCCTTCAGCAGTATTTGAAATTTTTGCCTAAATATAATTATTTTTCCTTAAGTATTTATTAATTTTGTTCTTTCATTAATAGGTCATTGAATTTAGGGAGGCTAAAAAATTTCTGCACACAACCTGCTGGAAATTTGTCAGTAGCCGAAAGAACAGGTGGTTAATTTTTTCCTTCAACAAGCAATCTTTCTTTATTCCAAATCTTGACAAAGTGAATTTGTATGGTAATTTGTCTTTTAACAGATTCACCTTTTCTATTCATTATTCCTTTTTTTATCATTAAAATATTAAAGAACTTGTAACATCATTACTTTAAAAATCACAATTTATTTATTCACTTTGAAATTATTTAAAAATTTTTTTTTATAATTTCTCCGTCTGCTATTTAAATTAATTGGTATTTTTACTTGGTAGGCCCAGGTGGCAAGTGAAGCCCTAGTATTTATATTCGTTAATATTTTTTTCTTAGTGAGTATAGAAACTAATGAAACCTAAAGAAAAATCATTTTAAAACATGCTTTTTTTATTTCAGTGTGTCTACATGTGCCGTTTTTGTGTCTAGATTTCGATATCCACGATAAGTTATGAATGAAAAGTTTTAGAAAGTTCGTTCTAGAATCAAAATATGTTTATTTCAAAAGCGGAGAACTAATTATATTTCACGGTCTCTAGCGCTTCACATTTTCCAGTCCGTAAAAGAAGAAACTATCTTTTTTGAATGATTTTTTAAATATTTTTCATATGTTCAAATATGATATGATATGTTATAAAAGAATCCCACCAAAAACATAAATGTGAAAAGGGGACCAAGTTCGGTACAAACGACGTTTGGCGTCGCCGAGAAAAGGTTTGAGTTCTAACTGGTGCCAAGTTCCAAAAAGCAGTTCCTTAAATCTTAGCTATAGGAATGTACAATATTCTTCAAATTATTTAAAAAAAATTTGTTATGTTCTTTGATATTGAATTCCTGTAAAGTTTTAATAGTCAATAAATTACGTTTAACTTGATGATATTTTATACAAGCTTAAAATTTAGCTTTGCTATTTGTTTGTTCTATTTTATACTACTTATAAACAATTTTTTCGATCTGCATCGCGAGGGGTGGGATGAAAAAAGGGGCGAGAGGAGGGGCAATGTAATCTTATATTCAAAGGGGAATTGCGCTTTATTTAAATTTACGTTAAGGTTTCTTTATTATTAGGTTATTAATTTATATCTGCTTCGACTTTTTTATGGGGTTTGGGCTGATTCAAGTTCGGCGTCCCTATAATGGAGAATGAAAAGTTTATGTGACGGTGGAGGATGTAAGGATGCGGACTTCCTGGTATATTCTAGAAATAATTGTAATACTGACCAACAGTTAACAAAAGACAATGAGATGTTTATTCCTGAGCAGTACAATTAGTTGAGGTGAGGTAGAGAGTATCTTCGATGTATTTTCACAGCTGCAGTGGAGAAATCTGCATAGGTGTAAGCTATGTTCGGTATCGTACACGGCGAACTCTGTTGGGTCCGGCGGGATGTTTTACTGGTAGACTTGTCGCTGCTGAAGAACGGCCGGTGAAAATAATATATATATAACGGGTTTGAGGGCCGAATTCGAAGGTGTGCTTCTCGGGGCTCAATGTATATAATTACATATATATTAGCGGTGCGCGCTTTGTACGCCGGTATTCCTTATTATGACGACGAACGTGTATCAATAATACAGTGCAGGATCCGCCTTAGATAACTAAGGTCGCTCGATGAAGAAAAATGTAGAACATATATATATAAGGAGAATTTGCAGCTCCTGGCTCTCTCTCGGTGATAATAATAATAAAAATCTCTCTCTGGTGGCTCTGAAGAGAATAATTGTAATATTAATGTCTCGCTGCCTCTTGCCTAGAGAAGACTCTTAATAGAATAATAGTGTGTATGTATGTATATCTCAGAGAAGACTCGTTCTGTGTGCTGTCTAAACGAAGACTAGCTTGTCCTTTGTCTCTCTCTGAACTCTGTACTGGGCGGTCGTTCAACTGCTATTAGGCTCTTAATTGCTGTCACTGCTGGTCAATCATGCTCTATCCGGAATTCATCAGCATCCCTTGTTTTACTAATTAATAATTTATATGTATTAATATATACAAAATTCTAAATAAAAATATAGATATTTAATTGTTTGATTTCGAATAATTCCTTGTTTTACCGCAAGACCATTTTTACCATTTCCTATTGTTTATATATACATATATGTATTTTAAAACCCTCTAATAGTTCATTACAATTTTTATTATACATAATTATTAGAAAATTTTTAATTATTATTGGATTGATTGAAGGGGATGAATTTTCAAATCGGATAAGAGGTTTTTTTATTTAATTCTCTTTTTCCTCTTATTAAAAAACAAGGACTGAAAAGATGTTGGCAAGCTCAAGAAGATCAAGGACAATCGATGGTGGGGAAGTAATCTCAGAAGTCGAAGCTCAAATACAATGTATACATTAATTCATGTAAAATAATTGGTTCAATAAATTTTGATTATTATTGAAGAATGAAAATGAATTGGAGATCCTGAGAGGATCAAGATGGAAAATAGGTTTTTTATTTTATTAATTTTTTCCACTTATTAAAAACAAGGACTAAAAAATGTATAGCAAGCTCAAGAAGATCAAGGACAGTCGATAGTGGGGAAGTAATCTCCTAAGTCGAAGCCTCAAATTAAATGTCAACTTTTATTTCATGTAATACAATTGGTTTAATAAATTTATTATTATTATTAGAAAATTTTTAATTTCAAAAAATAAATTTTAAATATTTTATAAGGAAAATCGTACCGAGTCTTGAAAAATTTTCCACTTTATCTTCCAATTCATATTTGAGTTTCACAATAAAGCATTAATATCATTTCATAAGCTTTTTATTTATAAGATAAATTGCCAGGGGAATCAAACTAAAAGCATTCCATGAGATTATCTTATTTACAATAGAACAATCAAAATTTCCTAATATAATTAAATATAATTGTATAGAAATGCATACTTAATCCTTGAGACAAAAAGCAAGGATGAAGAATTTCAAGCTAAGCATGAGTGCTTAATTATAAAGAGTACTTGAACATCAAAGGTATATTCGTAAACAACACGGTTGAAATAACAAGTTAATCCCTCGAGGATGGAATTAACGGACTCTTTGCGGAGAAGGATTGGCAAATGTTTAGCAAGCAATTCAAAATATACGAAGCGTTATTTCTCCTTTGAGTACTTTGAATTTCGCGAAATCCAATTCAAAAACATTTGAAGTGTACGCGCCACACGGCTTTCACCTATAGGACGTTCTTTTTGAAATAAACATTTTAACAATTGAAAAAACTAACATAAAAAATATATTTCAATATTCGATGAAGTTTTAATTTTAAAATTACGATGTGAATGGGAGCCAAAGTGGCCGTTTTTATAATCATTTTATAGTCATTTAGAAAAAAAAAAAACAAACAAGATAAATGTATATTATTTACTGAATTAATTGGAATTTACATGAAAACTATCGTAAGTAAATAAAAATTGTAAACATTAACAGTAGCCTATATTCACAGTCTTGACCATGGCGGTTTCCTGCCTATTTATTTTTTTTTTTTTTATTCATTGACTTCAACTTACTGTCTACTTATTTATTTATCTGTTTTTTAAATAATTTAACAACAATTTCTTCAAACCCAGTGACATATTCTAACTATTTATTTTTTGTTTTATTTATTTGATTATTTATTTATTCTTCCCAGTGTATTTATTTATTTATTCTTCTCAGTGTATTTATTTATTTATTTTTATTGTTTGGACGACATGCGGTATTCACTTTTTATTGTTATTAATATTATTTTATTCTTGGTCGCAGCATAATAAGGTTTCACACCGTTCTTCTGTGGCCACACCCTTGCCACTCAATCGGATCCGGAGTGGGAGGATCGGAGGGCTATAACGGGAGATGTGGAGGCGCTTTAAAAAAAATTCAAACGCTTTTACGTTGTAGGAAAATAATGTTGTTTCATTTTTGCTAAAATGACTTCAAAATTAGGACTTTATGAAGTGAGCGCAATTTGAATACAGTCCTCGGCATTCAACCTTCATTTTTACGTTTAATACTTAATTATAAATATTTTTAAAGCTTTAATAAAATAAATAAAATATTGTATAAAGCTTAAATGAAAAGAAAGCTAGAGCTATGTGGCGGGACGGAAAACAAAAACACTGTTTGAGCAAAATTACAATAGTGAAATCGGCTTGAAACTGAAAAAGTAACGTTGCCGGGTTTAACTAACTGCTTTTTAAAAATACTTGTTAATAGAAAAAAATATACGAACACTCATCATGACAAAAAACGCATAACTTATGTTAATGTTTTTATATTTTTTTTTAACTTTTATTAATTTTACTATTTTGAAGTTTATAAAATGGAAAATTTTAAAAATGGTCCTTATCACCCCCGACAGTTTCCTTGTTACCTCATTTGGGGTAATTTACCCCAGTTCCCCGGCCGCTGCTCTAGCTGATTAATATTAATAATTAATCAATTAAAATGGATGAAAAAGTGAAAACTATTTTAAAATTGTCACAGGGGTATGTTCAAGTATTGAAATCGTGGATGGAAAAAGTGTTTTATTTTTTTTTTTGCTTCGTTTTTTTGAAATATCTAAAAACAACTGAAAAAATTTATCGAAACCTTGGAGTTTAGCTCTACAAAAAAGTCTTAATAAGAAAAATCGAAAAAACTATATTTCACGAGATATTAATGATTTTTTCAAAATTTAATTCGTAACAAAATTTTTGTCCTAGCTCAACAACTAGTCTGAATATCAAAACGAAATTTCACATGTAGTTTTGGTGGATTGAGATTAAGAGCTCATTAGATTTTGGTTGAAACCGAACAAAAAATTAAGAAGGGGGGTTAAATATTAACTAAAAAATCTAGAAAAGTGAAATTTACTGTAAAATGAATCTATAATAAAAAAAGAGAGTTATTATTTTTATCGGGGGCAAAAATTGGGGGGAGGTTCAAAAAATAGAACTATCAATTTAAATGCTAGGCCCTTTGATCGGTTTCTACAAAATTTCTCATATGCACTCTATGAAAAAGACTCAAATGTGAAATTGACAGGGACCACCAGAAAGCTTATATTTCTAATAATAAAGTACTCATAATTATAAGGAGATATTATGAATTGCTAATGGACCCAAAATTAAGAGAGGGGAGGATTCTTTCGTAAAGTATTAGAAATCATTTTATTAAATATTAAATATAAGATAGAGACCAAGGTAAAGTCATGTCAAATCAGCTTATATTTTTTTTAATTTTGATTAAAAAAAATTCATTAATTCCCCTGCCTCCCAGCTCTATCAAGTAATAAATTTTAATTATAAAATGATTAATTTATTTGCAGCATAATACTGTAAAATGGATTTACAAATCTATTCAATTTATTTAAGCAATTTATGATCCATTTAAATTTACCAGGATTAATTTCTAATTATAACGTTATAGAAATAATTTAAATTTACATATTTTGATAATTTTCCATATACCTAATCGTCTTTTAAAAGAATATTAATTTAGACTCAATCTTTGATCTTAATTGAAGCTAAGTAGAAACTTAGTCCAAGTTTTGAATTCCTCATTATGTTCTATTTACTTTCGAAATGTTGTACAATGGAAATACAATTTATATGACATTGAATGAGAAGTTACCGGGAAGGCTTTGATGAGTGTTTTCAAGGAAATCACCCACCCAACCATCGAACCATTTTGTCAATGAAGCGACGGAAATAAAGGGAAACTTGACAAATTAAACCCCCATAGCCTTATCAAATTAAGATTTCAATCAATTATTATTAATAAATATTGTATTTTAAATATTTATTTCTATATACTTATATATAGGTAGATATACGTTTCGGCAAAATTTTATTTTACTATCTTCAGTCACATAGCTAAAAACATGTATTATTCTTAAATCCTTTATTTATTAATATAAAACTAAGGGTCTATAAAAGAGAGTATATTCGAGGCGTCATATTTGATCCAAACCAACAGCTGTAATATGGCGTTGTAAGTGTATTTATTTATTTTACATAATACAGGGAATATCAACTGCTAAGGTCATTAGTGCCACCGAGTTCTTGACTTCTTTTTTCTCTCTTCAATTCCATCTTCATTATCTTCACTCTTCTATACCTAAAGAAATGAAGAAAAACAGGGACACAAAACTCAAAGAAAAAGAAACAACAACAAAAAATCAATATCGACTTATTGGTGCAAACATACTACAAACGAATAATTTTAAATTTATAACAGAAAAACAAATCCTCCGACAAATCATATTCCATATACAAAACTCACAAGAAATGTCTAAGGAGCAATAATACATATAATGAAAATATTGCATCAACATCATATATTCAAAATAAAATAGGAGACACTTGACCTATCATATATTCAATCATCTCCTGCTCTTCCACATAAATTACCGAATAAAAATAACGCAAATCCATACAGGGTAGTAGATTCCAACATAGATGAGATTCAGTCGGTATCCGAAAATGATTCTGTGGCAGACATGAGTTGGTCTGATGTATCAAATAAAAAAAAATCGTGTCACTTAAACGAAGGAAAATCATAATTTTTTGAATTATTAATCAATTTTGATAAAATATATTTCTATATTATCTATTGGAAATTTATATTTTGAATCCATTTTTATAAAACTTACTTTTTCAACCTTTTCTATTATGAGTCTAAATTTTGTTTTCTGTTTTTTTTTTTTTTTTTTTTTTTATTTTTTATAATGTTTTATTGTTATATTTTTGTTTTTTGTTCTATTTTTTCAAAATTGTATTAACCAAACTGGCTTTAAACAATAAATAATTATCTATCTATCTTATGAGTCTAAATTCAGAAAATCCCTGCGGCAGCCCGTAAGAAAGGAGTAGATTTCGAAGGGGCTCTAACTCCCTTTGTGGAAAATTCCTCTATAATATAGGTGGGGGTAATCAATTATGCTTTATAATATAAATTTTTTTTTTAATATTTTTTATTTTCATTGATAGACTTTCGACAACGATGTGCCATCATCAGTCTGTAAAAGTGATATCATAGAGAAATTTACCACTCAATGTTCTGACTAAATAAATTTAAATTTTAAGTTTGTATCTTATTTAGTTTACTTTAAGAGAAGCAATCCCAAATAGGGATGGATTGATTGATCTTATTACGAGTACAATGCTCTCACACACGGGTAGATGAACATTTGAATCGGAATCCTAAAAATTATTATTAACGTTATTTCAATAGGAAGTCATTCTCTTTATGTTATGCGTTCATTTGAATTCAGCTTATTTTCCAAAATAGAAACGAACTAGTGTATTAGTTATTAGTCGTCGATTCACTTTTGATTAATGTCTACTGTTATTTTTTCATTTTAGCGGAAAAAATTTCTCAAATTAAATAGATTTCTTATTTTTCTAAATTAAATTTAAAAATTTGGCAGAATTATCAATGAATTAAATAAATCATTATAATTTGTGTCAAGCTTAATTTAAACTCTTGTCTTTTCTCCTTTTGAAAATATATAAATCAATTGGGATGATTGAAATCTATTTGTTGAATATAAATATCAAATAAATGAATAGAAATTACATTTTCTAAAGCGTCAAGTTAAATATTGTAAATTGAATATGCTATTTTGTATACCTACCTATCTGCTACACGTTTGTTATTTATACCTTTAATGAAACAACCCAATTCCAATAGGAAATCAAATTTTTGGATTTGTTCATATGAGTGAATCCGATTTTTAATGTAACAATAAATACTTTTTCTGGTTAACTAACAGGCAGGCCCCAGAAAACAAACGACCGACAACAGAACCTATTAAGCAGGGTTATCGGATATAAAAAAAAAATTGATGTGTGCAAAATAAGTACAAAACTTTGTCTTATTCACAATTAAATTGTAAAATGATCCATATAGATTATTAAAAAAAAATTATTTATTTATTTTTCTTGAAATTAAAAATGGTATGAAAATTTTAAACAAATTATTATTTTTGACAGGGTTATATTTTTTTTTTAATGAATTTTTTTAGAGAGAGCCTCAAAGACGTCATTTTTAGGTGATTTTTTGTACCTGTCTGTATTTAGAAGTGGGTTAACTAATAATTATGAAAAAAATCCACAAATTCCATCATTTATTCTTTCAATTTAAATGACACTCTGAGGTGATTCGCCTCATAGAGCAGACAACAAAAGTTTACTTGTTAAGATATGTTTAGAGTAAAACTTAAAATATAACCCTAACAAATTTGAAGTAAAAACTTAGAATAAAATAAATAATATAATATACAATCACACATAGTAATATAATGCAAAACACATTGTTTAATTGACAGCCTCTCATCGATCTCCACCACCAAGACCAGAACCAAGGCCGGAACCAGCAGGCGTGGACTTTAACATCCAACACCTCCGGCCGCACCAAGGTGATGCGCCCTGAGCAACCGATTAAAAGTGGATTGTGATGAAGATGAACGAAAATGAAATAAAAGTGAATTCCACAACTGGGCCGAGCAAGCCACAAAAGATAGCTGGCCAGCTCAGAACGGAGTGCAGCGATGCAGATGAGATTCGCATCACCCCTCAATGAGCAATTGTGGATTGATGACCTAAGGGTGAACATTTCCAAGATATAAGCAGGCTGCAATGAGGAGAAGACACGGAATATCTTTACCAATGACAAATAAGAAGGAATTTGATATCTTAAAAAGAATTTTGAAAGATATATTTTAAGAAATAATTAATAAAGTAAGGGAGTGGAGTTTCACTGTGAAACTACACTCCCTTTACTTTATTTGTTTCACCTAAAACCTATATCACTTTCCCTAAGTAAAAAAAAATATTTTCAAGAATTGGTGGGTTCAGGGGGCGTAGCAAGAGGACCGCCGGCGTCGCAACTAGTATAGAATAAAATAATGTATGTTCCTATCTGGAAGCCGATGACTCTAATAATACAATCAATATCGGAAAGTTCGTTCTTGTGACCAAAAATTTGATTACTGATTTCAGAAATAGCCATAGTCCACATTGACATTTGACCCTCTGGCCATTTTGACATGACTGATAGTCATTAGTTTCATTGTATTTTATTAGTTAATTATTCTTTTGTAAGTCGTATATAATTGTAGTTTAATTAAAATTAATTTTTTTAAAAAATAAGGGAGCTAAGACTTTTTTCTTAATTATTTCTAAACTCGTAATTTGTTACTTAACTTGTTTCTTAAATAAGTGATTTATATGCATTTCTAAAACAACATTTTTCTAGATTTTGGGATTTCTGGCTTCAAAACTTGGATTTGGTTGTATTTGATTTGTTTTGTTGTTTTGTTTTTGTTGTTTCACATGTGTAGCAAGTTTCGACTTTCACAGTCAAACCGATCACTTACAAAAAATAATCATTCAAATTTTAGTAGAGTCTATTGTGATTTTAAATTTTTTTGACTTTTTCCTTTAATTTATTTAACAACTCATATGCATTTTGGATTTTGAGTCAAAGTATTCTTTAATTTTAACAACTGAATCATTGTCAATAAGAAAATAAATTACCAAGATAATGAAATATATCAATTTGGAAATGAAGTGGAAGTCAGCAACCTAATTGTGTAAAGGGTAAACAACAACAAATTAGATTAATAAAATCTAGCTGAATGGAATTTGAATAGGATATCAGTCCGCGGCATCCAAGAGAGAGATATTAATTTTTTATTGATTGAGCGAGGATAAGTCTAAACATATAGAATCTCTCTTCTGGGCTCATTGAGAATATTCTCGATGAAGAAATGACGAATTGAGGTCATTGACTAAATTGTCCTATCAGACAGAGAGAGATTTGACTCATTTTCGGTTCAGTTCTCATTTCAGACGCCTTGAATAAATAAATTTATATTTTTACAAACATTGCTGATAATATAAATATTTTCAAATTCGTATATTCTTCTAATTTTTGTTTATTTAAAAATCTCAAAAATGGAAAGTCATAGAATTAAAGTTCATCCTGTTTTTCAAAATATTTTTTCCCAAATGAAAAACTGAGTTTATTTTAGTCTTTTTAAATCCCTACTTAAATAAAACTTTTTTAACGAATTTTTAATATATTCAATCAATTTAAAGATTTCAAAGCATTGAAACAGAAAAAAGTTTCATTTTAGTAATAAGACAATAATTTGAATATATTTTTCCGAGGGAAACAGATTTGTTGATTTTTAAAAGGAAATCAATATGGATGTCCTCTTGAAAAATAAGACAATAGACAATACTTGATACTACTTTATTTGTTTAAACTTTTTCCTATTCATCTAAACAATCTCATGAAAATGGGACATTTTATTTACATTATTAACAACTGGAGAGAGTAATGAAAAACCAGACAGTCCCCTTCAAAACGGGATATATGGTCACATTAGCCCAAATTTAAAGTTATAGCTTACTGTAAATGAATAAATTTTAAGGAGTTAGGTGTTGGTTCTAGGTGAAACATTTTAAATTTTGCTCAAGTTTTCTTATTATACTGTAAATGAATTTTTTTTTACAACCAAAAAACTTTTATATAATATACCACGAGATATATACCATATATATAAATTGACGATAGTATCAGAGATAAGAAAACAAAGAATTTGTCATCTACTTAATCCAAGGTGTTACAAATAATCTTTATTATCTAGCAGGATTGAAAACAGAAACAAATTAATAAATTGTGGGTTTTCGTAGCTTCATATCTTACTAGTATGTAGGAAATTAGAAAAAACTTTATCGTAAAATTATTTCCTGTTTTAATAGTCTTTCCAAAAACACGAGAGATTATTAAATACTGAATCTGAAGTGTTAGGTATGATTTTTATTATTATAATTCAGAAGAGTAGATGTTACTCCTTCGCGAATTGAAGCCAAGTGCCAAAAATGCTATTCAGACCATTAGCTTGAAGTAAATATCACGTGTAAAAATTTGTTACTCAAAGATTTATTAATCTTCATCATTAAATAATTTGGCCTACAAGTCATTCTAAATCTAAATATATATCATTAGACCATATATTTTTATTAAAATATTTTGATGATTTTGATTTATGAAAATTTTCAAAAATCCAAAGACAATGCAATGAATGACTGTCTATTCCCGAAATGAATATACAAGTTCAAATTGAAGATAGTAGCAGAGTTAATTTTTCTAAAGAAAACATCGACATATTTGGGGTGTATTTTATTATATATTCGACCAATTCGCCTCGAAAGCCAAGCCAATGGCCTGGATATAATTTTGGCACTCGGGCTTTATTCCCGGAGGGGGTGAAATCAACCCATCTGACAGATAATAAAAATCATCCCTATTATCTTGGATTCAGTAGTTGACAATCTCTTGTTTTCTTTAAAAAATTTTATGCTCCTGAATTTCCAGTTCAATCAATTTCTAATTTATTTGAAAGACCCACAATACTAGAATTTTGGATAAGACAAGACATGATTTATGGTATATTGAAAAAAATTGTTAGTTCAACTCCATTTGTTCCTTTATAAATAAATACAGCCATTTCCGATAAACACCATTTTATATTATCTGTGATACATATATAATATCTGTATCATTATTTTAAAATAAATTTATTGATTTAATTAATCAAAATTCAAAAAAATTTAAATAAAAATTAAGAATTGAATTTTGCTCTAGAGATTGTTTTTGTTCAAATGCAATTTCACCGATAAAAGAACTAGTTCTTCTACGAATAATAATAATTTCTTCTTATCAAATAAGTTGCGGATAGATGTGAATTGTGTTTGCATCCAGAAATACCAGGCAAAGAAAATATTCAGCGGAAAGTGACTTTATATAAAGAAATGAAGGAGCGAGAAAGCATCATCTCGAAAATGAATTTCTAAAATGCGTTTATTCAAATTCATGATTTCGATAATATATTTATCAAAACATCATAACAAATGACAAAATATTTTACTTTATTTTATAATCAGTTTTTTTATTTATTTAATTATTTTATTTATTAATACGATTTGTGAAATAAACATTT
The DNA here is from genome assembly GCA_024734495.1 of Forficula auricularia. Lineage (NCBI taxonomy): Eukaryota > Metazoa > Arthropoda > Insecta > Dermaptera > Forficulidae > Forficula > Forficula auricularia. The sequence continues at coordinate 9,029,913 of JALMQS010000030.1, read as the reverse complement.
TCTTGTAATCAGTAACTTTGGAAAATGATAAACACCCAACCCCTATCCAGCATTATCCAATATATAATTTAGTAATTTACAATTAATGAAAAAATTAAAAAATACTGATTTATTTAACCCTGATCTAGGAATTCACCCAAGATTGCGATGATGCTCATAATATATATTGTAACGTTTATTATATGAAATAATGGACATGTATTCATGAAAAAATTATCTTTTATTAACATATTATTATTATTTTTATTTTAATGTGAATGAATGCAGAAAGATGCAGACCCTATGTATCTCGAAAGAACCTTGCATTACAGAAGACAAGAACAAATTGATCAAGAATAGGTGTCTGTGTACTGGGGTCTTGATATTTTGAAGGTTATAACTGTCGGGAAAGACTGAGGAGGGGAGAGAGTTCCAGTTCCTTGAAGTCACATTTTTGCCTTTCAAAGTCCCCTGAGTTAAAAAAGTGTTTTTTAGAAAATATCTGTGAGGAATAGAGTGGGTGTCTTCATTGACAATCATGTGTGTCAGGTGTTCAAGATTTGTATGTGGAAAATCAAAGAAAGTCGCTAAATCAAAATCAGACCACTTCGATAAACCTTCGCTGGGCTTAACTAAACTATTATTCTTATGAGAGATAAGATTTTGTTCCACCAATAACTTTCTGCTGATAGATGTCAAGAGAGGTGAATTCACATGATTTTACATGCAATTATTAATTCTATATATCCCTAAGAGATGTCACACTTAACGTGATTTTTCTCAATCCATATGAAGGAAGTACTAAATCAACCGATTGGGATATATTATGTGTACTGTGTATATGTATATTGTATTTTATGTTTGATATACACATATAATAGGCAAATAAACAAATAATCGGGAGGGGCATTCTTTATTATCTATAGAAAAGTGAAAAAAAAATGTGTGAACTTTCTCAAAATTACTCAAAATCAGATCTATTGATAAAACAAAATTGAGAGTACAGAGTACTAAAAGTTATACAAAAAAAATTTCATGAAATTAATTCAGAATAGTTGTAGTTCCTAAAGCCCTGAGTTCTTTCAATTTTTTTTTTTACTAGAAATGTTATATTCATTTTTGAAAAACAAAAAATAAAGTACTAAAACAAACACTCAAAAATAGTGTCTAATAATAAATTTTATTAATAGTATGAGGGGATAAATCATCGAAAATGCATTCTGTAGTGGAAATTTTTCTCTTGTTTTGAAGCCCCTTTTTTATTTCAAAATTAAATAAACGATTGTTGCTAAACTTTATCCAAAGTCATTTGAAATATTAATATGTTTATTCCTTTATTATTAATCAGATATCATTTGCTATTTGCAGTCTATGTTGATTTAAATTCAAAAATAGCGATTATTTCTCATCTAATAGTTGAGGAATAACAATTTGCTTGAGTTGTTTGCAATAGATGAATTTAGTATTTTTGATTTTAAGTCGATTCTTGGGTGGGGGTCAGATAAGCTAGGCGGTAGCGTGACAGCGAGCTAACCAGGGGACCCGGGTTCGAATCCGACTCGAGGCATCCAGCTAAAATCTGACCTCGGGGTAGAGACAAATTTAAAAAAAAATATAACTAGTATCGTAATTAGGCTTATGGCTAGAAAGACCGAAAAGCCAAAAAAAGTCGATTCTTCTACGTTTTCAGTAGAGGTTGCCATTAATAGTCAAAACATCAAAAATAGAATATACCAAGGTCATTCCTCAAGTATTAGATAAGAATCGATCGTTATTTTTGATTTTAAGTCGATTCTTCCATGCCTTCACCAACGGTTACCAATAAATACCGAAACGTCAAAAATCCAATATAGAATGGTTATTCCTCAAGTAATAAATGAGAATCAATCGCTATTTTTGATTTTAAGTCGATTCCTCTATGTCTTCAGCAAAGGAAACGGATAAGAAAACAACGCAGTTGCTATTATAATAGTTACTTATAAAATTACCTCTTAAATTTTTACCATTTCACAGAGAGAAGCCTATCCATTCTTACTTAAGCAGGTTTAAATCATCTATATTTAACAGATCAAATGAATAAATTTTAATGAATTTAAAAAAAAATTAAAAAAAAGGTACTATCTTTCTCTAGAGTAAAGTACTTTAAAATATAATTTTACTAAAAACTTTATTTAACCTTTTTTGTGGTCCTCGAGGTACTTAATTAGGATATTAAATTTCATCAAAATTGGTTGTCATTTTCAATATATTTAGAAAAAACTAAAAAAGTACTAATGTTTGTGGGCCGATATGTACCAAAAACTAATCAGCACTTCATTCTGTTAAAATAATGCTAGATTTTCAATTTCATTTCAATCTCTGAAACGGTGTGGAAAAAATCGTGGACTGAAAAATGGAACATCCAACCATCCATCCGAACAGACTAAATGAAAAAATCGCACGTTTTGACCTCTCGACGAGACCCGATGTAATTTTTGGCAAAACCGTCACGTTCTAAAATTCAACCTAATTGAATACTACAATTTGTAAAGATAAGAGTAAATAAATATTATTTTTAATATTGATTTACTATGAGTTAAGGATTCCAAGTCACCTATTTCACATTAAAATTAAAAAATTAAAAGATGTAAAAAAATTTTCCTTTTCAATATATATATATTTCGGGCTATCAACCCATCTTCAGGAAGTACAGAAAGTAACTAATTACTTTCTGTACTTCCTGAAGATGGGTTGATAGCCCGAAATATATACCATATATTGAAAAAGAAAAAAAATTTTATATCTTTTAATTTTTTAATTTTAATGTGAAATAAGTTACCTAGTATCCTTAACTCATAGTAAATCAATATTAAATATAATATTTATTTACTCTTATCTTTATTAAAGATGTTTCACCTTGCACCAACACCACAATCTCTACTAACTACAATTTGTGACTATAATTGAGACCATGGGTTCCGTAGCCTTTATCTGACGACTCTATGAAGTCGCCCTTGTCCTTGTTCTCATTGAATAAAGTAAAAAACTTTATAACTATTTTGTTAAATTTTGAATTCAAAATTTTTGTTTTATAATTAATGTGGAGAAATAAAGAAAAAGTATTCGGCACACACACAAGTTCATTTGTAATAATATATAAATTTTTATTGCCTATTTATACATATATACTCGAAGATATAGGTTAAAGAATGTATAATAAAAACTTTCCGAAAAAATACTACGGGGTTATAATAAAGGTTTTAAAAAAATTTCGATTTAAGCAGGGAACTATTTTATATTCTTTTAATCTGCTTATTAAGAAAATTGCTTCTATAATAAGGTGGATTAAATACATAAAATATTTTGCTGTATTTTTTATAATCCTTCTGTGATTAAGATAACTAGTCGTTTAATATTCACAAAACGGGTTTTTCTTTTTTTTCTTTTTTAATGAAGTTCCTCCAATTTAAAAAGAGTCAATAAAAAAAGCCAACATGAGAAATATGGAAACCGGAGAAGAATCCACTCTGTTGGTTTATTTAAAATAATAAAATACAGAGAGGAATTTGATTAAGTTTTCTATATTTTTATTATTATTGTTTTTTCAACATTGCAGATTTACGAAATCTTTTCTTTCTCCCGATTGCCTCACCGAGTGCTAAAAGAAAGGAGATCCATTCTGTACTCACACACACCCTCGGAATATATGAAGACAATAGACGCCGGGAAAGCAGAGTCCGCTTTGTGAAAATATAATTCATTTATTTTTTTATTTTTTGTATAGATTTTACCAGCTTAGAAGCTAATCCACAATATCGCGAGTACAAACGCTTTTAGAAAGTTAATAAATGATGTGCCTAGCAACAAAATTAATTTTCTATATATCCAATTGCGTAATTGACCCCATGAGAAATAACAAATAAAATATTTATAATTAAAAAGACTGATGATGAAGGTCAAACCTTCGAAACTATAATCTCAAAAAATAAATTATACCGGGTGAGTTTTTTATCTTGAGACAGTCTTATAACTCAAAAACAATGCATTATATGAAAAAAAGTTTCAAATAAAAGTTTATTTATACCAGGGGGAAACTAAACTACGCTATTGTTTGTCGACCTAGAACAGGCTTTCAGGGGTGTTTCGAGGTCAACTTCTGTTTTTTAAATGGAAGCCTATATGTTTCTGTACATAGTTTGAATCTACAAAAAAAACTGAACAACTTTTATTAGAACTATTTTTTTATACGACATCAAATAAAAAAAAATATTAAATCAATTAGATCTCAAAAAAATCTAATAATTATTTTTAACAATCATTCAACTTAATTATCAAATAATAATGATTAAATAATTAATTATTAAATAAATATTTATTAAATCGAAAAGTCCCAACAATGGCAATAAGTGTTTATAATATGAAAACTTCGTTATACTCAGATTTAAGAGATTATTTTCTACTTAATAGAACTATTTAAAATTCTTGAGTTTAAAAAAGTTTCTTTCTTGTGTCAATCCAGTAGATAGTTTTATTGTATTACTATAATAAAAACGGAGGATTTTTTTGTTGAAGACAGAATTGAAATGGTCTTAATTTATGGTGAATGTGGAAAAAGTGTTATGTGGCTGTCATTGAAATGAATCCCGAGCGATTTCCTGATAGGAATACACCCTCCCAAGCTTCATTTCATCGTGTTATAAATCTGTTTAAAAAAACAAGTAATATAAAGGCTATCAAGAAACTGGGAATCCGGATTAGCCGAGAGCTTAAAGACACTAGCCTTCTAAGCAGGGGTCCCGGGTTCGAGTCCGAGTCCCTGCATTGATATTTGACCGGCTATAATCTGATTCCTAGTCACCAATCCGTCTGGCAAGCGTGGTGACTTAATGCCAACCCCCTTCCATTTGATGGAAGAGGCCTATATTCAGCAGTGGATTGTCGCTATCGACAGGCTGATGATGATGATGATGATGAAGAAACTGAAACAGACCAAAATAACGAAATTGGAACTGGAATTCATCCAGAAGACTTGCGATAAACTCTGGAATGTCTCAGAACAGTGTCGTAAAATTGTTAAATTATTAATTATTATTAAATTAATTATTTGATCATTTTTATTTGATAATTAAGTTGAATGATTGTTAAAAATAATTATTAGAATTTTTTTTGAGATCTAATTGATTTAATATTTTTATTATTTGATGTCGTATAAAAAAAATAGTTCTAATAAAAGTCGTTAAGTTTTTTTTTCTAGATTCAGAATATGTACAGAAACATATAGGTTTCTATTTAAAAAACAGAAGTTGACCTCAAAATACCCTTGAAAGCTTGTTCTAGGTGGACAAACAATAGCGTAGTTTAGTTCCCCCCCCCCACTCCGATATAAATAAACTTTTATTTGAAATTTTTTTTCAAATAATGCACTGTTTTTGAGTTATAAGACTGTCTCAAGATAAAAAACTCACCCGGTATATTGTGTATGTGTGTGTATATATATGTTTATTTCCATCAAGCAGAAGACAATCTCATTGATTTCTCTTTATGAATCAACAACTCTGCTACTCTCGGCAAAACAAAACCTTTTCAATTATACTCATACCATAAATCTCAAGATTATCGTCATTAAAATACCTGTTTTCTTAGGAACTAGTCTCCCTCTGTGCCTATTTCTTTTTTCCAAGTCATGTAAACCTTTTAATCTTTTTGAGACTTTAAATATCTGGGAGCCATAGAGAGACAGCAATGAGACGCCGAAAGAGATAAGATCCAGGCCCGGAGGGTCTCCGCTGACATGAGGAGATTCTGGGTCAGGGGTGAGCTGAGTATAGAGCTGAGGATCAGAATGTTGAAATGCTATATATTCCCGGTCCTCTTCTATGGATGCGAGAGTTGGACTGTTAATCCATCCATGGAAAGAAAAATCGAAGCATTCGAAATTACTTTTATCGTAGGGTACGAATACCTTGGGTGCATAGAATCTCCAATAATGAAGTTCTCCCTCGATAAATGTTTTCCGGGCGGCTGTATCGAGGACAATGATTGCCAGGTGGATCACCAACCTGCGTAGGGAGACCATATAATAAGAAAAACATTTTTTATTAAATAAAAAGAAAAATTAGATTTCGCTATACGTCAATCATTAGATTCGATTTGTTTAGATATTTTCCACCTAATTTGATTTCTTGATTAAATTAATTATTTTTCAATTTCGTATTTTTTTATATATTCAAAATCATCAAGTGTTGAAATGAATAAAAGGAAGAAAGAGAAAGATGAAAGATTCACAACAAGTTCATTAGAATATATGGCTTCCTTTTCGGAAGAAACTCGGCATTTTTTTAACTAATTTTTCCATTCAAATGGAGTTAGAAAATAATTAGGAAGATGTATGTTATATAAAAAACAACAACTTAATTTGTGCTTAGAGATCTTCAAATGAAAGGATTGAAGCGATCTGCTCTTTTGTGATTTAAAAGAAAGGTCTATTTAATTTTGAATTAATTAAACAATTATGCTTACCTATAGTCCATTCATTTAGTTCTAAATAAAGAGGTTTCGTTGAAAGTTTTCCAGGAGTTTTGAAAATGAGTAATTTTATAGACTATTTCGATGTGTTCTTTCCGAATTTCAACTTTGCCCCCTCGTATCTTTGCCACTCGCGCCGCCATATTGGAAAAATTGTGCCTAAAAGCAGTTTTTCCTCAATAAATTTAGACTTATGCAGACTTAAAAACTGGGGATCCCAAAACTTAGTTAATTTCAATTCAACTCAGTGTTGCCTTATTTCTAGACGCGTCGACAGAAACCTCCCAAATATATCATTCGATTCAAACTCACTGGAATTTAGGGATAAAATTTCAATGCTAGACTCTAGGGTCTGTCCTTTCTTGGAATGACCATATCTCAACCACTGCTAAAGAGCTGCAGCGCGCAAGCTTGGTCTCCTATTTAGGTCTAGACGCTATTATACTCCCAGTCAACTTCTTACACTGTATAAGGCTCAAATTCCTTCCCTTTCTCGAATATATATATATATATATATATATATATCTGTGGAAGGGGTCTCCAAGCATTCTCTTGCCACTCTGGATGAGATTCAGAAGCGAGCAATTAAACTAATAGGAGACCCGGCCCTAACTAACTCACTCGACTCCCTGGTTCACCGAAGAACCGTTTCTGCCCTTTCCCTGTACTACAGATACTATCATGGTGTCTGTTCAGTCGAGCTGAAATTAATTACCCCCCCCTAAAGCCCTCTTTAAGAGAAACACGCGGTTTTCGAACGCTCAGCACCCCTTCGCTGTCAAATTGGATAAAAATCGAACAAGCGCTTTCGCCAACTCTTTTATCTCTATGACCTCCAGAGACGGGAACTCGCTCCCTGCCACCGTCTTCCCGCGACTTATAACCTTCAGCTGTTTAAGACCCGAATCCACAGATACCTTCGAACCCAGCCCAGCCCATAAAATTGCCTCTTCTTCTTCTATTCACGATGGAGGGGCCAACCCAGGCCTTTAGAGGATGCACCTTTTTGGTGTAACTCCTTCTCTCATCATATTCATTAAAAAAAAAGTTTCACAGTTACCAATGACCAACCACTAGGAGGCAGACTCCCGTTCTACTGATAAAACTATGATGAAAGTTTTTATTGATTCAATAAATTACTTTACTAATTATGTTTTAGTTGTGTATTCGAAATCAAGAATACAGTAATTTCTTAGATACGCCTACCATTAATTTACTCAGTAGGAAAATTTATTTCCTGACCCAGCATCATTTTATCACAACGTAGAAAGCATCTGTCTCGCGTAGTTTGGAAACTTTCCTTAGCATTGATTACTTCTATTAATTTTGGTTGAATGTTTCGAAAATCAGGTTCATATAACTCGCAATATTGTTGTGTAAATCAGGCCTTCTAATATTCCTACATCTCTGAGCATTCTCGACGGGTTATAAATACAATATGCGAAAGAATGAAATTAAAATAAAAAAAAAAAAAACGATTTGAAGATTTTCGTAAAAACTTAATTCTCTGATTGCCCGGCATACCAAGTAAAATGAAAAGAAATCAATAAATATTTCAATGAGATAAAGGAGGAAATTTCGAATGTAAAATGATTAACATATCAGCTTAAAATTTAGTGTGTTCTTTTACGCAGATGATAGCGGTTAATACCCAAAATACAAATGAAAATATTAACTAGAGATTGATTGATTTTGTGTCGATTTGATGTAGAATATCCATTACTTAATTTCAATATTCATGACATTCAGTTCACTTTTATGGATAATGAATATACCCCAATCCAAATACAGCCACATACGCTCAATTTATCCAGAATATATAAAATATATTATTTTAGGGCTAACAACTGCATTATTTATTCAAGTTTACAGTCATATGTAATATGCATCAATAATCATATGTGATTAGTGATTAGTAATCGATAAATAATTACTATACCTAGGTGCTATGTCAACCGTGAAGTGAAAATTTGTTTAAGTTCATTTAATTTTAAATGAGTTTGTTAGATCATATATATATATATATATATATATATTGGAGTGGCATCCCAAATTCCAATGGCAATTGCAAAAAATAATAATATAACAAAAACATCTTAGGTATAAGAAAAAAAATTTCTTATTAATTTTTCGAATGTCATTTTATTAATTGAGAAAGATACTTGAATTTTACAAATTTCTATAAATAAATTTCCTATTAATTTTTTTCAAATGTCGGTTAGCCAATTGAAAACGAAACTTGGATTTTACAAATTTCATCGGTGATTAATGCGTAACAGCCAAGTTTCAGAAAAATAATTTAAATTAAAAATATAGAATCCATAAATCTAACAAAACATATATAATTAAGGCTTTTCCATAGATTTTTGAGATTGTTTATAGATTGACAAAGAAAAAGCGTGGAGATGAGGAAAGGGCTCAAAGACCGATGAGGAGATAAACTCAAATTTGACAGTATTGTCATCGAAAATAGATATGCGGAAAATAATTACAAGATTACATTGAATCAAAATAGATTATATGATTTGAGTGTATAAAAGCTTTACAATTGTCACTATATTATGATTCTAAGGCTAAGTTGATCCTCCAGCTAAATTTATCCAGCTGGTCACCCTACTCTTAAAATTATTATTATATAGGTGTTTTAGGGCGCATCAACGACAAGGGTTATTAGCGCCTCCTACTCTTAAAATTATTCATAAATAATATTCAACCAGAATAACAATCGTTATAATAATAATCAATATTCATGTTATGTACTTATTCAAGGGTTTGAATTGTTAACTACATCCCACATTGCTTTGAAAGTCACCCCAAGTGCCTAAAATACGCGGGTAAAATTTCACTGTGTAATTACTAATAATATCCTTTTTTAATTAGTACTGTTTCTCTGTTGCATTAAAAATAGCAAACAGTAATTTTATTATTTTCAAAATCTCCCAGGAAGGTTTCTATAATTAAGAACTAATCAAAAAAGCTAAAATCAAATTATTCAATCGTTAATTACAGAAAAATGCCTCAACAAATACTAACTGATGTCAAATAAAAAATAGCAATAGAATATTTTTGTTTGTCTTTTAAATATAATATTGCAAGAAGGTATGTTATGTTATATCAAAATTGTCTCTTGTATCCTGGAGGGATTAGAGGAGAGAAAGATTAAATAAAAGATTTTTAAAGAGTGAAGATTGAAGTTTGCGGGGAAGTTGGACGCAGAAAGGGAATTCCAGTAAATTGATGTCACTTTAGGTAGCTTCTCATTATACTAGCACTGCCCTATATTTCGTTTATATGAAGATAGATGTGTCCCATCTCCTAGTATTTCCCTTTAGGCATTCACAATAAATTCCATCCCAACACCTCGGATCCAGTAATTGACATTCTCTCATTCCTTTTCATTTTATAAATGTACAATGTACATATACATTGTTTGGATTTGATAGATAAAATTTATATATAATTTGTCAAAATGTTCTGGACCGCAATGATATATTTCTCACAGGGCCGCCTTACCATAGAGAGATCGGAGCGGTCGCTCCAGGAGCCAAGTCGGTAAAGAAAAACAAAGGGAAAAAATATTTTTTTCGCTTTTCTATATTAGGGGCACGTGAAGGGGTAATTGGGCCTCCCGCCATCCTAAAACTTAAAATTTGCCTCGGGCCGGCACTGATTTCTCATCTTCGTTCTCGTTATATCTCTTCTCTATTCTTTCTCATTATTCTCTTTCTCCTCTTTTATCACTTTTCTTAGATCAGTGGTGCGAATACTTGTTTATGTCCGGCCCCATATTTTCTGAAAAATTTGGTCGCGACAATAAGTACATATACTTTTTTCTAACTAATATAATATTAAAATACTTAATCGTAATTGCTTCTACCTTGTTAGAGGACTAATAACTATCTATTCTATAGCTTAAGTAGAGAAATGATAAGTCAATGGATTCAATTTTATTTGGCCGTTCATCTACATTACATCTAAATTGGTTAGATGTTTGTCTATCATTTACATTTGTTTTGTGATTCTTCTCATTTTCTGGACGTTGGATATTAATTTTTAATAATTTATCCATTAGTTATTAGAGTTAATATATAAATTTAAAAACCTGTAAATATTATTTAGTGTATTTAAAAAAAAAATGTAAAGCAAAAAATGCAATTTGGAACATACTTTCAATAATTTTATTTGAATAAATATATTTATAATTCCGACACCACATCAGGACATCTCCAAATCTTTATTATGCTTGTATGAGCGGCAGTAGGACAGAAGACTAGATGATGGTAAATTTGAGTAAAATCAACTTTAACAATTTGTAAAAATAAAGTACTAATAAATAATAACAATATGTTGTTATTTGAGCAAATATCTAAATTATATCTGATGATATGTAAATCTAGATTACGGCACATCTTAAACTTATATCTGTGATGTCCAAAATAAATAAATAATAAATGCTTGGTGCGTAATTTACTGTAAAATACCACTTTTTGATATGACGTGAAATGCCTATGGCAAATATATGTTTATTTTAGGAGCGAAATTGAAATAATTTTTGTGTAATAATTAATTGTTTAATTCCCGATGGGGTAAAGACTTCTGACATAACATATAATAAAAATCATTTCTAACATCTCGGATCCACTAGTTGACAATCTCTAGTGTTTTCTTTACCAATAAATTTCAATGGAATTTGGATTGGAAAAAGCAGTAAAACATACTTATGATTAAATTTTTTCAAATGTTCTACAAACGAGAAGATCTGAAGGTAAGAAAGCCAAAATTTAATAAGTCTTACTGTTATATATTTAAATATTTCAACACTAGAACGTATTTTCTTATGTTATCGTGGGTTCTGGGATTCAGGAAAGACAAACTGAAAAAAAATGATAAATTTTGTCCATATTTCAAACATTTCTAGATATGAATAAGCATAAAAATTAAAAATGGATAAAATCACTTCGTCTAACGAACATTTAGACACAAAAAGTAGAATACACCTTTTAATTAAATTTCTCATTTTCTGATAAATTAATCACTAGAATAAGTTGAAACTAAAAAAATAGAGACTTTTTCCTAATAAGTATAAAGTATATGAAAAAGATAATTACTACTGTTTTTGCTAGTAGTGCAAAATCACGTTTGAATTTAATTTGATTAATTAATTTATTTGTTAGGGATGAAAGCCGAGACAAAAAAGCCATTTCGCGAATGAGTAGAATCTCTTTTGTCAGTTAGGCTTCTCTGCTCTTTTTGTTTCACTCTTCCGATGTGACTTGTTGATTAATGCAAAAGCTTCAAGGAAGGGTTTGATATTTGGAGGTGTTCCTACTCCTTGGCAACAGCCACCCTGCCATAAGCCCACCCAGCCAGCTGCTTCCCATCCGACCACCTCAACTAGCTGAAGACATTAATCATCAAGCTGCGAGTTGTCGGTCAGTTAGGAAAGTTAAGCTTGGACTCCAGGACAACAAACATATTAAGCATAAAACCTAAATATCAGGTACGCCTGGGAAACAGGCTTCAAGCATAATGAAGTATTCAACTCCTCAGTTTTTATTTTGTTTTTGCTTGTTGTGTTTAAAATGTGTGTCTGAATTGCGGTGAAGAACTATTTTCAACTATTCTGATTTCAAATTTATTTTTTTATTTTTTTGCTTATTCAAATTTAGAAATTTGTCTAAGTTTTTTTTTTAATTATTAATATATTGAACGGTTAAAGCTTATGAATAAGTTTATAGTAGGACATGAGCTTGTATTAACAAACCGCAATTTTGTATAAACTTTCTTCTAGCTCTAGAGAAAATTTCGGAATAATTAAAATTCGTGGAAAGTTTACCGAGTCATGAAATAAATAATTTTCACCTTTAGCCCTAATTAGTAATTCCAAACTGTTTTTCAACTTTTTGAATTTATAAAGAAATAAACTGCAGCGGATCGTTGCTAAACTTTATCCAAATTCATTTGAAATATTAATATGTTTGTTCCTTTATTATTAATCAGATATCACTTGCAATTTGTAGTTCATATTGAAATTAATTCAAAAATAATTCTCATTTAAGAGTCGAGGAATAACCATTCTACATTGGATTTTTGACGTTTCGGTTTTTATTGGTAACCATTGCTGAGGACATAGAGGAATCGACTTAAAATCAAAAATAGCGATTGATTCTCATCTAATACTTGAGGAATAACAATTCTACATTAGGTTTTTGACGTTTCGATTATTATTGGTAACCATTGCTGAAGACATGGAGGAATCGACTTAAAATCAAAAATAACGATCAATTCTTATCTAATACTAGAGGAATAACCTTATTGCATTCCATTTTTGATGTTTTGACTATTAATGGAAACCTCTACTGAAAATGTAGAAGAATCGACTTAAAATCAAAAAAGACTAAATTCTTTTTTGGTAAACAACTCAAGCTTGAGTTGTTTGCCATAAAAAAATTTAGTCTTTTTGATTTTTAAGTCGATTCTTCTACATTTTCAGTAGAGGTTTCCATTAATAGTCAAAACATCAAAAATGGAATTCAATAAGGTTATTCCTCTAGTATTAGATAAGAATCGATCGTTATTTTTGATTTTAAGTCGATTCCTCCATGTCTTCAGCAATGGTTACCAATAATAATCGAAACGTCAAAAACCTAATGTAGAATTGTTATTCCTCAAGTATTAGATGAGAATCAATCGCTATTTTTGATTTTAAAGTCGATTCCTCTATGTCTTCAGCAATGGTTACCAATAAAAACCGAAACGTCAAAAATCCAATATAGAATGATTATTCCTCAAGTACTAGATGAGAATCAATCGCTATTTTTGGTTTAAAGTCGATTTCTCTATGTCTTCAGCAATGGTTACTAATAAAAACCGAAACGTCAAAAATCCAATATAGAATGGATTATTCCTCAAGTACTAGATGAGAATCAATCGCTATTTTTGGTTTTAAAGTCGATTTCTCTATGTCTTCAGCAATGGTTACTAATAAAAACCGAAACGTCAAAAATCCAATATAGAATGATTATTCCTCAAGAACTAGATGAGAATCAATCGCTATTTTTGGTTTAAAATCGATTTCTCTGTCTTCAGCAAAGGTAACGGATAAGAAAACAACGCAGTTGCTATGGTTACTCATAAAAATTCCTCCCAAATTTTTAGCATTTCACAGAAGAAGCCTATCCATTCTTACTTAAGCAAGGCTAAATGAGCTATATTAAAACTTTCAAATGAATAAATTTTAAAGAATTTAAAAAATTAAAAAAAGTACCATCTTACTCTAGAGTAAAGTACTTTAAAATATAATTTTACTAAAAACTTTATTTAACCTTTTTTGTGGTCCCCAAGGTACTTAATTAGGATATTAAATTTCATCAAAATTGGTTAAGTCATTTTCAAGATATTTAGAAAAAACTAAAAAAGTACTGAAATAAAGTACTAATGTTTGTGGGCCGATATGTACCAAAAACTAATCAGCGCTTCATTTTGTTAAACTAATGGTAGGTTTTCAATTTCATTTCAATCGGTGCAACGGTGTGGAAAAAATCGTGGGCCAAAAAAGCGATAACATCCATCCATACATACATCCATCCATACATCCATACGCACGCACTAAATGAAATAAACTGCAACGGATCGTTGCTAAACTTTATCCAAATTCATTTGAAATATTAATATGTTTGTTCCTTTATTATTAATCAGATATCACTTGCAATTTGTAGTTCATATTGAAATTAATTCAAAAATAATTCTCATTTAAGAGTCGAGGAATAACCATCCTACATTGGATTTTTGACGTTTCGGTTTTTATTGGTAACCATTGCTGAAGACATAGAGGAATCGACTTAAAATCAAAAATAGCCATCGATTCTCATCTAATACTTGAGGAATAACAATTCTACATTAGGTTTTTGACGTTTCGATTATTATTGGTAACCATTGCTGAAGACATGGAGGAAACGACTTAAAATCAAAAATAACGATCGATTCTTATCTAATACTAGAGGAATAACCTTATTGAATTCCATTTTTGATGTTTTGACTATTAATGGAAACCTCTACTGAAAATGTAGAAAATTCGACTTAAAATCAAAAAGACTAAATTCTTTTATGGCAAACAACTCAAGCTTGAGTTGTTTACCAAAAAGAATTTAGTCTTTTTGATTTTAAGTCGATTCTTCTACATTTTCAGTAGAGGTTTCCATTAATAGTCAAAACATCAAAAATGAAATGCAATAAGGTTATTCCTCTAGTATTAGATAAGAATCGATCGTTATTTTTGATTTTAAGTCGATTCCTCCATGTCTTCAGCAATGGTTACCAATAATAATCGAAACGTCAAAAACCTAATGTAGAATTGTTATTCCTCAAGTATTAGATGAGAATCGATGGCTATTTTTGATTTTAAGTCGATTCCTCTATGTCTTCAGCAATGGTTACCAATAAAAACCGAAACGTCAAAAATCCAATATAGAATGATTATTCCTCAAGTACTAGATGAGAATCAATCGCTATTTTTGGTTTAAAGTCGATTTCTCTATGTCTTCAGCAATGGTTACTAATAAAAACCGAAACGTCAAAAATCCAATATAGAATGATTATTCCTCAAGTACTAGATGAGAATCAATCGCTATTTTTGGTTTAAAATCGATTTCTCTATGTCTTCAGCAATGGTTACTAATAAAAACCGAAACGTCAAAAATCCAATATAGAATGATTATTCCTCAAGTACTAGATGAGAATCGATCGTTATTTTTGATTTTAAGTCGATTCCTCCAAGTCTTCAGCAATGGTTACCAATAAAAACCGAAACGTCAAAAATCCAATATAGAATGGTTATTCCTCAAGTATTAGATGAGAATCAATCGCTATTTTTGGTTTAAAGTCGATTCCTCTATGTCTTCTGCAAAGGTAAGGGATAAGAAAACAACGCAGTTGCTATGGTTACTTATAAAATTTCCTCCCAAATTTTTAGCATTTCACAGAGAGAAGCCTATCCATTCTTATTTAAGCAAGGCTAAATGAGCTATATTAAAAGGTTCAAATGAATAAATTTTAAAGAATTAAAAAAATTAAAAAAGTACTCTCTTACTCTAGAGTAAAGTACTTTAAATTATAATTTTACTAAAAACTTTATTTATCCTTTTTTGTGGTCCCCGAGGTACTTAATTAGGATATTAAATTTCATCAAAATTGGTTAAGTCATTTTCAAGATATTTAGAAAAAACTAAAAAAGTACTGAAATAAAGTACTAATGTTTGTGGGCCGATATGTACCAAAAACTAATCAGCGCTTCATTTTGTTAAACTAATGGTAGGTTTTCAATTTCATTTCAATCGGTGCAACGGTGTGGAAAAAATCGTGGGCCAAAAAAGCGATAACATACATACATACATCCATCCATACATACATCCATCCATACATCCATCCGCACGCACTAAATGAAAAAATCGCACTTTTTTGCCTCTCGAAGAGACCCCATGTAATTTTTGGCAAAACCGTCACGTGCTAATATTCAACCTAATTGAATACTACAATTTGTGACTTTAATTGAGTCCATGGGTTCCGTAGTCTTTACCTGAGGACCCTTTGAAGCCACGCTTGCCCCGAGAGCGATTACAATACTTTACCCATGCTTTGCATTGGATAAAGTAAAAATCACTGCACGGCCTCTCGACGAGACCCCATGTAATTTTTGGCAAAACCGTCACGTGCTAAAATTCAACCTAATTTGAAATACTACAATTTGTGACTTTAATTGAGTCCATGGGTTCCGTAGTCTTTACCTGAGGACCTCTTTGAAGCCACGCTTGCCCCGAGAGCGATTACAATACTTTACCCATGCTTTGCATTGGATAAAGTAAAAAAAGCAATTTTGCTTGGATTAGTATTTGATCATTCCTGCTGGACAACCAATATAGAACTGCTTAAAATAAATAATAGCTAAAACCTTTTAAAATTTAAGTTTTATTTTTTTCCTTTAATTTTACTTTGATACTTAATGTAGGTATTCAAATAGCTTCTATAGAAATTAATATTTAAGGATCCGTACTAATAATAAGAAGAAACTGAATTCGTTAGATCAGACTTCGTTAAGTGACTGCCTACCTATATATAGTATTAATAGATACTAAAATAATCTAATCCTAAAGTAAAAGTTTACAAAATCTTTTAACAGAAATTGTTAAAAAAGCTACTTTCTCTTTTCCTTTTTTTCCTTTATCTTTTTTTATTTATTTACTTCTGTTGTAGAAAAAATCAATATTGAAAAACTAAAAGCTCTTTTTCATTCACTCACTAGCTAAAGAAATATAAACAACAGAACATGGAACCAAGAGGATTTTATTTAAAGGGCTTCTTTCGAAATTGTTGAAAAGGAGCAGATGCGAACTACCATGAAATAGGGCTAGGTAGATAAGAGAAAGCAGAATTATCTCGAGAGCAAAGTTAAAGGATAAATAGTATTTTGCTTAACTAAAGTGTTAGTATATATTAAGTTCATTCACTGTAAAATTGCTTATCACTCTAGAAATGAAGTGAGTACCGTTTTAAGAATTAACTTTTTTTCACTTTCACTTAAGCTTCCTTTGAAGTGAAAAAAATAGTAAAACATGTTAATAAGAAAAATGATATATATTAACAAATATCTATGAATTTAATTTTTTTAAGCCTCATTTTGGCCTTATAGCAGAGTAAATGAAGTAAAATAATTACTGCCCCTCGGTCTATTGGCTGCTGGCACTTACATACCGTGCTATTTTGATTACTTAGTCCCCATTGGCTCTATCCACATGTTGATTCCAATAACGTGGGCGATCTTTTGTCCATTTCACGATATCTTGCATTTCGAATGATAAGCTACAGTTCTAGAGCGTTATGTTTGTGCAGTTTTATCCCATGTTTCTTTAAATCACTTCAGTAAAGTATTTTTGTTGCAAGTCATAAAATTTTCCTCTATATTATGCATAGCATGTTTTCACATCAAAAATCTTTCTCCCTCTCTATATATAAGGACTTCCAGAAATATATATATATATATATTTAATTTAATTTATAGAATAAATAACCATTTGAATACGTTAATTCAGAGGCGTATTTAGAAGAGTACGCTGGAAAATGAGCATTCCTCCTAAGTAAATATTCCGGTGTGATATATAAATATATTTATATGCAGATGGATTTATCTCGTTCTCTTCACCCGCAAAATGAAAATCCTAAATACACAATTGGTAATTTGTCCTTTAACGGGCTTATTGTTAAAGTTTTTTCTATAAAAACTTGAAACATATTTCTATAATTTTTAAAAAACTTAGTATCGGTTCTAGGTGAAACATTTTAAAGAAGTGTTGATTAAACTACTAGGTAGTTCACATAAATAAAACAAATATATTTTCTGCGTTTTATCTCGATATACCATATATTTCGGGTTATCAACCCATCTTCAGGAGATACTAGAAGTTACTCATAAAAATATGTTTGAATTAAATTGAAAGTTTCTTTTTGCCGAGAGTAGCAGAATTTTTATAAATTGAAGGAGACAATAAAGCAGTGTCTTCTGCTGGAATTATAAATTTTTAATTTATTTATAATGAGTCTAGTTTCGAAGCTTTGCCCTCTTCATCAGTCTATTACAATTGATTCACGGGAATTAATGTATGTATGTATGTATGTAACATTAATTCCTGTGAATCAATTGTAATGGACTGATGAAGAGGGCAAAGCTCTCGAAACTATAGTCTCGTTATAAATAAATTAAAAATTTATAATATCAGCAGAAGACACACTCTTTTATTGTCTCATTCAAATATATTTGTTTTATTTATGTGAAACGTACCTAGTAGTTTAACCAATTCTTAAATTTTTCTAACTTACGATAAACATTTTTTATTATCAATCTACTGGACATTTCAGAGGGAGCATTCAATCGAAGTCAACAGAATCATGTCTTTGAAAATTTTTTGAAACTGAAACTGTTTTCCTACTAATTCAGAATCACTAGCCTTCATTTCTAGAATTAATTTAACAAGTACAGGTCTTCTTAATTAATCATAGATCAAGTGGTAGATAGGTGTATTTTCTTAATTTGAACTAAAGATCGATCTTAAATAAAGTCCTAGAAATAAAATATATAAACCTAAAAATTATTTATTATGTTTCTGAAATTAAATTTTCAGTTATCTGACCCTTGATTCTTTAAATCTCAGGGTCCTAAAGATATGACACGATTTTAGCCAACACCTTGCTTTAACATCTCATACTCCATTCAAGTTTTAAGTGCCGTTTTTGAAAAGTATCGTCTCTAGTACCAAAAACACTTGCAAATAGTGACCATAGAAAACTCGAATTTAAATAAAATAACCCATCTTAATATTTTCACTTGTCTACAAACATATATATGAAAATAAATAATTTCTTTTTGAATTGGACATGTCTTGATTATTTTCGCTTAAGTTCTAATTAGATGTAGATGTTAGCCAAGGTTAGTAGAGCACTCACTCAGGATGACTCATATTTTGTCAATATGGTGGCTTTCCTCTTTCATAGATAGCCCAAGAGGGAAAGAATATTGATACCCCATGAAGAGATATATTTAGACTATAATTTTTTGAATGGATCATCACGCGAATTAATTGGCCAGAAATTTTAAGTTTGAATTCAATTAACCTTGAATTTCAGCCACGTTTCGCATTGCCTCCTTGAAGAAGTTAATGATTTGGGATCTGCAATAGCTATCTATTTTTATCAATCTCAGGTTTGGTCATGTTGGTCCTAATTTGGTCATGCTCTTTCTGGTTATTTTTTGTACAATTTCTGATATTCTGAATTGACATTCATTGTTCATGTCTTTGATGATCCTTAATATTGATCTAAGAGTTCTCATCTATATGTTGCTTTTAATAATTTTTATTTTGTCAGGGGAAAAATTAGATCTACCCTAAGAGTTAAAACATTGAATACCTACTTCCTGACACCTATAATATTATATAAGTAAATACTTATTAGGAGCAGAAGTACATTGCAATATATATAGTATATATTTTAATTAATATACCTTTAAATTTTAATTCTCCGAAGATATTATTTAAGTCAAAGCGTATTATTTACTCGAATTTGGTTTCTCACCCAACGTCAAATGTACATTTTTTACACATTAGGAATCCTTAATCTACTTCTTCAAAGCTGATTTTTTTGAAATTTTGTAAATATATATGTATTTGCGATGACAATTCAAATTTTCATCAATTCCAGTAATTTAAGGCAAAAATATAATTAAAATTGACGGAAATCACTTAGGAGTGGCATTTATTTAAAATATTTAGAATTAATATTATTGGGGGAATTCAATGCAAATTCACACCTTATAGTGACAGACAGTTATATCTCATCAAATTTTCTCCCCATAAGAATATGTTTACTCTTCATTGTTGCCAAGCGCCTAGCAGCTGCTGATAATATCTAATTACTCTTTGATATAATATGTGTATATAAAATGTGATATAAAATTTTAAAGACTAAAGCGAATTAATTAATGATATATTATATGATGAATAAATATAATTCTTCATAAATGTATTTGAATGCTCCTTGTTATTTACCTAATTATCTGTTTGCTTGAATAAAGGTATCAGCCACCCAATGAATGAACCTTTGTGAAGACCGGCCGTGTGTCTGCTCTAATTTCCTGCCTATTTCTGATAGCCAGCCCGGATTAATGGCTTATTATTCAAATTCGGTTCCAGAATGCTCAATAGAATACTAATTCCTCTTCATATATGAAAGCATCTTGAGGCAAATTATTCCGATATTGTAATAGACTAGGTAGTTGTCTGACTTATCGATTACCCTCAAGATGTTTCTTGAAGTTATATCAAACTGATGAATAACCAATTAAATGAGCCAGTTTCTCTTCAATCAGAAACAATTGATAAAATGAAGTGTTTATTTTCAAATAACATAAAGAAAATAAATTAGACAAGTTCGAACTTGGCTAGCCACCTAATTCTTTATAGGTTCATAGCAAATGATTCAGGCGTCAAAATAAAAATTATTACTAGATAATACGAGTATTTTAGACAAATTAACTTTTAAACGTTAGTTTTAATTTTTTCTTAAAGCAATTTGAGCCGCGAAAGTTAAATAATGCAATCAATAATTTCTTATGTTAATTCTACATATTTAGAAAATTATTTAATTATTTTTTGAAATGGAAAAATATCCCGTCCGATGCTCAATTCACACATTTTTCCTTTTAAAAAAAATAATTAAATAATTTTCTAAATATATAGAATTAACATAAGAATTTATTGATTACATTATTTAATTTTTGCGTCTCAAATTGCTTTAATACAAGTATGTTTACTAGAATTTTTTAAAAGAATCCAAAGCAATTAAGTACGCGAAACTATTTTTTTTTTCATCAGACATCCAAGCTAATTATTTTATATAAATGATTTTCGTCATACTTACATTAAACTACTTTCAGAAATTTTCACAAATTTTTAAATCAATGTTATAAAATTGGAGTGTAAAACAGAAGAACACCATGCATGGCGACATTCCAAGCTCATAGCGCTCGACTGTGGGGCGTTAAAAAACAATTACAAGACTACCTGTCAATATGATTTTAAAAGATGTATTTATTGGAAACAAAATAGATATGTTAGGCAAGGATTTTTTAATCACAAATTACATTTTCTCGGAAGAGCCTAATATATTTACTCTCACTTATGCAAGCTTGCATTCACTTTCTGGAGGTTCAATTTTCGAAGTATTCTATATCCAAAACGCTACAAGTTAATTTCACTCGGTCAACTGGTAGTATTCGATGCCTTTAATTTAATGAAACTGAGTTTAGGAAAATAAAACGGGTTTATGTGGGCGTCAGAGCCAAATGAGCCATTGTTTGTTATTTCGAGATATTTGTATTTATATTTTTATAAATACATATATTTTATATATATTTCGATACTTTTATTATGACGAATTTATGAGGTTATTGTACTCTATTGACTGAAATAAATATTTTAAATATGAAAAGAAGACATCTAAGTCTGACTGAAACTGACATTAATTCATTTTTTTTCAAAATTGAACTTAGGCCACTTTCAAAATAAACGGCTCAAATATCACCAGAAAATTTAATAAGCGATGTTAGTATGAGAGTATGTCTGTGTATATGTGAACTTCTATAACTCTGTATGAGTAAGTCACAGAGCATCGAAATTTGAAACTTAAGCTAAAGAAAGCCAGCAACCATTTAGTAAGCTTTTGGTTCAAATCGACACAACACTTGTGCCCCTTTATCACAAGCTAACTATTTTGTTTATTAGGCCTCCGAGGTGCAGGTCGCCTCTTACAAAGATAAGATATAATATGTACATATTTACAAATAAATTTACAGTCTCAGCATCAGAACAAATAACTTCAAGTTGGGGTTTTTTTCTCAAAAACTATTTAGATGGTGTTGTTTTTTTATTTCTATGCCAAGCAAGTTTCTTAGATTCTGTGATATGTATTTTTTATTTCTAATGAAACACTGAGGAGATTTATTATTAGGTTTACGGTGCACTAATTTGAAAGGGAAAAATATTGGTAGGATGATTTCAAAGAACGAGAAGTTTAAGCGAAAGTCGTGTAGTGCACTCACAAGATTTTTTATGATGATGACAATTAGAAATTTATTAAATTCTTTCTACCTGGAAAATTTCAATTTGCTAGTTTTAATAGCTATGACAGAATTGATGGATAGATAGATATATATATGTACATCATATTTTCATTCCAAATCAAAGTTAACCTCCAGCCATATTTAATTGAAGATAAATATATTAACGCTTAAGTGGTCAATATACCTACTTAGGTACTATTGTTTGCCCCGGAGCCAACTGCTTCCATTGGATTCCAATGATTGTATTGTTTTCCCATCTCGCCCTCCGATATTTAGAGACTATTTCGAAGAGCTATTTATAACGGGTTAAAGTGGCTTAACTAATTGCAAGAGCTCTCGAGATAACCCAGTTCATTAATCTTCTTTAATATAGGCTCATAAATTATATTTCTTTATGGGAAAAACACTTGCAAAAGGATTAAACTTAACTTCAATTGTAATATATAGTGGAAAATTTTAAATACTTCTTTTGAATTAAATGATTAAAAAACAATAATTTAAAGAAAATATTTTTTGTTATAAATATACTGCCCAAGTAAAAAGGTTGATTTACAGCAATAAGCTTAATAAATTCTTGCAAAAGAAACTCATCTGATTATATCCAGTAATATCTATATCAAATATCATATACTATATTTATTTTATTTATGGGAAATACTAGTAGGAAGGAGACATCTCGCGAGTGTCGCATCAACTAACATAAATATTGAATTTTCAAATGAGAGCAAGATTAATTACTTATAAAGATAAATAGAAGAAATCATGAATAATATAAATTTTTAATATTTTAATATATTTTATTACATATACCTATATATATATATACAAATGAAGAATTTCATGAAAAAATGAAAGAAATAAGAACTTTGTGCAAGAGTCTGAGGAAGAGAAGAGGTCATATGATGGGGCACACACTAAGAAACGGGGGATTGTTTAGGGACATCTTGAAGGGGAAGGTGCGGAAGAAAAGGGGGCAGGGCCCAGATTAGAATATTTCGACCAAATAATTGGGGATTAGAGAGGTCAAAGAACTGGCATGGGACAGAGACTAGTGGAGACAGGTGGTTGTGTCAAACCAGTCTTAGGTCTGTGTACTCAATGATGGTATATGAATACAGCGTTTTATCCCGTCTCTCAGCATTAAAAGAAAACGAAACACGCGAATTTTAAAATGAAAGGGGACATTTCTTCCTGTATACAATGATGTTGAGGTCATTAGGGGCGTCCCTTAATTACGTGAGGCGTTTAGGGGGGGGTGGGGGGGTCATGCCGAATCACACCCAATCTGACATGAAGAACCCCCTGGGTCTCGGCAAATATCACGTACTTTTTTACCGCAAACAGTGTAAAATTGCGAGAAAACTGGATTAAATTAAGTAAAATATGTTTCTCCATTAAAATATGGCTAAATCTTACACAATAATATTTATCGCGGTTATGAGAACTCCGGAAAGTAGCACTGTAGCCCCTAGATTGTTTAGTCGCCACAGGTCAGCCAAACGCGCCACTCGATGCCAGTGGTGGAGCCAGGATAAAAATGTTGGGTGGACACAAACAACAAAATTCATTTAAAGCTGGGACACCCTTTTATTTGTTTATATACTAAGTACAAATATATAAATATAAGTACATTATGTGTTTAAGACAATATTAATCTAGAATTTGTATGTTGAAGTGCAAATTCATTTATTATGTCCTCTAAATCTAAAGTTTTGGCAATTTTTTTCAACATGAATTATACCTAAATCACATAATCTTTCGTTTAGCATGAAATTAGTTTATAATTCTTTAAACGACGCAAACAAGAAAATACAATTAAAATTTAGCTTTTCTATTTGTTTTAATTTTTACTTCAAACAATTCAGTTAGAAATAAACCTTGCCAAGTTATAAATTTAATATCAAAGAACGTAACAAATTTTCTTTTAAATCAATTGAAGAATGTTGTACATTCCTATAGCTATGATTTAAGAAAGCTGCTTTGGAACTTAGTACCCTTTTAGATCTCAACTCTTTTGTCGGCGAAGCCATTAGTACCGAATTTGATCATCAGCTCGCGCGTTCGCCTTAGTCTACAAGTACTGACATGTTTCGCTGCACGTTGGCACAGGTTGCCGTGGTCAGGCGTTATCTATGCATATAAAACCGCCTTTTCGTGTTTTTATTATTTGTCCTTAACTTTACAATAATTTATTTATTTTTTCATCAAACCTATATGATTTGCGATAATCAAAATAAAATTAATTTTCTGTTTTATTAAATACATAAGATGTTTCTTAAAATTTTCAGTACCTATTCTAAGGAAATTAAATCATTAAAAAATCAAATAGTTTTCTTTGAAAAGATTTTGTTTTACCGAGAGTAGCAGCTTTGATGTTTCATAAAGAGAAATCAATGAGGTTGTTCTCTGCTTGATGCAAATTAACATATACAATAAAAATATAAATATATATACCAAATATAAATATGGATGGAGCCCAAGAATAATTAAAAAATAAAATTCCTAATAAAATAAATTTATTGGAAAGTCATTTTTATCCTCTTAAAAACCGACGTTTCGGAAGATCTTCTCTCCTTCAAAAATGACTTTATAATTAATTTATTTTATTCAGAATTTTATTTTTCCATTATTCTTGGGCTTCCTTCTACCAAAGTCGTTTTATTAATGCTGAAATTATTATATTGTAAAGATTTAGTTTGCTGAGTGTAGCAGCAGTTGTTGATTCATAAGTAAAATCAATGTGGCTGCCCTAATATAATAAACTTATACCAACATATAGTACCTACCTATAGTTAGAAACCATAGTTTTGAAGATTTGACCTTTATCATCATTCTTTTTATTTATAAATATTCTATGTTGCTTCTCATGTGTTCAAATACTCCATCGAATGTAGGTTAACTCATTTCGTTATGTAGTAAGCTGGTCAGACGAAAATGTATTATCTCGTCTTATCAGATGAGGTTCCTCTTAAAGAATAGGCAATTGCTTTATTGGAGGCTTTAACACTTGGTTTCCGACTAGCACTTGGTCGGGTTATTTAAATTATTTTAGTTCCCTAGTTTAGATTAGCCCATTTGTATTTATTTTTTATTCCCAGGACTGTTGTAATTGTCTCTTTCAGTACTTCTGCTTCCCAACTTTTTTCATGCCATGTCTTACTAAATCTGAAAAGATAATCCGCGGATCCCTGAAAAACAACATATTTTAGTCGTCAAAATTTTTATTTCACATGTTTATATTCTATCACAAAGAATAGTAACTTACAAACAGTTTTTAAAAATAAAATAAGAAAAACTATACATAGCATGAAGCTCACAAAACAATTTAATGAGATGGTTGTGGCTGCATGCTTTTAAACAACAAATCAATATCTGGTTCAATTGCAGAAATGCTAACTCGCAAGGAATCTTCCAAAGTCTCCATGGAATGACATGATCTGTGCTTATTTTTTATTAAAAGTAATGACGAAAATGCTGTTCACATAGGTATGTAGTCTCAAAAGGAATTAGGATTACCAAGGCTTCTTTTGCAATAGACGGATATTCTTCTGCTGTCGACTTATCCAAAATTCTGAAATACTTTTTTCATTATATTCCACTTCAAGCAAATTATCTGATCTAATATCGATCAACTTTTCTCGAGCTGTCCACGCAATATGATCATATTTTAAGGATTTAGCAAATGGCGTTCATATCCAATTGTATTTTTGATCCTCATTCAAGTTTGAGAAATATTTTTCGAAAAATTGTATTGATTCGGCCATGTGATCAAATACATATCGTCGCTGATCTTACAAAACCTCGTAAGCCCGATTTTTGGACAAATACGTATTATACGTTTATACCGACCAACTTTTCACGGCGCATCTGTCTATTGAAACCTTATTATTCTTTTCCAATTTAATTTCGCGCTACGGACAAATAACAAATATTGCATTGAATTTGTTTGTATTCGTGTATAAAATGATTTTTCTTGTTTTAGGACTTGAGAGTTTTTGTAAGATCAGCGACAATATAACCTTTTTTATTGAATTTGAGAGTCATATTTCATTTGTTGTAGGAAACTCATTCACACATGAAAACATCTCCGTGTATCCTTGTCTAATACCTTTTGACTATTAAGTAAGCTTTTGTTGGAAAGCCTGAAGTTTTATATAGGTACATGATCAAAATGTTGTTATCTTTTCCCTGAATCGAAAGATTTAATTCATTGATTTTTTCAAAAAAATCTTCCAATTAAGATGCAAAACACATCCACTTCTGATCACGAAAGAAAGAAGAGAGCTCTGTTTTTTTTTTTTTTTTTTTTTTTTAATATTCACAAATAAACATTAGTACTTTCTACTGAAAATTTTCTCGGACCTCCGCGAAAAACCCGCGAACCCTAGGGGTCCGCGAGCCACAGGTTGGGAAGTACTGGTCTATTAGTACTAATAGGAGACCCGGCTCTAACCAACTCACTCGACTCCCTAGTTCACCGAAGAACCGTTTCTGCCCTTTCCCTGTACTACAGATACTATCACGGTGTCTGTTCAGTCGAGCTGAAATCAATTATCCCCCCTAATGCCCTCTTTACGAGAAACGCTCAGCACCCCTTCGCTGTCAAATTGGATAAAAATCGAACAAGCGCTTTCGCCAACTCTTTTATCCCTATGACCTCCAGAGACTGGAACTCGCTCCCTGCCACCATCTTTCCCGCGACTTATAACCTTCAGCTATTTAAGACCCGTATCCACAGATACCTTCGACCCCCGCCCTACCCATAAAATTCTATCTTCTTCTTTTCACGATGGAGGGGCCAACCCAGGCCTTTAGGGGTTGCACCTTTTTGGTGTAACTCCTTATCTCATCATTATCATAAAAAAAAAAATTGTTTCAAACAATTTTAAATTTTAAGTTTGAACTTTCTAATGGTAAAGTAAATAAAATATGTTTGTCGCTTAATTCCATTCAACCTATTTAAATAATTAAATTAATATTGAATAGTCGAAATTAAACGCATCTTTCTCATTTAATATAATGGTAATTCTTTATTAATTGGAAAAAATTGTCCAAGCATCTAACTACCACCAAAACCAAAAAATAAAAGCATTGATTTATTATAGTCCGTCCATTTATTAAAGCATTGTGAATAGAGAGTGGATTTCTCTCAACCATGATTATTTGATTATATTACTTCTCTTTTTTTATTTCCACTGTATTTTTGGACAGGTCAATAAATTAAATGGAAATAAACTAAAAAAAAAAATTCAATCTGGATTACCCGTGAACAAAGTTAAATTTTATTAATTATTTCAGGGAAGAAAGAAAATTAATCAAAAAGAATAATCTCAAAAATTCCTCAATTTTAGCTCTTGCGAAAGTTTCTTCTCCGTGTTTTAAAAATAATAATTTATTGTTATTTTAAATTCATCGCGTAATTAATTAAACAGTTTCAGAATCTAGAAAGCTATTTTAAGTAATTAGTGGTAACGCAATTAATCCAGGATTCTAATATGCCTTGCGGATTCACAAGCCTTTGATCTTTCTCGATTCAAATCATAATTATTTTCCCTTCCATTCCAGCTTTTGAAGTGCAAGGATTTTTGGTATAAGGATGCCAAAAGGATTTAGCCCCTATAGATCTTGAAAGACCCTTGTATTACTGATGATGAGAGATGGAGAAAGAGATAAAGAACAAGGCGTGAATGACTATGCACTCGGCTCTTGAATGTTTCAAGATTTTAAGTGTCGGGAAATTAAGAGTCTAGGAAAGATCTCTACTATCTGGAAATTGTGGGGATAAAAATATTGGCGAATGGAGGGATTCAACACTTTTCTAAATTAATAGTAGTATTTAGGGTGTGTTGGAAGTTGCCGAATCTTATATGCTAAGCGCAAAGGAGACTTTGGAAAAATTATTGATTTTAACTCATTTGATAGTTTTCTATAAAATAAGAAAAACGCAGAAATGCTTCTTTGATTGGGCTAACGAGTCGAGAGAAAACTTATCTATTAGTCTGATAGCTCGTTTCTGAATTCGAACCGGGTGGGGGGATAATGCTTGGATGGACCTCTTTACAGTTACGACGTTATTTGAGACATGGGCGGATTTGGCTCTTATAGAAGGGGAGAGCTGCTGGAGATTGAATGGGAAGCAGAGCTTGCTTGCTGTAGGTTTTATTTGAGGAGAAATAGATTCATTCTAAGAACGACCAGAAATTAGACTACAATTATTATTGTTGTATTAAAGTTAACTAAGTTCATAAAAAACCTAAAGTCTCTTAATCACTCACTTTTCTTAACTATTGAAATAACTATATTTCACCTGCTGATTCGTTCAAACCAAGCAGCCGTCTAATCAATTACCATATAATAGATATGTACCATATGTACACAATTAAAATAAATATACATAGTGAAAGGATGGGAAAAGTAGCCACGGTAAGGTTTGCTGATTTTTTAAACTGGCTTGTAATCTACGTATAGACATCAAAATTAGTAGTTATATACTTCAACTATCCTTGTATCGATCGATTGGGGTGACGTTTATGTATTTTATTTATAGAAAAGTTACAAAAGTTCTCGTTTGCAAAATAACTTGAAAAAAATGAAGTTTTTATAAGACGCTATTGAACAAGTTGTAAAGCTGTTGGCCACTTTTCCCAGGCATTACACAACCCGTGTTCTTCCTTAACGACCTGATGGAACTAAGCGATCGTCAAAGCAGAAGTTTGTAGTCAAGTACCACCCTTTCAAAACAATTTCCTTGAAGAACTGTAAGTGACTTGGTTTAATAGTAAGAAATACTACATCAATACTGATCACTTCCCTTGCATTCATGATGGTCAAAAACCACAAACATTGTAAAAACTTCGAGAGAAGACGAGTTAACCAGATCAGCCTTCTCAAAGTGACTGTTACAATTGAGTTGAACAAGTTCAGGCGTTCACTGTGGGATACAGCAACTCTAAGGCCCCCTAAGCCCCTGTGACCACTTTACCCGCAGTGGTCACTATGCACAGATGCCCACCCTTCCCTTATCTATGTTTATCCAAAAACCATTTGCATCGAAACGAATGAATGATTCTAGTAAATCCTTTGAAAAATCATAAGCCCTTATTTACATATTTAAAAGCGAAATGTATATTTTTTTTAATTTATATTTTTATTTACAAAAATATTTAACTTTGATGATTTATTACTGGATGAAAAATTAAATACAGTCGAGAATTTAATCCATATGGATGGAATATATAAAATACATATATGCTGGCTTGCATTGCATGGTATTCAGCCATTGGGGTAAAAGGGTTATATTTTAAAGTAATTTTCGTTAAGTATTTTATTAAAAAGAGATTTTTAATTACGTTGCGGATTTTTGAAAATTCATGTTTAAATAATAATAAACCAAGAGCTCTAGAAGATCTCTTGAGATATTGTTCTTCCAATGCTCTTACGCTAAGAAGACATTCGTAGAATAAGCGAACATTGAAGGCTATTTATCATCTACACCTCTTGAGATATCTTAAGAGATCTTCAAGATCTGTATTCTAAAAATGACATCTTATTATCTCGCATTACAATACTCTATTTTTTTCATATTTTTTAGTCCATTAGGTGTTGTAATGATAATAATTTTACTCGGATTCACCAAAAAAAGTTAGACACGTCATCAGGATGCTTTTTAAAATCAGAGGGTAGGTATATGATCCCATAATGAATTAAATAATTTTATTTTCTATTAAAAATCATTTTTCGAAAAATTTATCCATTTTTGTTATATTCATATGTATAATAAAATAGAATTTTTTTTTATATTAAGCTTAGTTATTTAAAGTTTATATATTCAACATTTGTTTTTCATCTCATTCATTTATTATTTTTTTTTTTGTGAACATAAATACAAATTTCCACATAATTTTCCAATTCACTTGATTCATTTAGAAGTCATTTGCACTAATTGGAAAAGAGGCAATAGATTGCATTTCATCCTTTAAAGTTTTATTTATATTTCTGGTTGAAAAAATCCAATAATTTTCAAATGAAATCGTTTTTTCTGTTAATCGATTTTTTTTGCAATTACATTTATGTCAATTGGCTATCATTTCAATAATTAGTTATGCCATTTGATAAAAAGTGCGGTTAAGTGCGAATGGGACTTGAACATGGCTACGTGGTCAGTATCTAATAATATAGATAGATACCTATTCGTATAACTATAAATATTCAAAGAGATGAAAATAAACAAATCCTTTTATATATAAACGTAATTAAAGAATTTTCAGGTATCTACGTGATTTATTATTTCATATCAAATCTCGTTAGATACAAAAATCTTGCAAAAATGAGTACGCCCTTCGACATGATTATTTCAAAGTAAAATAGAAATGTAAGTCAGCTTAATTCTACTTTAATGAAATATACTTGTAAATATAGACTGCATGCATTATTATTATTTTTTTTTTTACTCAAAAAATTTGACTCTCTCTATAAAATTAATCTGTTTAAAATTCTAATACACTTATACGAACTTTCTTTATAAAGCTTTTCACTATAACCTTCTTGTGTAATTATAGCTAAATTTCGACTTACGGCCTATAATTTTTCGATCAAAAAGACAGGAAATAAATTTACAGCAGTTGCTTTGTAGCCGACTTTAAAGAAACGTGTCTCAGGCGTATGGTATATGCATGTACTATATTTCACAACTCTGAAAATATACATACGTATATAGATAGCTTATAAATTTTAAATTAATAGCTAATTTAGTTTACGAGTTATCTGGCTCCGGCAGACAGCAACCTTATTAAAATTTCGGTTTATTTTTCCATGGAATCCTAGCCTAATGATATAATTTAATTATTTATCAACATGTTTAATACATTAATGAAAAGGGATTGGTTTAAGTGCAAGAGAGAGATAAAAAAACAACCCTATAGAAAAAGGATATTTTTTTTATTTATTTTAATAGACAGTCCAGGCAGGGCGAGGTCTCTTCTTTCCCTTGTTGGATTTGTCCTTCTCCGTTGAACAGAAATGCTGTCTCGTTAAAGTTAGAACACGCCTTTTGTTTCAACGAAATCCATTCGCTTTTCAAACCGTAAATTGTCTACTAAGCAAATGTTGTCAAGCGGAATAATATATATATGATGCAAAATTTTTTATAAAAAATACTATAAATCATTTATTTAGATGTCACTTTATTGAAATGGTATGAGGATTAAAATATCATTTTTGTATTTAAAATATTATAAGTTGAGAAAAAAGTGGAAACTTAAAGACTGTTCCATTTTTTGTGACACTTTTTTATAGAAAGTCGAAAGATAGCACAAATGTGCTGCTTATTTATTCCAATTTCCGTACCACATTTCAGCTCATTATCTACTACCATTCTAGAACTTTTTGATTAAATGTATTTTTCATCTGCAAGTTCAGTTGACCCTATGTGCTGAGTTTTTCCTTAAATAAAGTTTAACATCTTTGAAATACACTTAGATACGTGACCATCTACAGTTACTGGGTGCTTTTGACAGTCCTCCCAATATTAATTACAAACTGGGCTTGATTGGAGGAAGCCAAGGATTTCGAACTCTAAACAGGGATTATTGGAATTTGCTGGAATTTGCTCTCACATAAAACCCAAAACTCTGTACTAAGTATAGGACATTGAAAGCATATAGACAGAAGCTAGCCTAAAATATTAGTGAAAATAAATTCGTTATATTGACTATTCATATCCTTTACGTCCAGCGGTATGTTATGTGCTTTGTCTGTCACCATGTCAGGGAACTGTTTTATATATACCTATAGATAGATAAAACATACATTAAAAATTTTTAATTTTTAAAATAATCTTAACATATTAAAAAAATCACTGCGAATGAAAGAGCAATTGCTGATAACGTGATAACGAACCAAAATACTTATTATAGAGTTAAATTGAAAGTTTTTTGCCGAGAGTAGCACAATTTTTATATATTGAAGGAGACAATAAAAGAGTGTGTCTTCTGCTGGAATTATAAATTTTATTTATTTATAAAGAGACTATATTCATAAATTAATTCCTGTGAATCCATTGTAATAGACTGATGAAGAGGGCAAAGCCCTCGAAACTATAGTCTCGTTAATAAATAAATAAAATTTATAATTCCACCAGAAGACACACTCTTTTATTGTCTCCTTCAATATTATAGAGTTTTAAACACATAATATATATATATTTATATATTTATTAAATTAAAATTATATTTTGAATGATAAAATTTCATTTTTTATTCTGACCCTCCGTTGATTCTGAGCAAGCCTGTGTGTTACGCATTCAATTTGTAAGAGCTGTCAACATGTTGCCTATGTACAGGCGATTTTTTATAAATAGTTTTGCTTTGCCAAAATAAATGATCATTTTAATTTTTTCTAAAAAACTGATTTTAAAAATAGAAGAAAAACTAAACTATTTCAAAACTCGGTGTGTTGCCCGAAAAACTGGGATTTTTGCAACGTTATTTTTTCATAAAATAATGCTTATGTCTCTGGCTATAATCTGGCTAATCAATTTACATCTGGCTAATCAATTTACATACACAGACGCACACATAAAAGTATATATAAAATAAAAATCTCATATGATCTGTATAAATGAATTTTGTTCCATGATTCATAAAAATGGTTGACGTTGGGGATTTCGTATTTATGTAATTTTTATCAGCCTAACTCTAATCAAAGTTACAACTATGAGGTTTTTATCAGTTTTTTATGGATTGAGAGAGGGTTTAATATAAATATAGAACGAGATTGAAAAAAGGCGAATAATGAATTATATTAAATAACTAGCTGCGCGGCCCGCCTTCGGCGACCCTCTTGCAGCAAAGGGGCACGCCCCCTGACCCCCAGCCCTCGAACCCCACCCACACCCCCCACTCCCACCCACCACACCCCCCGAAACCCACCCAGCACCCCCGCACCATGCCCATTTGCCAGTTTGCTCCAAGGGCAGGAATTTTCATTTTTCACCCTCCTCCCCCCCCTTTTGGGGGAAATTTTTTTAAACAAAAGTTGTCAAAAATCACACCCCCTACAACTTTGTTTATCATAAAATTTGCCGTAGAGTTAATAGTTTAAGAGTTATTTGATAATTTTCATTCATGCGCCTCCCCAAACCCCCTTTTGGGGTTAAAATATCAAAAAGTTATATAGCTAAAAACGTAAGTTAGAAGACATCTGATACAAATATGAAATTTCATAACAATCTCTTTAGCCGTTTTGACGTGAATCGGGAGCAACTTTTCGCGGAAACCACTGAAACAGACAGACAGACAGACATACAGACAGGAATTTTGTTGAGGGTGTTTTCGTTCATAACTTTGCTTGAAACGTGTGCAACCAAAATTTGCGTGATTTGGACCAATGTACAGACAAAACCTTAATTTTAAAATAGATTAAAAATAGCGATTGATTCTCATCTAGTACTTGAGGAATAATCATTCTATATTGGATTTTTGACATTTCGGTTATTATTGTAACCATTGCTGAAGACATGGAGGAATCGACTTAAAATCAAAAATAGCCATCGATTCTCATCTAATACTTGAGGAATAACAATTCTACATTAGGTTTTTGACGTTTCGATTATTATTGTAACCATTGCTGAAGACATGGAGGAATCGACTTAAAATCAAAAATAACGATCGATTCTCATCTAATACTAGAGGAATAACCTTATTGCATTCCATTTTTGATGTTTTGACTATTAATGGCAACCTCTACTGAAAACTTGAGTTGTTTACCAAAAAAGAATTTAGTCTTTTTGATTTTAAGTCGATTCTTCCACGTTTTCACTAGGGGTTGCCATTAATAGTCAAAACATCAAAAATGGAATGCAATAAGGTTATTCCTCTAGTATTAGATGAGAATCGATCGTTATTTTTGATTTTATGTCGATTCCTCCATGTCTTCAGCAATGTTTACCAATAATAATCGAAACGTCAAAAACCTAATGTAGAATTGTTATTCCTCAAGTATTAGATGAGAATCGATGGCTATTTTGGATTTTAAGTCGATTCCTCCATGTCTTCAGCAATGGTTACCATTAAAAACCTAAATGTCAAAAATCCAATATAGAATGGTTATTCCTCAAGTATTAGATGAGAATCAATCGCTATTTTTCGTTTAAAGTCGATTTCTCTATGTCTTCAGCAATGGTTACCAATAAAAACCGAAACGCCAAAAATCTAATATAGAATGGTTATTCCTCAAGTATTAGATGAGAATCAATCGCTATTTTTGGTTTAAAGTCGATTTCTCTATGTCTTCAGCAATGGTTACCAATAAAAACCGAAACGCCAAAAATTCAATATAGAATGGTTATTCCTCAAGTATTAGATGAGAATCAATCTCTATTTTTGGTTTAAAGTTGATTTCTCTATGTCTTCAGCAATGGTTACCAATAAAAACCGAAACGTCAAAAATCCAATATAGAATGGTTATTCCTCAAGTACTAGTTGAGAATCAATCGCTATTTTTGGTTTAAAGTCGATTTCTCTGTCTTAAGCAAAGGTAACGGATAAGAAAACAACGCAGTTGCTATGGTTACTTATAAAATTTCCTCCCAAATTTTTACCATTTCACAACGAGAAGCCTAACCATTCTTACTTAAGTTAGGTTAAATAAGCTATATTAAAACGAACAAATGAATAAATTTTAAAGAATTTAAAACAAAAAATTCAAAAAAAGTACTATTTTACTCTAAAGTAATTTAAAATATGATTTTACTAAAAACTCTATTTAACCTTTTTTGTGGTCCCCAAGGTACTTAATTAGGATATTAAATTTCATCAAAATTGGTTAAGTCATTTTCAAGATTTTTAGAAAAAACTAAAAAAGTACTGAAATAAAGTACTAATGTTTGTGGACCGATATGTACCAAAAACTAATCAACGCTTCATTTTGTTAAAATAATAGTAGGTTTTCAATTTCAATTCAATCAGTGTAACGGTGTGGAAAAAATCGTGGACGAAAAAAACGATAACATACATACATACATACATACATACATCCGCACGCACTTCCAAAAAAAATGGCACTTTTTGGCCTCTCGACGAGATTCCAGGTAATTTTTGGCAAAACCGTCACGTGCTAAAATTCAATCTCATTGAATACTTCAATTTGTGACCTTAATTGAGTCCATGGGTTCCGTAGTCTTTACCTGAGGACCCTTTGAACTCGCGCTTGCCGCGGGACCCATTAGCCCATTACAATACTTTCTCCCATGCTTCGCATTGGATAAAGTAAAAATAATACTTATAACTTACCTATGATCTAAAATATTAACAACTGGGGAAATAAATAATCTTGAAAATTAATTAAAACTATTTTTATTTTATTCTTATTCATTATTTTTTTCGACTTATTCATTATTTTTTCTATTTATACAAATATCTTATATAATATATTATCATTATTTCTAATTATATTATTTAAATAAATCCATTTTCTATCTCAACAACTATTACAATTTTACATTAAATATCAATAAATTCGTATAATTTTATAATCCTTTAGTAATAAAATAATCATTGATCTCATCATTCAATATTGTATTTATTATCATATTGTATATAAATATATATAGAATTCTACTATGAAATTATTTTTATTTTATACATTAATAACCTTAGAATAATAGGATTTTACAATTTTGGATTTTTTTTCGAAAAATTAAATTCTACAAACCTATTTATTTTAATTTAATTAATTTAATGGCATAAATAGAAATTGATCAATTATTTTTTACTGATCAAAATGATATACAATTAATTTAACTGAAATATTCAATTGAAAGTTTTTGCCGAGAGTAACAGAATATTTTATATTGAAGGAGACAATAAAAGAGAATGAAATATTCATTTATTTGGTTTAGTTTCTTCATTTCTAATGAGTTACCAGTCCGTAAAAGTATTTGAAGGTGTTTAGATACGTAGATGTTTATAAACCACGGCTAGAAAAACCAAACTTTATTAAATAAATTTTTTTTCCTCATTAATATATCAAAGAATAATTGATACGTCAACGAGAATTATTTTGACCGCGCTGATTTGAAAAAGATATTTTTATCTCGCGATACTACTGCGGATTACGCTATTGGAGTCTGCGGAGTATTAAGTCTGGACCAAGAGAGAAAAAAAGATGTGATTCACTTAGCTACAATCCAACGTCATTTCGCGTATAGCCCGCTAGAAAGTTTTTTATTTATTATTTCTCCCATTAACTGACGAATGAGCAAAAAGAAAGGCTAATTAAATATATACAAATGTGACCTTTCTAGAAGTAAGTTGCTGCAACTATTTGGGACTTGAAAGAGGTATAATTTCGCAATCTAATTATTTTGTTTATTCATATTTATTTAAAGGTTAGTTTCGATTAAAGTAAATTGTATCTGCCACGCTTTTGTAAAGCTCCAGTGGATATTTTAATTTCTCTAAGGACTCCATTCAAAGAACATCAATATTTAATATTTTACAATAGAATGAACAAATGAACATATATAACATATATATAAATATGAAATGAAACATTTTAAAAGGACTCTTTATAGACATTAATCATTAAAGAGGCTTTGTCAGTCTTTGGATTTATAAATTGAAGAGAGTAATAATCTAATTATAATAAAATATAGATGAGTGAAATACCATGATGATATGAAAGGAGGGGGCGCTAACCATATTAGACATTTGGGAATGAGTATAGCCTATTTTGAGCCTCTGTTTGAATTTTCAATATTGAAGAAATAGTAATTTGTTAACCAAAGCAAACGC
Source organism: Forficula auricularia (assembly GCA_024734495.1). NCBI lineage: Eukaryota > Metazoa > Arthropoda > Insecta > Dermaptera > Forficulidae > Forficula > Forficula auricularia. The sequence goes on along the minus strand of JALMQS010000030.1, from coordinate 8,992,974 downwards.
ATAATTTTCCATGCTGACATCAAAATGATAACGAGAAAAATGGCTCACGACTTCTTCAAGATATTTTTAATCCTACATTTTAAATTATCTTTCCCCTAGAACGTTAGCCTTCATATTCTATAATTTTATTGTTTCCACTTTATTATAATCTAAATAACTTCCAGCAATAATTAAACATTCTCTAGCTGGATAGAACAGTTCAATATACGGGTTAAGCAATCAATAAAATCGTGTATTTTTAAATTCTATGCCTCTGAAGCCTTCACGACGGTTTTAAATTTTTTATAAACCTTATATAGATGGTATTGATTAGAGTATTTATTTTGGATTCTTTAATTTTTCAATTCTATTTGTAATAATACATAGAACGGTGCCTAAATGATTTCAAAAGAACAAAATAATATAAAAGTTGAATTATAATGTTTTCTATCACTTGATTTTTCTAAACGTACTATATACTATAGTTAGAGAAATTGAGACAATTCTTAGGTCTGATCCAAGGGGGGCTCCACATATTTTTAACAGCTGATTTAGCTGGCACCTAAAGATAAAAAAATACCCAGCAGTTAGACTGAGAGATGGCAAAGCGGCTTATTCTATTCTATGAATATAAATGTGAAAGTAAAAATATCTGACAATTAACTAATCATACAATAAATATTTAAGAAATTGCATTTAGGATTAAAAGGTAAGATTATATTTATTAACATGTGATTCCTTATTTTGGCATAGTAACTTACACTATTTGTCATTTCTTCGTTCCAGAATAGGTAATTTAAGGAGAATGTTTTGATTGCCGTCAATAGTGATTTATCTAAATGACAATAACAAATAGCCGTTATGGTCAACTTACAATATTGGAAATTCCATTTTGACACAAACGTTCATGTTTTATTTTCTTTGTTTAATTCGAATATAAGCTTGAGATATGAACTAATAAAAAACTCTGCAAATTCATCTTAAGCATTTAATGTAAAATGATGGATATTTTTTCTATTTTAGGGACAAAATAATTTCAAGCCATTATAAATGATCATTTATAATACAAACATAACATATCACTAAAAACAAAAACTCTTATACTAATTATTATACCTGATATATAAAATAAATAATATTATGCTATTTCAATAGATATAATATTATTTACGCATCGTCCCGAAGAGTTGCAGATAACTCGTGGTTTGAAAAGCCCTATTTAAAGAAACAAATCTTTTTTTTATCGGCCCAATAAAAAAAAATAATAATTCTATAAATATTTATTAACCCTATTCTGATCCTTGCGTAGAAAACTACGCAGATCCGATTTTGATTTTATTTTTTTATTTAAATCGCTAAACTTAGGCTCATGAAACTTCATGACTTTATTTTTTTATCATATTGATTAAAAATTAACTTTTAATTATTTTAAATTTGCATCTGGAGTTAATATATTTAAAAACTTACTTTGTCTACACTGCATGCGTAGTTTCTTTTCTACGCATATGTATTTTCTCGTTCATTCTGCATAGACAAGTTTTATTTCGAGTGAAGATTGTTATTGAATATTGTTTTGAACTAACAATACCTATATATATTATAAAATAAAACATGGCAAGAACGAAATATTTAACTAACGAGGAAATCGAAGCAATGCTTCTTGAATCAGACTCTGAACAAGATAATGATTCTTCATAAAGTAGCAACCATGGCGAACCAATGGAATCTGATTTTGAAGAAGAAGAAAATGACGAAATCGATGATTCAGTACTTCCCAGTGTAGGAACAGGAACTGATCCATTATTTATTTAAAAAATGGCACTCTGAGTCTACAAATTATCGTGTTGGAAGATTATCGAATGAGAATATTTTTTCTATTCGTCCGGGGACAACAAGATTTGCAAGAGCTCGTTTCGATTGTTTCAAAGATACTTTTTTGCTTTTCTTTCCATCTTATATTGAAAATTTGATTTTGAAACATTCAAACGCATTTGCGAAGGCACAGTTCGGAGAAAACACAATCGAAATCGTCTCAAATTTGTTGCATGCATATCTTGCTGTACACATTTTATCTGGTGTTTACAGGTAAATTGTTAAAGTTTTCTTGTTATGGTATTTCTAAATGAATTTCATGAATCTTTTTTTATTTTCATAGATTTAAAAACGAATCTCTGACTTGAAACATTCATATATATGATATTTTGGTTTGATGATGTCATTAGCAGACGGCAACAAAAATCTCTTGACAAGTTTGCACCGAATTATTTGAGAAATGGTCGGACATTTTATTGAACTTTTATAATCCATCTGCATGTATGACTGTCGACGAACTATTACTTGGTTTTCGTGGTAGATGCAAGTTTCGTCAGTATATGCCATCACAACCAGAAAAACTATCCATAATTAAATATATTTCATATGTTTAATCAAGAATTATGTTCTTTTTTAATTTCTTGAAATATGTATTTGTTTTAATAAAAAAATTCCCTCTAAATATTTTTTTGCTTTGTAGATTGACCCTCCCCGCTCCCCATGAAAATTTTATGTCTACGCCACTACTCACAATGGTTGGAACAATGAGAAAAAATAAACGAAGTATTCAACCAAAACTTCTGGAATATAAAAAAGTTCCATTGTCTTATTCTACATTTGCATTTAAGAAAATACAACACTTGTTTCGTATGTTGGAAGGAAAAAAATATCTAAAATATAGTAATAAAAATTTATGTTTATAAATCTATTTCACAATTTAATTAAAATTCTTTTAAAATATTTTAAAAATAAAAACATAATTTGAAACAAAATACATTGAAATTCCATATGCGTAGATTTCTATGCAAGGATAATATTTGTTATTTTTTTAAGGATCAGATGAGGGTTAATCTTAAGCATTTTTTAATTTAAAAGATTATTCGTGTTAAACTCCAATAATATAACGTCGGCTTAGAGTGTAAAGCTGTTAACTCCATTTTTTATCATTTCGTCGCCTTAGAGAGTAAACCTGCTAACTCACAACAAGGAAATTTTACAGGGGAGAGAAAAAACAAACAAAATTCAATATTGTTGTTATGGAAATAACTATTTTTCACATTTTTTTCTACAACTTACGATCGTAATTTTAAGTAGCAGTTTTATTTGGAAGATACTGCATTTTTTTCTTTCGAACGATATTAATATGTCATATATGATAAAAAATGGAATTAGATGGCTTACACTCTGAGCCGACAATATATGACATATTAATACCGTTCGACAGAAAAAGAAATGCAGCATCGTCCAAGTAAAACTGCTACTTAAAATTACGATCGTAAGTTGTAGACAAAAAATGCGAAAAAATTTTCCATAACAACAATATTAAATATTGTTTGTTCCCTCTCTCCCCTGTAAAATTTGCTTGTTAGGAGTTAGCAAGCAGGTTTACTCTCTAAGGCGACGATAAATAAAATTAATAATTTAATGATGAGATTTATGACCATCATTTTTAAATTTTACATATCGGGCAGATCTTACAAAACCTCGAAAGTTCTAAATTCATTGTTTGCCAGAAAAAAAGAAAAACCATTTTAAACAATAATACCTACATACAAATACAATGCAATATTTATTTTTTGTCCGTACAGCGGATTGGAATAGAATAATAAGGTTTCAATAGACAGACGTGAAACGTGACCGTGAAAAGCTGGTCGGTATATGTATCGGTAATACGTATTTGACCTAAAATCGGAGTTACGGGGTTTTGTAAGATCAGCTTCGATATATAAGTGTTTGGATGTGAGATAAGAATCAAAACAAAACTTAATCCAAAAGCATTGTTTCGTCTTTTTATTTCAGATTTTTTAAGTTTTTATTTTCTTTATTCTTAAGAATTAGTTTATTATTTCACGTTAGACTTCTTAGCTAAACATGTCTTATTTCTTATTCTTATTTTAGGATTTCATTATGTTTGTCAAGAAATTTTTTAGCTAGCCATCTATTAGGTGTCCTTGTTGAGGGTTTTAATAAAAGGGTTTGCCATTCTCTCGTCTCCCATTAAAACCAGGACTCCTGACATCGTTTCTTTGTCACCTGCAACATATCAGGTATCCAACATTGTTGTCTTCTCTTCATTTCTTATCCTATCCCAGATATTAAAAGACTAGAGCTAAGGACCCTCAATTCTATACAACATAAAGACGTTTTTTGTTTGTGTCTTAAGGCGTATTTACACTACGAATACTTGTCGTGTTAACACGTCAGCTGACGAGTGCAAAAAAAATTAAATCATTATTTTAAATAGGAATGTCCTTGTTTAGGGTCATATCATTGTAGGTGAATATGCCTTTAATTCAACCGTGTAGGTTAAGCTTCGCCTTATACATGTTCTATATTTATATTTACCATTTATGCAAATTGCATTCTCTATCTAAAATGCACGTTGCACATGCAAGGATATTTTTTTTTTTTTTTTAATAACTTGAATCGCATACAAAGAGAGGACAACAGCGACACTTATTTGTGGTTTTGAAGTTTCATTCCTAGAGCGTTAAACTTCGAGGGGTTTATGCAGAAAATTAAAGTAAGACACAAAACTCAGAATGCTGTCTTAACATATCATACGGAATTATTATTCGATCTCTTCTAGTATAATTAAAAATACCACTTGTTTAGTTGATCGGTTTAAAATAAAAAAATAAATTTAAAACTTTGAAAAATCTCAAATAAAGAACGAAATCTTGAGGTGAATTTATTTTTCTATTGATTTTTACCTCCAATCAAAATATCTAAAAATCCGTAGCAGTTTAAAATTAATATTTCTTTAATTAATTAATTTCTATGGTGGTTACTTAAGTATGTACTTACGTATAGATATATAGAAAAATCCATACAACTATAAAATATACAAAGAGAGCTGAGATGTCTAATTAATGAAAAAAAATTTAATTATAAAAATAAAATGCTTATACCAGTGATTATTTAGTAATTCGTTTTCAGTTATGAATAGTTTTCATTCGTATTTGTTTAAACGTTTACTATGGGATATTCTTCTTAGGGCCGGTTGTATGTCGCAACAATGCCAGGCATCTGATTGGCCATCCTAGTCTACCCTGTGTTAGTGGTAGAAGCATTTACTTTGCGACATACAACCAGCTCCTTAGAGGAGATTAAAAAAATTAAAGTCCTGGCTACCTTATCTCTCCCTATTGATTATTTTATTTTATTTTACAAATAGAGAAAACTAATTTAGTTTTTGACTATATATCACTATAATAATATGCAATAAATAAATAATAAAAATTACAATTCCAGGACATATGACAATTTTTTAAATTATTCCATCTTATAATTTGTTAAGAAATGAATAGCAAAATGTGAGTAAAAGGCTTGTGAGCCTCAGAGATAAATATTTTTTGCCACACAGTTTTTTTTTTTGTTTTATATATAATATTAGTACACACTTATTATAAAGACTATTAAAATATACTTGCAACAGTATCAAAATATACTTAAAATAGATATATATTTTGAAAAAATCTTTTTTTTAAATAAAATATTTTTCAAATTACATAAAAAATTAGTAACTCATTAGCTAAAAAAATGAATAATTTTTCATTTTCTTTACAAAATAAATTTACAAAAGGGGTCAGATCAGGTCAAAGGGGCTTTGGCATCTTCAAAAATTGAAACCCAGTGTCAAAATTACTAATCCTTGAGACGTAACTTTTCTGGCATAAACGCGATTCCACTTTCACCACAATTTATTAGCTTCTCTTCTTTATATCGCTGGTTCTGGAAAAAAAAACCTCACAAGTCAAAATACACAATTTTTTTATTGTTCTCCAAAGTTAAGTTTCCGCAAATCCTGTGTGAAAATCTAATCTTAGTGTCTCCCTGCCTTCCTGGAATTTGGATTTAAAATATGATTATGCAGATCTAGATCTAGACATTAACTATATTCAGTAAATAATAATTGATTTTTGTTTTAAGAAATTGAAACACTATACTTAATTATTATCATAATTTAGAAGTTACGTGCGTATTCAATGCGAAATTACCCTTTCCAGGGGATTATGGCACATCGCGCAACCACAACTGTATCCGCGCCTCTTCAGGAAGCGGGGGTTGCATTGGGGGAAGGTGAATGGGGGAGAGAGGGGACGGAGGAGTTGACCGAGGTTGTGGAGTGGTCGGCATTGGCATTGAGGAAGGAGTTCTCGGTACTCTCCGGGTATGTTTTTTCCGGAGTACCGGAGCCCGCTCTCAGGAAGGCGGCTCTTTATTAACGACGCCACCATTTGCAGTGATGTCTTCTGGGAGAGCTTCAGCCCCGTCACCGCCTACTCGGCGACCACCCCGAAGGCGATGTCGATTGAAGTCGAGGTATCCCCGGAGGCGCTCCTTTGTCACTCTGCAAAAAAGGAAAACACTCCAGAATTCACTCGTTGAATCCCAGTAGATTAATTAATTAGTAACTGCAGTTGAAAGTGAAACAAGGTTTTGAGAAATAGATAAGGCACTATACAATTGAAAATATTTTGTTTTGCGGAAAGAAGCAGAGTTGTTGATTCATAAAGAGAAATCAATGAGACTGATAATGAAGTTCAAACCTTCGAAACTATATTCTCAAACAAATAAATTATATAATACATAGAAATAAATTTTGCTGTATCTCTCGAAAAAATATACTATTATCACTATTTTTTTAAGGGAGAATGGTGTAGTTTTTTGGTGAAACATATTAAATAAAGTAAAGAAATTTTTTATATAAAAATACTAGGTAGGTTTCACATAAATAAAGATCAGATGCTTGTTTAGCACGACTCAATATATATTTCGGGGTGTAAGCACATCTTGAGTGTCCTTTGTGAATTCCTGAAGATGGGCTTACAACCCGAAATATATATTGAGTCGTGCTAAACAAGCATCTGATCTTTTATTTATGTGAAACCTACCTAGTAATTTATATCTAAAAAAAATTTCTTTACTTTATGGAATATCACTATCCCGATATTTATTATTCTTATTACTAATTTTATGAATTTTATGTTTTTTTATTCTATATGCTAATAAAAATGTTAATCTACCATATATAAATGCGCAAGACCATTTATTTAGTTAACCAGCGATAAAATTTTACCAAAATTTATTATAATGTAATACCTATCAGATTATTGAGCAAGAAATTAAGCTTCAAAAAAGGCATAAAATTAGAGTGAGTAGGGGTTAGCAAAAAAAAAAATATTGTTCAAGAGGAGGTCCTCGGACTACATAAGTTTAAGAACCCCTAATTTAATTCCTGAAGATGGAAAAAATCAAACTATAGTTTTTGTGTTCTTTTTTATTTTTAATGGACGTTTCGGACACCCTCAATCAAGTGTCTTTTAGCAGAATATGAATTTGTAGAATTCTTTGTTGTTTGAGTCACAATTGGATGTTTTTTCATTAAAAATATAACAAAACAAATAAGAATTGCGTTTTTTATACATATAGACCAAATGAACTAGTTTTTTCTTTACTTGACAGGTGAGGTGTGTACCTCACGACTTTTACTTACAGCCTTGTCTTCTTTGAAACACCCAACCAATTTTCCACTTTAAAATTAATCCCCTCACAATGTTCCAATCGAGATAAAAAAAAATATATAATTCATAGAACATATGATATTTGACAAGAAAAGTTATTTTTTTTTTAATCGCAGGCATCGTTAAAGCTCAAATAGAGAAAAAACTAAATATTTATGTCATATTATGCTTGGTAACCAATACAAAATTCTCCCCCTGATTATTGAGGGGAAGATTGAGGGTAGAAGATAGGTTGGCTGGCGCCAGAACTCTTGGCTGAATTCCTCCTGGTGGAGATGGTTCGAATGCTCGTCGATTGACATCTTTCGAGGTGTAATCTTAAAAGGATTCTTGCCATATGGATCGCTAACCTCCCTAAGGAGAAAGCTTTATAAGAAGAAGACATCGTTTTAGAGAAAAATAAAATAAAATCTATACCAACCTTTAAGAAAAGATGCAAGAGATATGTCCTTTTTTACCAAAAGCCTACCATATAGTCGCTTGTAATAGTGAGAAATAGCAGATATAGCAGTTCACATAACGGATCATTCTCATTCCCTCTTCAACACCCCTACGCGCTTAAACTAGATACTAATCGAACAAACGCATTCGTCAATTCATTTATCCCTATGACACCTAGAGACTGGAACTCTCTTCCCCCGACCGTATTTCCAGCAACTTATAACCTTCAATCTTTCAAGACCAGCATCCACAGATACCTTCGACTGCTACCCAATCCCTAAATCTCCCCTTATCTTCACGTTACAAGGGTCCACCACGGACTACAGAGGTTGTACCTTCTTGGTGCAACTTCTTCTTGTATCAATATCATTATAAAAAAAAAAATCTACAAGTTTACCCTTACAAATTAATCCCCTCTATAGTGTTTCCCTACGTATTTTGAAGAGACTAACATAGCTAAATATCAAGTTAAATATTTCACTTACTGACCCCAGCGGTCCGAAGAACACAGACTTTGGGAATCGCTGGTTTATGGTTGTGCACGTTATAATTTATTTATCTATAATCGATTTCTGTCCTCGGCCATCGCCTTTTCTCCGATTAAATAAAAACTTAAGGTTAAAAAAACTGAGTGTTTAAATTAAATTAAATATTATAAAGAATGAGGCGCTTGAGAATTTTCCTACGTAATTCGCATCTTCATTTTGAAAATTATTATAAATAACATAATTAAAAATTACATTATTATTAACAGGAAATGCTCATATTTCATAGAGCTAATGCTTAAATTAACATACAAACAATTATTCTCCAGACCCTATGTCTCACTAGGCGTCTCTTTCATTTATTTTCCATTAGGTCGTTTTGTTTTTCACTGGTAGATGTTTATTGAAAACAACAAGGGAAGAAAATCAATATCTTTTTTTTCATTGTTTATTTATCCACAGGAAAACATTTTTTATATCAATTGTAGTAAAAATCTTTCAAGAATCCAGTTCGAGGGCTAGTAATGAATTTAAATACATAGGTATATGTAATAAACTAATAAATATATGGTATATATATTTTCACTTTACCATACAGGGTATTATGGTCAAGTATTGTAATCGTGCATAAAAAAGTGTTTATTTTCCTTCTTTTTCAAAATATCTAAAAAACGGCTTAAACTATTTTGATTAAAAAAATTGAGCGAAAACCATGGCATTTCGCTGTACAAAAAAGCCCTTATAAGTGAACATCGAAAAAATTATATTTTTTGAGATAATAATTGTTTTATCAAAAATGTCTGTTAGTCAGTTAGTCTGTGCGTTACCAAATTTTTGTGGACGAGCTAGCTCAAAAACTAGTATTAATATCAAAACCAAATTTCACACGTAGTTTTGGTCCATGGAGATTAAGAGCTGATTAGATTTTGGATCATATCGACCAGGGGGTGAGGGGTTAAAAATTAAAAATCTAGGCCGTTTGAGCAAACTGAACCAAATTTTGTATACATAATCAGTGGGACCTCAAAAGTCTAAAAATGCAAAAACTAACCGCCCAAAATGGGAGAGGGTCAAAAATGAAAATCATGCCCATTTACTAAACTCAACCAAATTTTGTATACATAATCAGTGGGACCCCAGAAATATAAAAATGCAAAAACTAACTCCCCCTATGATTATAAATAAGTTTAGGGGCCAGGTTGTATGGTAAAGTCAAGTGTATGGCCACATCAGAACACGTCAGCTTATTTAATCAATCAACGTGCTCTAAAAGAAATTTCAATTTCTTAATTTTAATCTATAAATTATTATTTGTAATAAATTATTATTAAGTTTTAGAAAAAATAGTTTGGTTAATATTCATAAGTTTTTGAGTAGATGTTTTCTTTACTTGGATCGGAGGACGGATAAGAGATTTTCATTTATTTTTATGATCTATACTTATGTATATAATTATATAACTTTAATTTGCAGAGGTGAAATTTGCCCCCCTTGTCCTCGAGAGTGATGGAATAGTCGGCTCAGAGTAGTTCGTTTTTACTTTATCCAATGCGAAGCATGGGAGAAAGTATTAGTAATGGGTCTCGCGGCAAGCGCGACTTCAAAGGGTCCTCAGGTAAAGACTACGGAAGCCATGGACTCAATCAAGGTCGCAAATTGAAGTATTCAATGAGATTGAATTTTAGCACGTGACGGTTTTGACAAAAATTACCTGGAATCTCGTCGAGAGGCCAAAAAGTGCCATTTTTACGTTATCCAATGCGAAGCATGGGAGAAACGTGTTGGAATCGCTCTCGCGGCAAGCGCGGCGTCAAAGGGTCCTCAGGTAAAGACTACGGAACCCATAGACTCAATTAAGGTCACAAATTGAAGTATTCAATGAGATTGAATTTTAGCACGTGACGGTTTTGCCAAAAATTACCTGGAATCTCGTCGAGAGGCCAAAAAGTGCCATTTTTTTTGGAAGTGCGTGCGGATGGATGGATGGATGGATGTATGTATGGGTGTGTGTGTGTGTGTGTGTTATCGTTTTTTTCGTCCACGATTTTTTCCACACCGTTGCACCGATTGAAATGAAATTGAAAACCTACCATTAGTTTAACAAAATGAAGCGCTGATTAGTTTTTGGTACATATCGGCCAGCAAACATTAGTACTTTATTTCAGTACTTTTTTAGTTTTTTCTAAATATCTTGAAAATGACTTAACCAATTTTGATGAAATTTAATATCCTAGTTAAGTACCTTGGGGACCACAAAAAAGATTAGATAAAGTTTTTAGTAAAATTATATTTTAAAGTACTTTACTCAAGAACATTTGAATATTTCAAATGAATTTGGATAAAGTTTAGCAACGATCCGTTGCAGTTTATTTTGGAAGTGCGTGTGGATGGATGGATGGATGTATGTATGTTATCGTTTTTTTCGTCCACGATTTTTTCCACACCGTTACACTGATTGAATTGAAATTGAAAACCTACTATTATTTTAACAAAATGAAGCGCTGATTAGTTTTTGGTACATATCGGTCCACAAACATTAGTACTTTATTTCAGTACTTTTTAGTTTTTCTAAATATCTTGAAAATGACTTAACCAATTTTGATGAAATTTAATATCCTAATTAAGTACCTTGGGGACCACAAAAAAGGTTAAATAAAGTTTTTAGTAAAATCATATTTTAAAGTACTTTAGAGTAAAATAGTACTTTTTTTAATTGTTTGTTTTAAATTCTTTAAAATTTATTCATTTGTTCGTTTTAATATTGCTCATTTAACCTAACTTAAGTAAGAATGGTTAGGCTTCTCGCTGTGAAATGGGCAAAATTTGGGAGGAAATTTTATAAGTAACCATAGCAACTGCGTTGTTTTCTTATCCGTTACCTTTGCTTAAGACTTTAAACCAAAAATAACGATTGATTCTCAACTAGTACTTGAGGAATAACCATTCTATATTGGATTTTTGACGTTTCGATTTTTATTGGTAACCATTGCTGAAGACATAGAGAAATCGACTTTAAACCAAAAAATGCGATTGATTCTCATCTAATACTTGAGGAATAACCATTCTATATTAGATTTTTGGCGTTTCGGTTTTTATTGCTAACCATTGCTGAAGACATGGAGGAATCGACATAAAATCAAAAATAACGATCGATTCTCATCTAATACTAGAGGAATAACCTTATTGCATTCCATTTTTGATGTTTTGACTATTAATGGCAACCTCAAAAAAACGAAAACTCAAACTTGAGTTGTTTGCCAAAAAGAATTTAGTCTTTTTGATTTTAAGTCGATTCTTCCACGTTTTCAGTAGAGGTTGTCATTAATAGTCAAAACATCAAAAATGGAATGCAATAAGGTTATTCCTCTAGTATTAGATGAGAATCGATCGTTATTTTTGATTTTTAAGTCGATTCCTCTATGTCTTCAGCAATGGTTACCAATAATAATCGAAACGTCAAAAACCTAATGTAGATTTGTTATTCCTCAAGTATTAGATGAGAATCGATGGCTATTTTTGATTTTGAGTCGATTCCTCCATGTCTTCAGCAGTGGTTACAATAATAACCGAAATGTCAAAGATCCAATGTAGAATGGTTATTCCTCGACTATTGAATGAGAATTATTTTTAATTAATGTCAACATGAACTACAAATTGCAAGTGATATCTGATTAATAATAAAGGAACAAACATATTAATATTTCAAATGAATTTGGATAAAGTTTAGCAACGATCCGTTGCAGTTTATTTCAATTAGAAGGCAGCTAAAATGTTGACAAAATAACGAACTATCCTACCAAGAACTCTTTTAATTATTCTAAAAACAAACATAAAGTAAATATAAAATACTATTTTGTAGAAGACAGCTACACCAGTGGCGGGCGGTGACTTTTCAACCATGGGATGATGTCCAAAAAACAGACTTTCATTTTTTTATTTTTATTTAATTCTTCTTTCCTTTTTGCAAAATTTATCAATAAGCATCATAAAATTTTTCGTTATTTTTTGAAATTTAACATTAGATTTGTTATCAATTGATATTTAAACAAAGCGGATAATCTTTATTCACTTCAGCTTCTTCTGGAGATGTTTCAATTCTTTTCATAGTTGAAAACTGACTGTCGCGCTCATAGAATGCAAAATGCAAATTAAATGAATTTACTCACATATACAAATAAATATTTGCTCATTGTGCTTTAAAATGGCCGAAACACGGAGAAAAATGAACTATGATTTTTTTCTTTTTGTGTGTCTGAACTCCGATATCCACGATAACCTAAGAACGAAAATTCAAAAAGTTCTTTTGTATCAATACATAATAGTATTGATTAGATTTTGGAATATCTAGTTCAAAAATTAGAATTGTTTGAATTATTCTATTGAGATTTCAAGAGGATGTTATATATAGTATAGCCATAAATGAACAATTTATATTTACGTTTAATAATCATTACTATTAAGACAGCTCTAGTGTACCGAGGTTTTTATTGTTTAATGTGCGGATGAGCGATACTTTGATTAGAATCTGATCGATGAAAATAGCTACAAAGAGCACGAATAGAATGATCTTCTTTCTTTAGAGCTAAGGTGTATTGCAAGGATGCCAAATTCAAGTTGAAACCTCTTTTAGAATATTAGAGATTAATTTCTTAATTTCTATTATTATTCTAGGAATGGCCTTTGCACTCAGATCAAAACATCTTCGTTATATAGAGAAAGAATATTCAGATAAGTGTAAATAAATATTATGTTTAATATTGATTTACTACGAGTTATGATTCTTGGTCACTTATTTCAGTGACCAAGAATCCTTAACTCATAGTAAATCAATATGTATTTACTCTTATCTTTATTAAAGATGTTTCACCTTGCACCAACACCACAATCTCAACTAATTATTAGAATGAATATTCAATTGGATTTCATTAAAGAGAATACTTTTGCACAAACTTCTTTTAGTTCATCTTTCATTTTCTTAATGGAATTTATAGATTTTAAATTAAAGCCATGGGACGAGTACATGTAAATTAATTCACTTTTTAACCTCATGAAATCCACAGATAGCTGAAGTGATTATAATGAAATCTGGAATATTTTTTTTCATAATCTTTAAATTTGCTAAAATTAAAAAGCTCCGTAAATTTTAAATAACTTTAAATTAATTAGTTGTATAGTATTTACTGAAAGTGTTTTTAAAATTTTACAAATTTTTGAATATAACACGAATGAAAATACTCTTGACATTTTGGAATTTGCGGAATAAGCCGCATCCACAGTATCCATGGACCGCACGCCACTGAGCTACACATATTTAAAATTCGTTTTTATTATGAAAATATTATTTAAACTAATTCCAGTATTTAATTTTATATAAGAGTTCAAATTTGCTGAAAGTTGTAGAGTTAAAATTTCTAATAGCCTCTCTACACTATGACCCAGCATGACGAAATTTCCACACGTCCATTTTCAGTGGACCATCTAAACTATTGGACCGTGCAAGCCAAATCGTTTTAATGGTGGCCATTACGGCGACCATTAATTGCCCATGTTGGGCCTTAGTGTAGAGGGGCCATAAGGAAATCACAAGAGGTTGTCATCTATTACAGTGTTCCGCAAACTTTTTGTATTCAAGGTACACCTACCAAATCAAGAAATTTTAGAAGTACACCAAAGAAAAAACCAATGTTTATATAATATTTATTCATTATTAAAATCAATATAAGATGAAAAGATGTTTAATGAGAAATATGAGCCTGCTTAACTGAGCACAGGCGATCAAAATTTGGAGCAATCGTTGATAAGGCTGCTCGCATAACTCTCAGGTATGTGTAGGTGCATTATCTTAACAAAACTTGACATTTTTCCGCGTCACACCAACTAATGACCACGGTACTCCAGTATGCCGCGGCACACACTTTGCGGAACACTGATCTATTAGATCCGCGATGAATAGATTATTTTTAATTAAAAGTCAAGAATTGTTTTCAACCTCTCGTGAATCAAACCCGAGTGCCAATATTAGCAATCCGGGCCAAATGGCTACCGTACGAGGTGAATCTCACTGATATACTATGTATTCTGACATATATAATTAAAAATTCTCCGTCCCATCTCGGATCTAGTATATAACAACCTTTTTTTGTTTTCTTTAGAAATTTAATTTCTACGACTATCAGCAAACTTGAACTTATATCTTCAATTTGGGGAAAGTCATTCCATTGCCCTTCGAATTTTGAATAAATTCAAACTTAGAAATACTCATCAACCATATTTTTTAAACTTCATGGTGTGTCTATGATTTTAAATTTACAATTACTAGACAGTGAACAATTTTATAAATGAAGATTTATATCTTTGATTGAAATATTTAGCTCGATACATATATCAGAATATTTTACCTCACGGGGTAGGCAGTTGACCCGAATTACCAATTTTGCCACCCGGGTTGGATTTTTAAGAAGTGAACACAACCCTTCTAATCCCCTTCGAATCTAGTAGGTGACAACTCCTTGTGTATTCCTTAGATATTTTATTTAATTTAGGTATTATTCCCTTCTACAGAAAGTTCAATAGATTTTTATTACTAGGTACTCCCTATTAGTCAGTATATAGTATATTGAATTCTGTCAAAGATCGTGTTTAAAAATATCTGAAACGTAAAGCGAATAATTTTCCACCATGATTTGTTTTCTGCCTGTGTGTCCATCTGTCTGGATTCCGATAGAGTTTAAGTTTATTATTTAATACTAGCGTGGCTTTAACCTGAGAGTGTACTAGATCTTTAAATTGTTTTCAATTTTTATTATAATTTTATTTCAATTTAACGACTTAAGTAATGGTTCTCCACCTTTATTCTTCATTGTCAGCAGACCATTTCTCACCTCTAAAAACTAATCTAAATCAAAAGTCACACAAATTAGAATTTCACAGATCGTACATACAGGACATCTCATATTGCCGAATTCCATATTCTCCCTTTTATCCGTAAAATTCTTCACATGTTAAAAACTCCTCTCCTTTCAAAACACTATGCCCAAAAAAATTTAAGTTCCAGAAAAACACGAGGTAGAGTTGAAAATTAAAAAAGCACTATCAATACATCGCGCACTTTTCTAATGAAAAGAAAAAACCGTTCCATTAAGAGTTACCAAGAGTTGTTCAATATTGTCAAACAAAAAACATCTATTAATTCACGAGTGAAAAACTACTTCTTGTTAAGTTTGATTATTACTTAAAGCTAGTTTTATAATCGAAATATGTACTCTAAAGTTCAAAAGATTGAGTGCCTTGAGAAAATAAGTCCTGTAAATTAATGAACAAAAATGGATAATTAATTGAAAGTGTTCAAAGTAAATTGACTGACTTTTAGAATCGTAAGTAATCGATTTGATTGATGGAAATTGAACTTTTTTTCCTTAATTGAAAAAGTGCTTTTCCAATTAATTTCAGGTCGATCATTCTTTAATTTCTGGATGCCTTACTTCCTTCTTAATTATTCACTTCCTAATCTATTTACTTTGTTTATTCGAAAGAAAACTATTCGGAACTATGTATAATAAAAATGTATAATTAATATTTTTCGGATCAATAAATCACTCATTCGGATAGTTTGTATAATTTTCATAATATTTGACTATGCAAACCAACGCAATAATTTAACAAACTTTTATTTATTTATTTATTTAATTTACTCCAAAAGAATCAAATAAAAATTTAATAATCTACAATTTGAGATAATAGGGATTTAAATCCAGATTATATATAAACAATAAAATTATAATAAATGGGAGCTGTTACAGGTAGGCACAGGTTCGCAGCTCAGGTCTCCGGGTGCCGAGCAGAGACTTGACTTCACAAATGTTTGGTCTCCAAATAACTCCAAAAGTGAAAACAATAATTTCAAAGTTGCACTAAAAATTATAAAATAATTTATTTTTTGAAGTCAAATTAATAGCGTGAATTTAGAGATCTGCTTAAACATTTTTTCCTCACATTTCAAATGTTCAAAGTGAATTATCAAATTAACAAAGGAAAAAATGTTTGAAAATGTTTTTTTTCTTCATAACACAAAATGTAATTATATCTAGTTTATTTAATTAATTAATATTACCACGGTGAAGAAAAACATTTTTAATGCTATTTTTAACCGACTTCAAAAAAAACGAAGAAGTTATCAATTCGTTGGAATCGTTTTTTTAATTATTTATTTTTTTGTTTTTTCGCGTGCCCATTTTCAAGAGTGTAGAGACGCGATTGAACATGAACAGCTTATCACACATCTTCAGGGTGTAACATCTAAAAATAATATCTGTAAAAATTAAATTGAAAGTTTTTGCCGAGAGTAGCAGAATTTTTATATATTGAAGGAGACAATAAAAGAGTGTGTCTTCTGCTGGAATTATAAATTGTATTTATTTATAACGATAAAATTTATAATTCCAGCAGAAGACACACTCTTTTATTGTCTCCTTCAATCTGTAAAAATTTTATTAAAATCTCAATGTTCACAATCCATATTTTTCATCTGTTTCTATTTTATTTTAATACGAGATGAATGGATGTTTAGGATGTTATTAAAGAAAGTATTAAAAAAAAATCGCTTTGAGTTTTTTGATTTTTCTAGCTCAATGATAATAATAATAAAAAGCACGACAAACTAATTAGAAAGACTCGAAAATTAAATAGTAGTAGTAAAATTGACTAATGAAATTAGAAAAGTGAGCAGGGTTTGAACATTTCCAACGAAATGGTTGCCTTGATGTTTTTTTTAACGGACCGAGTCTTAATTATCCTCATATTATTTTTAAAAGAACTTGGTTACATATTAAACCTTTATAAAGTTTTTTAAAAGAATAATCATTTTTCATTAGATAGACATGCAAGTGGGCGATAAGTAACTTAATAAAGTAAGTAAACCCGAGCTATTTTTTTTCTTTTTACTTTGGTTATGATGTCGAGTTATAAAGCAATGCAGTCTTGGCATATTGAAAAAACTTCGGAAGCTAAGCAACATGGGATAATTTTAGGCAGTGGATAGGTGACCTTATAAGAATCAGTGTTGACGTTCGATCATTCGTCTAGTATTTAAGTTGTGAAGAGACCTAGAACAACAATTCGCTCACAGTAACAAGAGGCTACGTTTCAGTAATCGGACTATTTCTGAAATCGAATCATACATAAGCTTAAGGAAAAGTATACATCACTTGAAAGAAATTTTGAATTAAATGAAAATTGAAACTTATTTATCAAGATGCCTTTAAAATTCTGTCTGGTGGTACAGACATGCATAGAGTAAATGTTTGTTGTTTCATTTATTTTATGCTATAAAAGATGATTTTCTTTGTCTTCGGTTACATAAATCATTTCTAACTTAAACCCCATTAAATTTCCATGTGAAATACATATTTATATTAGAATAAATAAAAAACTTTTCCTTTTTTTCGATGATTGAAGAAAACAAAGGAAATATATATTTTAACACCTTCATGACGGGGTTTCAAGGTGTCATCAAAAAATACCACAATTTTTCACTTATTTTTACTCACGATTCGAAATCAAACAATAAAGTAGGTTGCGCGTCTAAACTTGATAACATAGAAAGTGGTATTGAATTAGTTTTTTTCTTTTTCAACTACAATACTACCTATATATCTAGTTGTCCTTCATTGGTAAAATTAGCATATTAGCTAAAATTTTATAGTGTATTTAACAAAATTTAGCTCTAATCCGAATTTATTTTCAAGTGATGATAGTTTAAGAAAAAATCAATTCAGATCAACAACTATTTGAATAGAGTTTAAAAATTTAACGACAAATTTCTGTGAATTCCTGATAAATCAACTAACCGTCATATATATGAACAGTTAGCTAAAGCTGGATCCAAAAATAGCTGCATCCTGAAAATTAAACTGACTCTAAGGTTAATTTGATTTCCGGCCAAGTTTAGCTTTGCGCTAATTTCACCATAGGTGCTCGAACTCAAAAGAAATTCACAATCTGACCAACACAAAGTATCTACAAGAAAAAAAAACTCACCGATTCATCCGCCAGTCAGCAAAAAGAGCCGGTGTGGAACAAGTGGGTAAGAAAGCCAACCAGACAAACAGAGTATAAGTGACATCGAAATGCCCGCTGTTCTCATATGTCTCAGAAACCGCGAGTTTGGCTAACCTGAAAGAAAAAAACATACATATGAAAATGACTCAGTTTATGAGACTGATAAGGGGGAGGTAAAATAAATAATTCAAAATAATAAAATTTCCAAACAAAAATCGAAAAAACTGATATTTACAATAAAACAGTCTGCCCTGGCCATAGCCAAAGCAAAAAATAAAAATACATAATTCCAAATTCCTCAATAAAAAAAATAATAAATAAAAAATATATATATTTAAAAATAACATAACATAAATATATTATATCAAACATCTCCAAATAAATAATTAAAAGTTCACATAAAAAATGTAATTTTAGTAGATATGTCTCTGGTGTGTGATATTTTAAGAGGGATAGACTTTTTGGTCCGAGACTCTCCTAGCCAGGGCCACCAGCCCGGGTGGCCGAGCTTCGAGGGCACACATCAAAAACTTGTTAAATAAATAATAAGTACCTGGAGGCACCGAGCGATGCACGGTAACCCCTGACCACCACCCCCCAAACCACACACCTCGCCCCCACCACTGCACCCCCACTCCGCCCCACCACACCCCAACTGCGCCTCCCAACCCGGGATACCCCACAACTGCGCCCCACCTCCTGCACCCCCTACATCCATCCCCACCCCCACCCAGTTTTTGCACTTCTATCTTTCTAGTGCTCCACATATTATGTGTCTATTTGTTTACTCGTACACCAATTTGACCACATTCGTTCATATTGATAAACATTATAAAAAAATAAATAGGAAAATAATAATAAAAAAAATAATCGTATAGGATCTGAAATAAAAAGATAAAATTAAAAAAATATGTACGTCTCGGGACACGCGACAGAAGTGATAACTTTCACCAAGCAAGTATTTTTTTAGGAAGACAATTTCAAGGATAATTGCCCGGAGAAAAGAGAATTGAATATTTAATTTTAATTAGAAGATTGGAGGGGGAGGCCAAGGAATAAGTATTAATATATTTAATGTTTCTTGATTTAAAATTAATTGTTGTCTTTCTTTCAATTATACATATTTCAAATTTGCCTCGCCGCAATTTATTCAATGAATTACATTTATTAAATACATAGTTATATATAATACATTCAATTATTTCCACACTTATAATAAAGTCTAATTCAAAGATAATCATTTTAGTAAAAGTAAAAAGCAAAGTTTTTTAAAATAGTTCTATAGTCCAGTGGTAGAGTGTGTGCCTCTGATGCAAGAGGTCTCAGGTTCTAATCTGACATCCAGCGAGTCATTATTTGTTTTATTGAGATTTTCATCTATCAATAATTACTTTAATTAAGAAAAAATCAATTAAGATGAATTTTGATGAGGTCCAGACCTAGCCAGATCTTTTTTCATCCTCAAAACTTGTTAATAGATTTTGTTTCATCAAAATCGGTAGGGCCGTTTTCAAAATAGAACCAAGATACAAATATATAAATAAATAAATATATATATATAAATAAATATATAAATAAATAAATATATATATATATAAATAAATAAATATACAATTTTTGCTCGTTTAATAAGAGTAGATATATATAAATAAATAAATATATATAAATAAATAAATATACAATTTTTGCTCGTTTAATAAGAGTAGATATAAAAAACTGAAAGATATGAATGCTAAGAAAAATAAGCTGACGTGTTCTGATGTGGCCATCCACTTGACTTTACCATACAACCTGGCCTCTCACTTATATTTAATATTTAATATAATTCTTTATAATCATGTAGGGGAGGAGGTTAGTTTTTCCATTTTTAAACTTCTGGTGGCCCACTGATTATGTGTACAAAATTTGGTTGATTTGGTACAAGGACTTATATTTTCATTTTTTGACCCTACCCTCCCCCTCCCCCAATTTCGGGGGATAGTTTTTGCATTTTTAGATTTCTGGGGTCCCACTGATTATGTATACAAAATTTGGTTGAGTTTGCTCAAATACCCTAGATTTTTAATTTTTAACCCCCCTCCACCCCCCTTAATTTTAGGTGGATATGCACCAAAACCTAATCAGCTCTTAATCTCAATGGACCAAAACTACGTGTCAAATTTGGTTTCGATATTCACACTAGTTTTTGAGCTAGCTCGCCCACAAAAACTTGGTAACGCACGAACAATCAGGCTAACAGACATTTTGACAAAACAATTATTATCTCGAAAAATATAATTTTTCGGTGTTCTCTTATTAGAGCTTTTTTGTAGACCGAAATCCCATGGTTTCGCTCAATTTTTTTAATAAAAATAGTTTCAGCCGTTTTTTAGATATTTCGAAAAAAAAGAAGGAAAAAAAAACCCTTTTTTCATGTACCATTACAATACTTGACCATACCCTGTTTGGTAAAGTAATAAAAGATTACTATCATCATGCTCTTTGATCTTCCTTATCTTTCTCTATCTATTTAATTTTAATTCCAGGATTGTGGGAAACTGAATGTTTGATTAGTTGTAAGGCATTAAATTAATAGATGCAAGGCTGTGGGGTAACTCAACTACTGTACCCGAGACACGCTGGGCGGATTGTGTTGGAGATTCATAGCATTCGAGGGAATCTACGGCCCATAAATCACACAAGGCTTTCACTGAGCTTGTCAATTGACTACGCCCTAAGGGCAACAAAATTCACATAAATTTCTTCCTCACATGGAATTGCAATCAAATGGCAGAATGAAATCTCCTTCGATTCACTCACCCCTTTGAAAATAATACAAATACATGAACATTGGCAGAAATACAGATCATTTTGAACTTATCTAAAATACTTAGTATATTTTTTTTACTTTACTATAGCCAGATTGGTCAAGTATTGTAGGTAGTGCAAGGAAAATGTGTTGTTTTTACTTTATTTTAAATATCTCAAATTGATAAAAGTATTTAAATAAAAATTGGGCTCCCTAAGACGGGTCGAATTTCCATAACAGAATGTTTTCGAGACCAAGTTTTAACTTTATTTGTTAAAGGAAATTGATCAGATAAAACAAAATTATCATAAAAATCGTCCAAAATTACATATTGTAATTAAAAATCCGTCCCTTGTTAGAGGCTAATTTTTTTCCAAAATATATAATTAATTGTTTAATTAATGAATCAAGGCCTACGCTGCGAAAAATGAACGAGGAGAGGATTAAAAAAAATTCCATAATTCATATAGACAACAGGTTGGTTTCATGGATCAGTAGCTTGGTGGATATAGGAGCTAAAGCTCTTATGACAAAGCATTGCAGTACACATGCAAAGATCCCGGGTTCGAGCCCCGGCTTATCCTTTTGTCTATAATTAAAATAATCTTTTCTTCGTTCCCTAAATTTAAATATATAATTAATATTTCGGAAAATATCATTTTTACTGTTATTAATAGAAACTTTTTTGTACCGGCGAGGCCCCTGTTCCTTCATTTTTTTTAAAATACTTAAATAAATAAATAAATAAATAAATAAATAAATCTTTATTCCTCGACCTGCTTAGAGGCACAAGTCCTCGGTGGCTAGGTCCTCCAAACATCAATACAATCTAGCTACAATACATTAATAAACATCAATACAAATTAATTACAACAATTTAACAAATAATAAACAAGTAAAAAAAAAGAAGAAAAAAAAAAAATAGAAATGTATGCTCATTAACAAATAACATGACCATAGATTTCCATCAAAAGACAAAAAGTAATTTAAAAATTCCGCGCAAAAACCCGATACCAGGAGCAAGCGACGCATTAGCCATCCCGGCATTTGCCATAAGCTGTTAAGGAAACCTGGTCAAAACCTTAACAAGGATGGTATGACCTCTCTCTACCTCACCTAATCTCTGCTTGTGAGAACTAAATAAAAATTTTCACAACTCTAGGACATTAGGACTTGACAAAATTTATAATTGATTTAATCATAGGGGGCAGAGGACTATAATCCCAAGTAGTAACAGACAGACTGTTCCACAAATCAATGCCAGATCCTACAAATGAATGTAAACCGATATTTTTCAAGAATCTTGGCTTACGAATCTTTTTTCTATGATCAGCTCTACCTAAATAATTTGGTTCCTGAAATCTATTCGTTATTTCCTCCCAACTCCTAAAACCCTTATAGGCTTTGAAAATCACTTTCAATTTAGCCCATTCCCTTCTCTCCAATAAACTAGACCATCCTAATTCATTAATCATTGAAGTGACACTACTAAACCTATCAAATTTACCAAAAACAAACCTAGCCGCCCTCCTTTGTACCATATCAATTTTCTCTCTAATCGTTGTGGATGTTTGTCCCAAACCACAGAACAATACTCTAAATTAGGTCTTACATAAGTTAAATAAACTTTTGACTTGACTTCTCTAGATGTACCCTTCAAAATTCTACCAAACATCCCCAATTTCCTATAAGCCTTATTGACTATATAACTAATATGCATGTCCCACTTTAAATTTGCCTGAATATGTATGCCTAAATATTTATAAAATTTAGATTCATTGATAATATTTCCACCAATGTAATAATTTTGAGGACTAACCAGATTTCTAGTACTAAATCTAACCAAATTTGACTTGGAATGGTTTAGTTCCATTGAATTGGATCTACACCATCCTTCAATTTGATCCAGGTCATTCTGTAAAGTAAGGCTATCACAATCATTATCAATTATTCTATATACGACACAATCATCCGCGAAAAGCCTAATAGATGATTGCACGATAGAAGGCAAATCATTTACATATATAAGAAAAAGAAGAGGACCCAGAACACTACCTTGAATCACCCCAGACGTGACATCTACTCTATCAGACAGATCATAACCCACTCTTACAATTTGAGTTCTATCCCTAAGAAAACACCGAATAAATTTAATTAACTTAACAGACAACCCTGACGAGTTTAATTTTTCTAAAATAATTTTATGACTGACTTTATCGAAAGCCTTGGCAAAGTCCAAAAATACTGCATCTACACACTTACTTTTATCCAAAGCTTCCTGTAATTCCTGAATAAAAGAAACTAATTGAGAATTACAGGAATAATTTTTTCTAAAACCATGTTGCCTATGATAGAACCATCCTTGCCCTTCCAAATACGAGCGGATACGAGAGCCTACCAACCTCTCTAAAATTTTGCCCACCAGACTTGTTAAACTCACTGGCCTATAATTACAAGCTAAGCTCTTATCTCCCCCTTTATAAACAGGAATAACTATCGCTCTTTTCCAACCAATAGGCATAGTTCCCTCATCCAAACATCTATTAAAAAGTAAACATAATAATAAGTAATAAATCCATATACCTCGACCTGCCTAGAGGCACAAATCCTCGGTGGCTAGGTCAATCAAACTTAAATACAATTTAACTACAACAAATTAGCAAACATTAATACAAATTGAAGGAGACAATAAAGGAGTGTGTCTTCTGCTGGAATTATAAATTTTATTTATTTATAACGAGACTATAGTTTCGAGGCTTTGCCCTCTTCATCAGTCTATTACAATGTATTCACAGGAATTAATTTATGAATGAAAGGTTAACATTTTTCATTCATAAATTAATTCCTGTGAATACATTGTAATAGACTGATGAAGATGGCAAAGCCCTCGAAACTATAGTCTCGTTATAAATAAATAAAATTTATAATTCCAGCAGAAGACACACTCTTTTATTGTCTCCTTCAATATATAAAAATTCTGCTACTCTCGGCAAAAACTTTCAATTTAATACAAATTAATTACAAAAATTATCAAATAATAAATAAGAACAAAAAAAATAATAATAATAGAAATGAATACTCATAAGATCATTACTTAATACCATGACCATAGATTTCAATCAAAAGACAAAAGTATTTTAAAAATACCTCGACAAAATCAGGAGCAAACGACGCATTTCTGTACAACTCTAGGACATTAGGGCTTGATATAATTTATAATTGATTTAATCATAGAGGGCAGAGGACTATAATCCCAAGTAGTAACAGACAGACTGTTCCACAAATCGATGCAAATCAATAATTTTTTATTTTTTTGACACAATAGTTAAGGTCATTTTTGAGATTTTGAAAATATTTCAAATTACTTGGAATAAAGTACATAAAAAAATAAATATAAAAACCAGTGTACTTCACTTTTTACGTACATAGAGACATTTTCTAAAAAAGAAAACTCTTTTTTTGGGGACAGGAAACCTTGAAACATAAAGAAATATAAATATCTCAACTTTTTTTAGGAATATTTCTACTAATAGAATCACCTATTTTAAATATTTGTTAAGTATTAGAAATAAAAAAATTATCGAAATAAGAGCTTAATCAAGACCTACATAAAAGACATATACCAATAGGGATTAGGGAGCATTAAAACAATGATATATTAATTAGTTTATCAAAATATCCGTCTTGGTCAAAAACAAACAAGATTATCAGACTTATTTTATAATTAAATGTTTTAAGTAGACATCAAAAGCTAATTAGATTTAGGTTGAAATCAAAACACACATATTCGACGTTTATTCTTAACATTTTTTTGACAATAATATTCGTTCAGTTAATAAAAATTGTATGAAACCATGGGTTAAAAGAAGAGTCATCTCCATACTGGAGGAAGAATCAGGGGATTTTGAGATAAATATCAAAATAATTTCCCAAAAGATTTCGAGTATTTTTTCATATTTTGTTCTTCTTAACATTGATTTATTAAATTTTATTTATATTACGGAGTCTTAAATGAATATAATCGTATTAACATAGCAAAAATAGCTACTGATTTCTATAGAAATCTATATAAAGAAAACAAAGTTCAACATGAAATAGAGAAACAGGAAAATATAAGTGAGGCGGAAGAAATACCAAAAATAATTGCAAGTTAAATAGAACAAGTTTTGAAAAACTTAAAAAAAGGAAAAACACCAGGCTTAGACGGTTTAAGAAATGAAACATTAAAATTGCTTAAAAATGATATTAAAAAAACCATTAATGAAAATATTTAACAACATTTTCGAAACAAAAATAATACCTAACCAGTGGAAAAAAGCTAATATAATGATAATGTTAAAGTAAGGAAATCCAAAAGATATAAATAATTATAGACCACTGACTATTTCAAGCAACGTAGGAAAAATATTTGCAAAAATAGTCCAAAACAGAATTAGACAAACCATAGATTTTAATCAGCCGATAGACCAGGCAGGGTTTAGATCAGGATTCTCCACAATTGACCATCTGCATGTGGTAAACCAACTGATTGAAAAGGCAAACTAACATCAAATACAAATCGATCTGGCATTCATTGACTTCTCTAAAGCCTTCGATTCCCTGTGTCATAAATCTATATTTGAGGCACTAAAAAAACAGGGAATAAACCGAAATTATATACAAATAATAGAAAATATGTACAAAGAAAACCAAGCAAGAATTCTAATGGTAAATCCTGGTCCATTCTTCCCGGTGAAGAGGGGAGTGAGACATGGAGATCCCCTCTCACCACTTCTTTTTAATTGCGTCTTGGAAAATATGTTTAAGGAGCTCGATTGGGATAAAAAAGGTTTAAATATAAACGGCAATTATCTAAACAACTTATGCTTCGCAGATGATATAATTATAATAGCACCAACAAAGGATCAACTAAATCATATGTATGAAGAGCTACTGCTATTAAGCAAAGAGATAGGCCTGGAAATTAATACAAAAAAATCAATAATTATGACAAACGAGAATCTATTATCACAAATAACCAACCCTCCCATTCCATTAAAAGAGAAAACGATTTACCTAGGCCAAACAATGAGCTTTCGGAACAGATCAAAGGAAGAAATTGTGAGAAGAATCAGCTTGAGCTGGAATAAATTTTTGCAACTAAAATTCATTCTAAAAAATGAAAATATCGAGTCAATATCAAAGATAAAAGTACTAAATAAATGCTTAATTCCAACAATGATCTACGGAGACAAAACTTGGGCTTTAACAACAAAACTAGAAAAGAAAATAGAAACTACCCATAGAGCGATGCTGCGTAGTATAATTAAAATAAGAAAAATCGATAGAATATAACGAAAAACTCTATAAACTATCTAAGTCTGAAAATATACTAAAAACAATCAGACTATCTAAATGGAAATGGGCGGGACATACTTGCAGAATGGAGGACAAATGGATAAAAAGAATTACAGAATGGCACCCTCAACAGAAAAGAAAAAGAGGACGTCAATCAAGAAGATGGGCGGACGAGATAACGAATTTCACAGGAATGACATGGTCAAGAATAGCTCGTGACAGAAATGAATGGAAGAGGCTGGGAGAGGCCTTCGCCCTAAGGGGTCTGGTTCCACAGTTAAACTAACCAACTAGTTAGTACTTATTATAAATATTAAAATTCAAATTGTAAAAGTTGAGAAAAAATAATAAATTAATTAATTAAAATAAAAGATGTATGTATGTATTGTAACCAAAATAAAATTGCCGCGGTTATATCCCGGGAGCCTAGTGTCTGAACAGTGAACTATTCGAGCAGGAACGACTCCATGACGTGGAGGCTATAGGAGTGAGTGATGAGTAATGAACATGTGGCAGTCAGATGGTAAATGGATTTCGATTTGTCAAGTAATACAGTAGGCTTGCTCGGATCTATTATCGTTTCGTTTTATTATAACGCGTACCGTACACATATGGTTGTCGAGCTGGCAAGGTGCCAAGTGAAGTGAAGAGTGTTTATACTCTGCTTTCGTTTTGGAGAAACAGATGATATATGGATGCCGCTTCGTCAAGTAACAAAACACTTGCTCGGGTCTGTTATCGTGTGTTCGTAAAACGTGTGCCGTGTTGCCGTTAATAGTATTGTTGTACGTGTGTTTGAGTATTGTTGTTATCGTGGAAAGATAATACAACAATAATTTATATATATAAATATATATATCTCTTATCTTAAATATCATTAAATATTTAAGTTATTTATTTATAGAAATGGCCGATTGCCTAATTCAAATACAAATATTGTTTTGATAATATAATTATCTGTTGTTCTATTTAAATTTATATAACTGTATTTAATAAGTAAAACCAAAGATTGTTAAACACCTTGTTATTTAATATACAAAGATTGTTAAACCTCGTTGTTATACATAAATACAAAACCCGTTTGAAATAAAATAATATTTCAAACAACAAACATTTATTATTTTATTTTATTTTTGCCTTCATAGGGCAAAGTGTTAACTGGCGATTTTACCAGCCAGCACAATGGCGCCCGACCAAAGGACCCTATTTTTTGTTTACGTTCCGTATCTTAATTAATCATTTGTGATTTTGTGACTACCGATTATAAGGAAAGAACAATATGGCGACCGAGCGATTCGTGGAAGAACTAGTGGCCGAACGAGATGATTTATTCGACCATGTTCGGTTCCTTTACGAGGAATGCACACAGCTGACCCCTTCTCAGGTAGAAGATTTTAAAATTATCCTAGAGATGTTACCAGGGTTGGAATCTCAATTTGGGGAGGTCCAGAAGGGCATTCGCAGGTGTAATTGCCGCACTTCTGATCCCAAAGAAAAAGTTGAGATCCCGATGACGTGGGTGGCCTTCACCGATATCATCGACGCCATAATAAACAAGTATAAAGCGTTGGTAAAACGTGTAGGAGTGCCACACACAGGAGTTCTTCCTTCTGCCATCCCTAGTACCGATTTCTCGTCTTCTACCGTATCGCCAGGTCCCATTCCTTATCATCATATCGTCCCGTGCTTCTCCTTTTATTCATCTCCTACCATACCGTCTCGTACCGTCCCGGACCCATTAATAAAACGGGAAGATTTAGAAGTAGATAAACAAGTTCAACTATATGAAAATGTTGAACATTTTGGAGAAGTGGAACACTTTGAAGAAGTTGAAGACTATTCAGAAATTGAATACTCAGAAGTTGAACATTGGGAAAAACCTGAAGAAGTTGAATCAAAATCTGTGATTTTAATTAAGAGTGAAGATGTCATTGATGACGTTGATGAAGTGGTTAATGATGATGTTGATGAAGATGTCAATGATGATGATCTTAATGAAGATGATGAAGTACCTGGTGAAATTGTCAATTTTGAGAGTGATCATGATGAAATTGAACAAGAAGAACCTGGTGATAATATTCATGAAGATAGTGATCCGGATGATCCTGATGAGATTGATCAAAATCAAATAAGGGAGGTTGAAAATATTTCTTTGGATAATGTTAATGAAGACTTCGATGAAGAACTGATTGATAAAAAACCAAATATTCAATCCGTTGAAGAAGAAGAGGAATCTGACACAGTGACAACTGAAGTAAGCCCTGAAACTGTAATTGATCAGCCTCTAGAAACAGCTGAAGAAATATATTCTAGAGAGGATGAGACAACGGATGTACAAAATGGAGAAAAATACAATTTAAATTTTCCAGTCCCAGTGCCACTTCCCATTTATGTCCCGTGCCCCTTTTTCACGTTTAGCTTACCCTATCCACATCCTTTCCCTTTTGATCCGGGTATATAAAAACTATCGGAGGAAGGTGTTCTCGACCCAGAACCTTCCCGAGCTCCCGGAACTTTCCCGCTGGGGGGGGATATGTAACCAAAATAAAATTGCCGCGGTTATATCCCGGGAGCCTAGTGTCTGAACAGTGAACTATTCGAGCAGGAACGACTCCATGACGTGGAGGCTATAGGAGTGAGTGATGACTAATGAACATGTGGCAGTCAGATGGTAAATGGATTTCGATTTGTCAAGTAATATAGTAGGCTTGCTCGGATCTATTATCGTTTCGTTTTATTATAACGCGTACCGTACACATATGGTTGTCGAGCTGGCAAGGTGCCAAGTGAAGTGAAGAGTGTTTATACTCTGCTTTCGTTTTGGAGAAACAGATGATATATGGATGCCGCTTCGTCAAGTAACAAAACACTTGCTCGGGTCTGTTATCGTGTGTTCGTAAAACGTGTGCCGTGTTGCCGTTAATAGTATTGTTGTACGTGTGTTTGAGTATTGTTGTTATCGTGGAAAGATAATACAACAATAATTTATATATATAAATATATATATCTCTTATCTTAAATATCATTAAATATTTAAGTTATTTATTTATAGAAATGGCCGATTGCCTAATTCAAATACAAATATTGTTTTGATAATATAATTATCTGTTGTTCTATTTAAATTTATATAACTGTATTTAATAAGTAAAACCAAAGATTGTTAAACACCTTGTTATTTAATATACAAAGATTGTTAAACCTCGTTGTTATACATAAATACAAAACCCGTTTGAAATAAAATAATATTTCAAACAACAAACATTTATTATTTTATTTTATTTTTGCCTTCTATAGGGCAAAGTGTTAACTGGCGATTTTACTCAGCCAGCACAGTATATATGTGTGTGTATATATGTATATGTATATGTATGTATATGCAGATGTAGATGCTTATTATAAAAACTGTTGTAGACTACTGTAGATAAAATTATAAGTTCAAAATTATAAAATTAAAAATAGAAACTTCTATACTAAGAAATGTATAACTTGGAACCAATAAAGGCTATAATAATAATAATAATAATAATAATAATACGGAGTCACAAAGAAATGTTTTGATAATGCATGAGTGCAACTCTTGTTAATTCCTAAATAAATTTTGAATTAAGTTGAAACTCACTTGAGAATCATCAGAGGACAGAGACAGATGGCGAACACGGTTACCATCGATATTAAATATTTATGAGTCCGTTTCTCTTTCTGGACATCCAATTCAGCTTCGTAAAATACATCATATCTGCTTAGCCTTCCGGGGGGTCGACATTCGTCAGCCGATCTAGAAAAAAATACATAAGGGTCATTTATTAGAATTTCGATATATTGTCAAATATTTATTATCTATTTAATGCATCAATTTCGAATATAAGAAAAATCTGGACAACTTTATCATTGACGAATCCTATAAACACCTATATACCACCAACTATAATCGTAACGTTGCGTTTACAAAGATAAACAGGCACAAATTAGGACATAAGTTGTTTAGCGGGAAGCTTAAATAAAACTCATTTAGAAAGAAAACAGAGCACAATAATTTTAAAATGAAATGAATTAAAACAATTTTTGACCTAGAATATGTCTTTGATCGTGGTAAAATGTTTCGGAAAATCAAATGTGACGAAATTAATGGGGATTTCAAATGCTTATTGTTTTGAATAAAATAGCGGAAGTGTATGGGAATAATATCAAATAATTCAGTCTAAATGTAGGTATCTTTGATATAGCTTAAGAAGGCGGTGTATTAATCACAAAAATAAAAGATTCAACAGCTTCATTACTGATAATTATTACCAGAAAGACTATAAATGGAACATTGTAGTGAAATTTGTTGTGATACATAGTTAAAGGAGAAATTCCATCAAGGTGGTTTGGAAGAGTTCTATAAAACGTATTTGGACAAGGATAGAAATCTTGCGTTTTACAAACATGGTCTGTCAATGGTTTCGCTATTTGGAAACACTTATGAGCCAAAGATGATGGGATAGTATTAAGGGGCCGAAGCCTTATAGAGATAAGGCTAGTAGATAAGAGGAAGAGTTTATTATATATAAGTTTATTATTAAGGCGACTCCAACTGGTAGGCATAAGGAGTCTTGAAAAAGTTTCAACTTTTCCTTCCATTTTTGTTTGGTTTCACGGCTGGCTAAAAGATACAGAAAGACATGTAGGAGTGATTTTGACATAATTAAGCAAGGCTTTGATTGAAGTAATTCAGCGCCGCGCCTGTATAAAGAAGGGTATGCATTCAAATAGAACGCCCTGCATTGTGGGTTGCGTTGACAGGCGCTGAATATCGGACTAGCATATATTTTTTCACCAGCTTTGTATGAAGCACATCAAATCACAAGTGAGAACAGGAATTGTTTTTTTTTTTTTTTTACATTAGACCAGGAAATCGTTTGACCACGATCTCACCAGCTGGTAAATGACGATATGGTCGCAACTGTAGTACGGTTGCTTGTTTGCTTTAATTAACAAAAAAAAAAATTAGGTGCATGGCCCGATAGGAAATATTATTTCTAAAATTTGGCCTGTCTGCTGAAAAGGTTGGCCAACCCTTCTCTAGAGAGTTTACCTTGAAGGGTGACGTCACATGATCCACAAGAAACTAATTCCACAATATGTGTTAGTTTTGTCATTTCCTGAACACGTGACCTTTAAATTATATGTATCTTGGAAACGAGGTCTTATATTTTAGGTGACCCGGACCTAATAAACACGAGAATGGACAAAGCGTCTCAAAACTGCAGCACACTATGTCAAAACTGTCTAAAAATTATCTCCCCTTCACGTCACCGTAACGCCTAATTTAGTCAACTATTCAGAATATCAATCATTTTTTACTTCTTTCATGAGTTTTAAAAATACTCTCACTGAATAATATATTATTAATTACAATTTACTACTACATTTAATGATTTAATATGTATAATGTGGATAATTAAAATTAACTAGTATCTTTCGTTCGAAAGAGACTCTCTTCCAAAGTATTCCAAGGAATTAATAATTACCTCGTCCAACTTAGATAAGAGCAATAAATATAAATACTAAATTTAATTATTTGTATCTGCACTTTTAAAGCCATTAAATATCTGTTAAAATTTTTGCCTTGGCAAGCAATACTAAATAAAGGTGTTGCAAAAAGTTACCAAACTTTTTTATTACCTTCTTACTCATCTTTATTAGATCTTAGTCTGTATTTGTTCATTCAACCTCATAAAATAAGAGATTAATATTCTAAAGTTTTTATTCGAATGTTTTGAAATCTAGAGTAAAAAAAATCAGCTAACTGATTAGGATCCATAGGATGGGTTCTGTATCTACTTATATATATATAAATATAGGAAATGATTAAGATGATGGATGATTTTTATTATGTTTGGCTTGAAGGGTTAGTTGGAAGGATATGAGTCGGGCTTGGATGGAAGATAATCTTCAGAGATTATAATCTCTATTGGCGGCGTTAGAGCCAGAAAAATGCTATTGTAAATAAGAATTTGCACTAGGCAGTTGAAAATATACTTTTTATGAAATAATGGCACAATGCCCGCATTTATTGCTTCTACAGAACTTACAGAACGTGTATACAAATTACTTCTTAGACACAAGCCGTTTCGTTCCAAATCGTTCCAGGGTGATCGCAGAGCTGCCTCATTCAATGAATTTCAACAAGTGACAACTCACACATGACAACTGAATGATAACAACTGAATTCGCTTCGAGGAGCTGGCTTCTTTTATAACCCTTGCTCTAATTAGCAATTAAGCTGATTGGTTAATATTTCCCGCCTTTTAAGTGACGTATTCATAATTTTTCGCGCGCTGGCTTCTTTATAAAAGGTGCGTGTCCCTGCTGCTCGCCTGTCATTTTATCGAAAGATTTTGACGGGCAAAGAACAAACGTCTTTCTCAAGGCGAAAATAAATCCCTATTTTCAAAAGCATTTTACAGCGAAAGGAGTGAAGAATAAAATCCTACATATATATATACTTATGCACATCTAACTACGATGACTACTGTCTGATTATACATGGCTGGTGTGGCACTTTGACTCTAGTCACGAGGGGCCGATACTTTTAGACAATTTAACTTTTAAACGTTAGTTTTAATTTTTTCTTAAACCAATTTGAACCGCGAAAGTTAAATATTATAATCAATAATTTCTTACGTTAATTCTAGATATTTAGAAAATTATTTAATTATTTTTTTTGAAAAGGAAAAATAAATTGATCATCCGGCGGGATTCGAACCTGTGTCTCTTTCCTTTAGGAGAAAACAGAGGCTCAATAGCGATGTTGGAATTTGGAAAAATACCACATTTTATTATAAAATTCGCAATATTCACTTGTTCAAAATTTTAATTTAATAATTTAAAAAATGATACATTTTTGTTATATGTATAATGTATATTTCGGAGTTGGAAGTTGTCCTCATCGTTTGATTAATCATTACAAGGCCGGATGAAGCTTTCGAGTCCCAAAACACATACATACACACAAACACAACCTGCTCAACATGGAGTCCCCAGAAGTAATGCCCGCCAAGCGCGTCCTCCCTGAATGGCCGGGCACCCCCGCCCTGTGGAGCACTCCAGAACCACTTCAGAACATCTGGTTGTGTCCAGCGTGTTTTGATTCACGAACGCTAGTCTGACTGACAGAGAATCCAGCTGCATCACTAACCCTGGCCGATGCAATCTTCGACATATATATTATTATGAATATATTGAGTCTTAAAAAAATAGCATATAAAGATTTGATCCTAGGACTCTATGCACCAAAGTTTCAGCCAACTTAAATATTTCATCAAATCATATCATATGATCAAAGTAACTATCCTTTATATTTTCTTTTCAAAATAACTATTTTTCAAATATATATATTTCTCCTGAAACGTTTGGATTTCTAATAAACGTTTTCAGATTTTTTTAATTCTATTTATTTAATGCGAAAAACAATAAATAAATTTTAAATTAATTATCTCAAATGAGGCTTTATTAAAAACTAAAAACAATTTTAGTAACTTTATTTAAATAAATAAATTATTTCACTATATTTACCTAGTATATATACTTTGTTGTTAGAGACTGTAGTATCGAAGGTTTGATTTTCTTCATCAAATTAATTAGCTTTTATAATACTAGAAATATTTTATCTGTTATTTCTCATGGGTTTAAATACCTGATTGGATGTGAATTCATTTTGTTGTAATCGTAAGGTGATCACTTAACTAAAGAATTATATATGTATTATGTAGGTATTATATATTTGCATCAAGTTTATGATTTCTGCTTATGAAAGCAGTGATGGTGAATCATCGTATATATCTAATTATGTAGTGTATCTTTAAAACACCACTGAATCACATTTCTTCTTAAATTTATTACCTAGACCTACCAACTCAATCATTTATTTTTACTATTGTACCAACTTTATTGAGCAAGATTTATTCAAACCATATAAATAAGTAGAAAATGATTGATGTTAACTCGGGATTGAAATGGTTCAAAAATAAATAAAGCAATGATGAAAACGAACGATCCTTTGCAGTGTTCAACTGTAAAATATTGCTTATCGTTCTCGTTTCAAATAGAATGATTCCCATTAGGAATCAATAGAGACTATTTTTCAATACTGGTCACGTTTTGGGCTCCGAGCCAGATTCTGATAGGTCGTGAAAAATATACACAAGTTGACTGAGAACGAGGTTCCTCTGGCAATTGTTAATGAGACAGTGGTGCCTCTAGGGTCGTTTTGTAGAGTAGGCGGCTACACACATACATACATACCCATACAAACAGAATTGTAACATAGATATATGACTCGTACGTTCGGTGAAATCAACTCTTTGGTCAATTGGGCTATTGAATTTAGATTTTATTTCATTATTATTTGTGATTAGAATATTTTAAAGGTGAGAAAAAATTATTTTCAAAAATTATTTATTTCACGTGTCTTTTAATGTGTCTGTGAAAACTCATTTTGATGCTGAAGAATGTGTTTGATTCTAGGTACAAAACATCTAGTTAAAAAATTCGAAAAATCACGAAAAATTGAATCGTTAATTGGTGAGCTCTCAAAAGGGCTTAAAGATTTTGTTAATAATTTGCACCTATGTGTCAAGTTTCAGCATTCTAAATCGAACGTTCCAATGACAGAAAATTCATCATCTAAACATTTGTAATTTCATACAGTGTCTAAAATAATTATCACTTCTTTCTCAAATTATATTGTTATATTTTAATATATAAAAATAAGATATTACCAATTGAATTATATTTATATTATTACTCGGAATGATCCCCAAACACATTTTTTCAAAATATCTGAAACTCAGATAAAATTGATTTCAAATCTAATTTTTTTCTGAGTGTTTATATCTAGGTTCTGATTCTTACCATAACGGGAGATTTGAGGCTCATAGAAAGTCCGTTCTGCTGCTAAAAAGTTGTTATTTTCATTACAAAGAAATGATTAGATTCCCCCCTGACCTGTGAGGATAGGTGTAGGATAGGTTCGCAGTATCCCCTTCTTGACGTAGAAGTCGACTAAAAGGGGTTATACTAACTACACTCCGTAAAAAACTTCCAGTACAGGAACAACACTAGAAGAAGAGAGCAAAAGGGACGTCGCAATTGATCAACCAGGAGAGATTGGAAATACTTTCTAAGGAATTTCTAAGACGTTTTTATCGGAATCCAGGCAGATAGGAACAAAAAATTGGAGGAAAAAATGAAAATTTTAGTAGGCTCTTTTATAGCATGGCCTTCAAATATCAATAAAACAATGTTTTCTGCATTTTTGAATCACAAGTTCTGAAGCCACAACAGAACCCAAAATCTAACAAGCTGTCCGTACTGAAAATAAAAACTTTTTGGAACTAGAACTAACGTACCACGTTTTGTGTATTTGAATCCACACTGATAAACACACAGGCAGACAGGGGGAAATCATGATTGAAAATGATCTTTCTCCAAGTTTCATACATTTTTAAAACCCATGGAAAAAATATACTTCAAATGTCAGCTTGATTGCCGGACTTACCCAAAAATAATTTTACTGGGATTATTGGAAAATGTTGAATAATATAATTTAAAAAAATTTCTGGACAATCATGGGTGTTCCAGCCCGAAAAAAATATAATTCAAGGTAATTTATGGTTTAATATTATCTTTAATTGAAAAGTTTTTGTTTTGTTGAGAGTAGCAGAGTTGTTGATTCACAAAGAGAAACAAAGAGGTTGTCCTCTGCTTGATGCAAATAAACATACACACATATATATATCGAGATGATATATCTGTATATATATTATTTATTTGTTTGAGACTATAGTTTCGAAGACTTGATCTTCATCATCAGTCTTTCTTCAATTATAAATGTTTTCATGGAGTCAATATCATATGGATATTGAAAACTTGGTGTTCCTTCGTCACTGCTGGCTAGGATTTAATAAAGTCTTTATTAGTTCCTAGCCAGCAGTGACGAAGGAACACCAAGTTTTCAATATCCATATGATATTGACTCAATGAAAAACATTTATAATTGAAGAAAGACTGATGATGAAGACCAAGTCTTCGAAACTATAGTCTCAAACAAATAAATAATATATATACAGATATATCATCTCGATATATATATATATATGTGTGTATGTTTATATGCATCAAGCAGAGGACAACCTCTTTGTTTCTCTTTGTTTTTAATATTATCATCAGAATACTTTTCATCCCCTTATTATATGGTAACTAGAAACGAAATTTTGTATATTCTGATAATAATGTTACATCTAAGACTTAGATTCTAAATTCTAAATTTATTTAGGCCTTTATCACCCTGATTGTAATTGAGAAACGAACAAAAATATTAATAGGGCCTACCTTTCTTAATTTCTTGGTGAAACTTCGAACTCTTTTCTATTATTATTATACTTACTATAATAGAAAATAATCCCAAGAATAAAATCAATAATCCCTTTCAAGATTTTTGCAAAGTATCTACGTGATTTGAAAAATCTTGCCACCCCTTTGGAGTCAATGAACCAAAATATTCTTTCTTCTCTTGCTTTATACTACTTAAATCTTTATCATATAAATGTAATTTTATTCTCATATTCTGAATATATTTTTCAAATGTTAAAGTAAATTCAATCCTAAGAGGTTATTTTGCATCAAGTTATATCTATAAATCCGTTTATTTTAATCAATATTTTCTTAATATTTTATATTTGGCAACGTTTTCAAAACTTGGTACACTCTGTGAAAATTTTCTAATTAAATTAAAAGATTACTTGTTGCTCTTGGAACAAAACGCCCATCAAATTTCGACTCTTATCATAATCTCCAAACCCACAAGACCCGGGAACAGTGGAACTTATGTCTCCGCCCTTTTACTTGATTACTTTCTCCTTCTATTCAATAATGCAAGGGTCTTTTAAGATCTATAGGGCTGTATTTCATTTTGCATTCGATCGAAATAAAATAATAATAATACTAATTTTGTTAATGAAATGCAATCTGTTCTTTTAAAAACATTTGAAAACGATTCACAATATGAAGCCGAAATGATGCAAATAAATGAGAATATTTATAATCTAATGTATTATCTATAATTCTTCAGTTCATCATCTATCCATTAAAGCAGCGGTTCTTAACCTATGGGCCGCGACCCAAAATTGGGTCGCAAAACATATTCTTTGGGTCTCGCAGAGTCGTTAATCAAATATTTTACTTATTATTATAAGTTGAAAAATATATTTTGATTTATTGAATACTATAAAAAATGAAAATATGAAAAAACGCTCTTTTTTATTAAATTTTCCTTAGATCGAAAATTATCTTTGGTTATCTTAATTGTTAAGAGGTATAAAAGGTGTGGATAGCGGAATATCACAATGATAGATAATTTTATAGATAAAATATATAAAGCGTTTTATTGAGGTTGCACATTATTACAATAAATAGAATAGTACATGAGGAAAAAGCAATATATAGCATGTTACATGGACTCGAGTAGAAAATGAAGTGAGTAATAAATTAAGTTAAGATAGTCAACACCGGAGTGGCGCTGATGTCATATCGGAGGTGCCAATATTATACATATATTTTAACATTAATTATTACAAAATAATATTATAAGTCATAATTGAAAATCGAAGAAAATTTCTCAAGTATCGTCTAAAAAAAGGATTTTTTTTTGACGAGCGTGGGGGGTCGCGACATGAACATATTTCTCAAATTTGGGTCGCAGCTTAAAAAGGTTAAGAGCCACTGCATTAAAGTAACATCAAACAGATCAAATCACTACTCTAACGTCACGCCATTGATTCTTTTCTTAATTTTTTCATTTTTTTTTCAAAGTAAAAAATAATTATTTAATATTTTAAATTAAACCATTAATTAATTTAAAAGTTTCTCCATTTGAATTTTTATGCACTTACTCTATTTTATATCTGTATGTGTTTGTAATGAATAATTAATCTACTTATATACCAATTTTACAAGTTAAAGTAGTCTTATTATAATGGCATCTTTGAATTTGGAATTTGAAATTGGCTTTCAGGAATTTCCAAAATGTTTAATAAAGCTTATTGAACAGACTTGTAGAACCAGACTGAGAAATCCAAGTGAATGTGGTCGAGTTTCCATTGTGATTTCCCACATAGCGAAAGGGATAAGTGAAATTAGATCCAGTAGTAATTAGATTTTGATCAAGCAAATGGCTTATCGCTGCTAATGAACTCATTGAACCACAATTAACACTTAATTAAATGCAATGATTAGAATTCAATTTCAAAGAGTATAGGAGATTTAGAATTACTTAGTCACCAATCTAATAATTGGTAATTAATTAAAATATTTTTCTAAATCGATTTTTGAAATAAATATTTGATGTTTTAAGGTGACAAAATAAATTGAGCTACAAATAACGTCATTTTTTTAATGACTAATTCCAAATATTTCGTAGGCATATGAGCCCTTCATCAGTAAAGAAGTAGTAGTAGTTTCTTTGTGAAACACCACCAACTCCAACATAATATATCTTAAATAATAATCCATAAGCACCAAGGCACTGTTCATATTTGATCCATATTTAGACTGGTTCTTAATTGAGAAAGATTTTAAGGAAGAATTCGTGGTTTCTTTTCATCTTATAACCTTCACATGGGAATACAGCATAGTGACTTGATCTTAAGGGGAAGTGCTATTTCTCCCAGAGTTTTTGTATCTTAAATTTTTCCGGATTATTGTTGTTAGCTCCACTTTCCCGGTTGTTGAAATTAGAAAATTCATTAAAATTTATTAATTTATTCAAAACGTTTCTGCTTCTCATTCTGAAGCTTTTTTACGTGATAATAGATAGAGATTATTCAACGAATATTGATTTTAACAGAATAGAAAAATCTGAAATTTCACCAACACAAAATAATTCTCTAGTTTTCCTTCACCTTGCTAACCCTTTTTTTTTTTTTTTTTTTGTTTTTTAATGCAATCGAATGCAAGAAGGGGTGCACCAGTAAAGATGTAGCCCCTATGGATCTCGAAAGACCCTTGCATTACCGAAGAGAAGGGAAAGTTGATTAAGTGAGAGAGGTGTAGACGTAGGTGTCTATGCACCCTGGTTTTGAAGGTTTGAAGATCATAGGTGCTGGGAAAGATAGAGGCTGGGAGAGAGTTCCAGTTCCTTGAAGTCATGGGGATATATGTATTCGCGAATGAAGTGGTCCGGCACTTTTCCAATTTGACCGCAAAAGAGTGTTGGGAGTCGGCAAAATGTGTAGCAGTGCGTGCAAAGCATGCTTTGGGGGAATTATTGATTTTATCTCATCAGAGCACCTGCCGTGATAGTATCTATAGAAAAGGGAACCCTGGTTTGCCATGGTTTTATTTACGATATTTATTTTCACAGTTTTTGAAATAGTAAAAATAACTCACATGTTTGGGTCGCGTTTTAATTTAATTTTAAAAATCTACAAAAATTAATTTAAGTAGCTTAGAAAGGGTAGTTCTTTTGAGCTAACTATTTTAGTTTAAATTGAAAGTTTTGCCGAGAGTAGAAGAATTTTTAAAAATTGAAGGATACAATAAAAGAGTGAGTCTTCTGCTGGAATTTTAAACGAGACTATGCAATGAAGGAAAATAGACTAATGAAGAGGTGAAAGCTCTCAAAACTACTAGGTATAGTCTCCTTAAAAAATATAGTAAATTAAAAAATTTATAATTCCAGCAGAAGACACACTCTTTTTTCTTTTCTTTTCTATTTTTGTTTGCTAGAACGACATTAATAAACTAATGAAAACAAAAAATTTTGCTCATCCCATCGAGCAATGTGACTTTTAAAATCCTATTAAAAAGTTTTTTCCGTTATAATTTTTATTTTACTCTTACCTACAAAGTTGTTTTAAAATGTGTCTGAGACTTTAAAAAGTTGCGCAAGCAAACCTCACCCATAGGCTTATTTGAGTATATACCTTTCATACTAGACTTGTTGGCTAAACATTTAGGAATTTAGGAATTTTATCTTTTTTGAATTGAGCTTTAATTACTATTTTTTGTTTGATTGTTTGGCATTTTAGCATGAATAGTATTATTGTCTATATTTTTTTTTTTTATTTATTTCTTGTCACCGGGAACAAAGCCCATTTAGACAGCACATCAGTAAAGTGTTCGTAGGGTTAGTGAGGGAGTCGAGTTTTAGCCGGTATAAATTTTATATGCTAGCCAGGATCGAACCCCGGCCTCCCGCTCCAACATCGTCATCATCGATGCCGAAGCGGGGCCAGCGCGTTAGCCAGCTCGGCTAACCCGACTCCAATCTATCATGTTTTAGATAAAAAAAAATTGTTGTTAACGGAAATTTAATTTCTGTAACAACTTGACAATACCGCGCTAGATTAATCATCTATGTATAACTCAACCGGAATAACTATTACCATCTGAAATTACCAGCTTTCAATTTGATATGTGATTCCACGTATCTAGACGAACTAACTTTGTTTAAGTAAATACTAAAACAAATTCAGTTTGGGGTCGGATTTTGCGGATTGCATAAACACAAATTTAGCGAATTAATGAAAACAAACTATCAGACAGTTTTCATTAATTAAATATCAGTGTATTTTGTTTCTATATATTTATTTTAATTTATCTTGTTATTTTGGGACTTGAGGTGATTCGACGAAATAATGTAAGAGTGGGCGCCTAAACATGTTTAAAGTC
Source organism: Forficula auricularia (assembly GCA_024734495.1). Lineage (NCBI taxonomy): Eukaryota > Metazoa > Arthropoda > Insecta > Dermaptera > Forficulidae > Forficula > Forficula auricularia. The sequence goes on along the minus strand of JALMQS010000030.1, from coordinate 8,951,617 downwards.
GAATGCGCAAAACAGGGACCCGAACTAAGACTAAATTTAAATTCCCTTTACGAAAACACAAGAAAATTCAATTAACATATGTACTCCAAAATGAGAAAACGAGCAATTCAAAGAATTTTACAATAATAAAATATCAACTTTTTTTTCTTATTTCAAAATCGTTTTGGGATTGGTGCTGGCGAGGTCGTTGTAAATGTGCATTTAGAACTGATATATTCAGATAATTTGCTAAAATAGTTATTCAAAAATGAAAACTCGATTAAGTTTTATTCTTTTTTGTCAGAAAGTATCATAAATATTGAGCGAAAAATTATTTCTATAATCGAGAGCCCATCCATTTCCCAGATTTAAATTTAAAAAATTCGTTCAAGATTTTACGATCATTTGCAAGATTTTTGTAAGTTTAACGCCAAACATTGAAAAAGAAATAAGCAAATAGCTGACATTAGCCCTATTTTAATGCCCTACCAGAATAATTTTTTATTGTTGTTTTCACTATTTTTATTTTTAGGGTTCCGTGTGAAAGTAAAACTGAACCCTTTGAGTGTTGCTACAATGTTACTACGACAGTCACGCTCGATTTTTTTTTTTATTATTTCATTATTTACAAAATTTATAGGCATATATTTATATGGGACAGACACGAATAGAGACGAATGGTTTCGTTAAACCAGTCTTAGGACGATGATGAGATATATATTACTGTTATTTGAGTTTAAATTGTTGTTATACATATTAGTAATGAAGCTGTTGAAGCTTTTTTTGTGATTAATTTGATTAAAATTTGAATTTTTATTTAAAATACACATAATTAATTATAAATATTTATTGAACGCGAACAAATAATACATTATAACTACGACGTTTCGATCGACTTATTCTGCGATCGTTCTCAAGTATGAGCTCTCAAGTATAATCGGAGTGGGTGCTCATACTTGATTATTTATTTCTGACTGTGTGTTGGATGATGTTTTCGATAAGAAAAAGTTGAAGAAAATTCGTTTTGCTGTTCCAATTTTTGATTTTTCCAAATGATTGCAAGTTTAATTTCTCATAAAAAAATACAAATTTTATTTTACACTATTGTTTTTATTTTTAATTAGGTTTTGGCATTCAGGGACAACATGATTTTTTAGGTGCTTAAGGCCACTAAAGACCTGAATTGGATTATAATTTAAAGAAATACCGAAAGCTCTATGCTAAAACTTGTTATGAATTAATTATTATTTATTTATTTTATTGTTCTAATTTAATTCTTATTATATTTATTAACTAATCGAAATTAAAAACAAGTTAAATGGTAGTTCTATTGTCTGAACAAGAGACTTTTAAAGTCGATCGAGTATCAATCACTCAGAGAGGTCCATCCCATGAAATCTCTACCCTCAGGAATATTAGAACTAGTGAAGGATACAATAATTGAATCGGTCATTTCAAAAATCACCTAAGTCACACTATAAGGACATTTTAGTAATCAATAAAAACTGTGTAATTCACAAGTAAACGAATTTTTAAGGAATTTTTTGGGCTGAATATATATATTCAGCCCAAAAAATTCTTAAAAAATTTAAGTTCAAGCACTACTATAGTAGTGCTTGAACTTAAAATTTTGTGAATATCGAATAAACTTTATAAATACATAATAAATTTAAACAAAAAAGACAGAAAAACTATTTTTTACTTATGTTGTTTTAGCAAGAAACATGGTAAAGTTGTATTAAATTTGAACAAAACAATCATATTATTATGACTTGTGTCGTTTAAGCAATGAACGACGACTTCGCGGTACTGTTTGAAGAGGAAGGAATGTACTAACGTGCATGGTTTTTACTTAGATTATAGGTTTAGCTTTAAGAAAGTGTTCGCGACAAATTGGAAAAATCTTGGCTTAGTGGTTTTTGAAATGACCGGCTCAATTGTTTTTGAAGATGGGACGGCTTTTAGTGTCCTTGTGTTTGTATTTTAATTTAGATACATTTTTTTAGCTATTAATTTCTGAAATAAAAGATTTTGAAATATAGTATCTAACCAAGTAGTTGCTGTAAGGGTGGGTGGCCAGCAGGGAGATAGGGAGAGAGCATAAGCTAGAAAAGTGTCGCCTGCCTACGTCATCGCTGACTCACAGTCCGCCATCTTGGATCTTTCAAAACATTGAGATTTCCATATGGTCGTATACTATAATATATATCATTTTACCTTCGATTTTCAAAATTATAAGGTCACCTAAATAAAAAAACTAATAAAAGAACTAATTTAAATTATAGTTTTTTAATTTTTACAGATATCTAGAGAAAATTGAAATTAATTAAAATTATTAATTATTAAAATTATTTCATGTTGTCGAGCTTCTTCTTCCCCCCGCTTCAGGAGACAATTTTCTCGCCTAAGTTCCAAGCTTACAGGCACTCCCTATCTCCCTGGTGGGCAGACGACCCTGGATACAACTTATAATGGTCAAGAATAATTTTAAGTGTAGTATTTGCTAGTTGGATGTTAAAGTCTGACTGACTAACACCAAAATGTAATCAATCAATTTTTAGAAGATTGACATTTCAAGGGAACAATTGTAATCTTGGGGGATTATTACATCGTATTATTTGGAAGAGCAGTTGTAACCCTCAAATGCTTCTGCAGGCATTTGTCCCCATTCTCTCTGGATCTATTATTAGTGTTTAAGATCCTCCAGAATTAATTTTTTCAAGAAAATCATCTGGTGTATTTAAGACCGGTCCGAACAAATTTCTCGCTACGTGTCTCATAGTAACATATATAAATAAAAAGTATATAGTATTGACATATATTTCCACAATTAGAGATAATTAAACGTTAGAGAAATGTATTTCTTACAAAAAGTATTAGTTTAAAAGTATTTTTTAAGTAAAAGCGTATTCAAGGAATTATCTTAAATTAAAATTGAATATTAGATTGACAATAGAATTTACACTTCAATCATGACTGATTCAGGGATTTGTGCTAAATATGATGGATTATTAGAATTTACACTCTATAACAAGTGATAATATATGAATTACTAATTAAAAAAAGAAGATATTAGTGAATTAAGCTTCAAAAAATGTTTATACAATTCAACAATAATTGTTAGCGGTTAGATTTATTCACGATTTATCTTTGATATGTTCCGTAAAATAAGGATGAAAAAACAGCTGAGAAAGATATGTCGAATACTCTAAGCCTCTAAAGCACTAAACAACGTAAAATATTATAAAAAATCATTTGCAGCCAGTAGCAAAGCTAAAATTTATTGGAAAAATTGTGAGATAGTCCGCTATCAGTATTTGAGTTTTTATGATGATATGAAGAAAAATTCGAAATTTCAATTTTTTAACTTAAATCATTGAGGATAGGGATGAGTCAGTTCACCAGAAACTGACGCTTTATATCGATATAGCACACGAGTGACTGTTTCAAATTCCTGTGTTTCTCGGTAAAAGCTGTCAAATATAAATGATTTCAGCGCAATCTATGCAATTATCAAGACTATCCAAGTCAAAGCACAGATTTATAATGTGGCTGATAAATTAATTTCGAATTTAAGCTGAAATTAATATATTAAAATTAAATTTTAAATTATTAAATATTTATAAGAAAACAATTTTCAACAAATACAATAAACAAATAAATAAATTACAAATTAAAAAAATATACATATTTGACTGTCCAATAAATCTATTTTATTCGAGAGAATTTTTTCACTATCCTTGGGCTTCCTTCCATCGCTTCTCAATTTAAAAAAAACATTTTTAAGTTAAATTCATTTATTAATATTATAGGTATGGGTTGATTTTTGAAATAATTTCGATCTTTTTTCAAAAAAAAACACTCAAAAAGATACTTAAATCTTTGTATTCACAGTAAATTTAAAGGGCCCCTCACTGAAAACTTTTTTTCAGTTTAGCCTGATTTTTTGCTTTTCCCTTTGAGTTGAAGGGAGTGAAAAATCTTTAGCTATAATTCTTATATATGTTGCATGTGAGAGAGATGTTTGTCTTAAAGGTTTGGCTAACGGCCCGGCAAGCTTAGTTAGCGCTTGGGTTCGATTTCTAAGGGGACGAACCTCTCGGATGTGCAATGTAAAAATATTTTCTCTAAAATCTATCATTGGTCCTTAAAAGTTAAATTCATTTATAAATTTTTTTTTGTTGTAAATTTTAAAATATGTAATCTTTAAATCGATCAGGTTATAAATGATTCAATTTAGCTGGAACTATAAATGGTTTTGTTAACAAATATACAATACAATTTATACAATAAATAATTAGAGGATAATCTTACCTATAAATGGAAAGATTATAAGACCTTTATCACGTAATTAAAGATGTACAATTTATTCTTATTATCATCTATTTATATTAAAATACAAGTTTATACTCTCTTATATCTAAACAGCTGTGACATATGCTTTACAACGCACTTGGCTGGTCTTAGAGCTACTACCAACATAATATCTAATCCCTAGAGGTTATAATAAGGGCGCTAAATTAGGAATAAGGTATTATTATCTAATTTACACCTCCTCTGCTAGGGGGACTCTTTTTCTCATAAGGAGAAAAAGAGTAAGGTAGGAGAAAAAGAGTAAGGTCTCAGCTTCCTACTGTTCACCACACTTTCCTTGTTTTTCTTATTACACTTTAGTTTATACATAGTTTGAAACTTTCTTGCTGATGATGAATGGTCCGCTCCTTATTTCTTCTAACTTGCCCATGTTTAATTTATTTCCATTCATAACATATACCAATTCTCCTTCTTTGAATTGATGTTCTTTTTTATTCACATCAAATTTCTTTTTATTTTTGAGAAATTTTTTTTCTGAGTTTCTGAATGCTTCTTCTCTATCTTTCTCTATATCTTCTTTTTTGTGTAACTCTTCGGGAATAATATCAGAACTTTGTTCGTACAACAGGTAAGAGGGTGAGTATTTTGTTACGCTATGATTTGTAATATTATATTCTCTTACGCATTCTTCTGCTAATTTCGGCCATGCTCGTTTATCTTTTTCATTTATTTAAATCTTAATCTATTTACTAAAGTCTGATTTAATCTCTCATTTAAACCATTAGATTGTGGGGAATCTATTGATGTGAATACTAGTTGAATTTTCTTTTCTTTTAGATACTTTTTAAATTTAATTTAATTTAAAGCACTATATTGGTCAACTAAAATCATTTTTATTTCGTTTTTATTTATAATCGGGCTTATTAATTTAGTGAAATCATCTGCAGACTGTGTAGTTGATGTCGAAATCCAAGCATATCTAGAGAAATGGTCCACCAGCAAATGCATATATTTCTTTGTTGATTCTTTTATTCCAACATGCCTGTATTGGGTGATAACAGTTTTTAAGACCCAACGATTCACATCTTGTGCATGGAGTCTTCTTAGTTTTTGAAATTTTCAATAATTTATCTTTAACATAATCAATTTTTTCTTCACTTTTCTTCGTTTCCCAATTCGTCGTTATATGGTGATAATCATTAATTTTCTTTAGTTCGTTTATTAAATCATCCATAGTCTTAATTTTCTCCCTTTCCAATTTATTTTGTATTTCAGCCGGTAAATTAAACACAATTTGATAAATCATAAATAATTCTGGTATTTTTTTATCCGCTTCCAGTAATAATCGTTCTTTCTTAATTACGTATTCGATTAATGATTCAGAAATATATTTAAATCCAAATGCTGCTGATGGGAGCCCAATTACTTTTTTCATAAGTCAGCAAAAAAAAATTTCCAACCATCCCAATCAGAAGCTGATAATTTCATTAAATTGGCACTATACCATTCTTTTACATTGCCCTCAACAAAGATTTTTAATATTTCTATTTTTGTGTTATTATTACTAATTTCACACCTAAGGCACTCCTTTTCAAATGACTCCATCCAAACTGCTGCCTCTTGCCTTCCATTAAATTTTACAATTAAAATTTTTTTCTATGTCGTTTAAATCTACTTGAGTATGCGATTTTAATTTAGTTTTTAGGTCATTGATTTGCTCTAATAGAAAATGTTCATTGGATGTTAACTCCCCTTTTTTCCTGTTATACAATCAGTTTCCTGATATTCCTCCAAAACACAATCCTTCAAGCAAAAATTTTCATCTTCATCGAGATATAGTTTTTTTAATTCTGGTTTAAATGATACTCCTATTTTCCTGTATCCTCCGTTCTTTGTAATAGATTGCAGAGTATTACTAACCGTTTCTAAAGTTAGCAGTTCGAGATGGTTTTCAACAATCTTCAATTCTTCTGGAATTCGATACCATACCCTCTTGTCCAAAGATATTCCGATCAAGATGTTCTCCCTTTCATTCATCTTCATCAGATGTAAATGCAGTTTTGGTTGAGTCATTATTGTATCTTCTTATAATCTTTTTGTAATCTTTAAATCGATCAGGTTATAAATGATTCAATTTAGCTGGAACTATAAATGGTTTTATTAACAAATAGGTATACAATACAATTTATACAATAAATAATTAGAGGATAATCTTACCTATAAATGAAAAGATTATAAGACCTTTATCACGTATTTAAAGATGTACAATTTATTCTTATTATCTTCTATTTATATTAAAATACAAATTTATACTCTCTTATATCTAAACAGCTGTGACATGTGCTTTACAACGCACTTGGACTGGTCTTAGAGCTACTACCAACATAATATTCAATAAATCCCTAGAGGTTATAATAAGGGAGCTAAATTAGGAATAATGTATTATTATCTAATTTACAAATATATATTAATTATTAATTTCAAAGAGTTTTCAGGGCAAAGCAGAAGATGAAAGTTTTTTTTCATAGAATGGGACGATAAAAAGATGTTAAATAAAAATAAATAAAAAAATTGTTTTTCATTTTATCATACCTACCGACATACTTGTATTTCAGAACAACATCAGCGTAGTCACTATGACGGGAAAATTCTGTATTGTCATATCCCTAATTAATTAAGTCCCTACAACAGGTTTTAATGATTTTTCTGAAATAATTTAAGCTTACGAAAGTGTTCTACATATATCGTATAGAGTGATACATGTATAAGAGAAATTCTTTGGAGTGTTTAAAAATCAATATAAATTCGCTTAATTATCAAAAAAGAGGAGCTTACCTTGTCAAGTGACTGGAAGCTGAAGCACCGCTACCTCTCCCGCGCCCTCTTGCCTCATACATGATAACCGCAAGTGGTCCTTCACGACCTTTGAGCTCTCTGGAAATACGGACGTAGAGGTAGGCGGTAACTGCCAGAGGAAGCACGTACCTAGGAACAATTTTTAATGAGAGCTATTGTCAAATGGCACTAGAAAAAGAATGTAAAAATCTGCTCAACTTTTGCACATTTCATCATTCGGTAAGGTCAGCTCAATTTTTAGTATCTTTAATAAGGGAAATAATGAAATTGTTGTCGAGATATTTTAATAATTTTCCAGCTAGATCATTTATCCATTATTTATTAAATTTTCTATTTTGAATAATACAGTGATTTCGAAACTTTTCCAAAGCCTCTTTTGATATGAATTTTGTTGACGGGCCTTAGACTTTTCCATAAAGCCTGTAAGTAGTAGTTTCTTTATTACTTTTGCCTCATCTCTCATTTAGTAGCTACATTTTTTCTCCGAGTTTCCAGACCGTTCCACTCAAGAGAGTACTAAATACCTATATGGTACTAGAGTCTTCTTGAAATTGTATTTCTATTTAATCGGCGCTATTGTCTGTTAGTATGTAGAGTAAATATCTTCAAAAAAAATCTCTGATTAAGTATCTATATAAAATCAAGATGTCCAGCTTTTAATTACTTTGAACAGGCGAAGCATTTTTTTATATTTTCTAATAAAAACTAAGTAAAATTTCAAGGTTGGTTTACAAAAATAAAACAAATATATGTTTTGAGTTTTTATCTCGATATATATATATATTTCGGGTTTTGAGCCCATCATCAGGAGTTAACATAGAAAACAGTTTTCTTCATCTTTATTATGTGGTCTATATTAATATCATCTGGAGTTAACATAGAAAATTGTTTTCTATGTTAACTCCTAATGATGGGCTCAAATCCCGAAATATATATATCGAGATAAAAACTCAAAACATATATTTGTTTTATTTTTGTGAAACCTACCTGGAAATTTTACTTACTTTTTATTATTAAAATGTTTCACCTTGAACCGACATCTAACTCTTTAAAATCATATTTGCTAATTGTTTAAAAATAGCTGAAACGTGAAAAAAAGTAATTTTCAACCATGATTAATTTTTTGTGTGTCTGGATTCCCATATTCACGATTAGACATAAACAAAGTAGTAGAAATTTCGTACAAAAATTTGTTTATTTTTTTTTCACTGCGGGAAATTGATTAGATTTTGTGCTATGTTAGCATTAGAACTTTCTTATTAAGAATCATCTTTATTATGTGGTCTATATTAATATGATTTTTTAAAGACCTTCAAAAAGAGAAAAATCTTTTATTTTAAGCTTAAGATGAGGTGACTGATGTAGAAAACGTGTATTTTAAAGTAATAAAAATAAATAATAAATAGATAAAAATAATGGTCTGAAAGCTTTAAAACAATCGAATTTATGAAAATTTTAAAAAATTTCCGAAAAATTTTTTGTCTTTAAAATCTTTAAACATCTCTATCTCCGTAAATAATGGTCTGAGAGGCTCAAAACAATCGAAATTATAAACGGTCTGATGATTTCAATTACATTTTCATATGGAAATATTAATATTTCATCTCTTTTTTCTGCTTTAAAATAAAGTAATTCAGTCCTTAATATGTTCACCTTAAGCTAGTAATTTTTTTCACTTAACTTTTTTTTACATTATTCTTTCTTATCTGCCTTGGAGAGGAGCCGATTTATTTCTGTCGAGTAGAGGAAAAGACTAATAGAGTATAACTTTTATTATGCAGTCAGCAAACTGTTTGAACTCGTAAGTGGAAACTTAACACAAAGGTGTAGCTTATTAATTCAAACTTATCTACGAAATTTTAACTCATTATAAGTTACAAATTCTTTATCTCCGCGTTTCAGGCATTATTAAAGATAAACAACAATAAAATTAAAAATTTCTGTTGAAACCATTCGATTCTCCTGTCGCCTGGCGATTTGCTTTTGCCGAGAGTACCGCGTACTAATATCCTCATTCCCAGAAAATATTTAGAAATAATTAATTCGAATATCACAGTACGACAAAGTCATTATTAATTAATATTTTTTATTATAAGAGTCGATTTTAATTATTAATAAATGCAAGGAGATTCAGAGTAGTTCCGTATCGAAATGCATGAAATGAGAGGTATTCAGCCACAGTGACCATGTTGAAGATCACTAAAGCCAATTTATTGATCAGATTAATAAAGAGAAGAAAGATACTTACATGCAAATAAAGATTCCTCGCATATACTCCCGCATATCTTCAACCAGGTTCACAATGCAGATTCCTAAACCTTTTAGTTTATCATGAAGATGAGTCTGGAACAAATAATTATTTTTAAATTCAGAAAAATAACATTAAAACGATTCATTTAATATTATTAATACGAAATTTTGTTTCCCGAGACCGAAAAGTAATTGTTTTCTGGGCTGAAATAAAAATATAGTCAGGCAAACGGCCAGGCGCGGATCCAGACCTCTGATTTGGGGGGGGGGTCAGAGACGCCCCCCCCCCCCACACACACCATAGAACTTTATTTTCTTCAATTTTAAAATTTAATGTTATAAAAAAAAAAAAACATATAAAAAATGTTGATCTCGAATGCTATGGGCGGGGGGGGGGGGGGGCGGTCGCCCCCCTGGATCCGCGCATGCAAACGGCACTGAAAATGAATTTCTTTCTATGGTATATACAATATAGTTTTTTAACTTACATTAAAAAAAATATATTTATCAAATTCAAATATTTTGGCAAAATTAAAAAATAAATTGAAATAAGTTTATGGCCTTTAAAGGCTTTTTCAATAGCAATCATTGTCGTGAGGTTGACGAGCTGCTTAGTGAATGAGACTGAAAACCTACTATAAAGTAATCATTTTTTTTGTATCAAAAGCAAAGAAGAAATCCATCATAGAAAATCGGTCAGAAAATATATTAGTTTTCCCACTGCTGGACACTTAACAATCAACCCCCCCCCCAGCTCCGGATACATCTCAGCTAAGAGACAAGAAGATACAGAAGCTTTAGATCCGTTCTAAAATGTTTGGATTCCAAGAATAGAGTTCCAAATATATGGTCACCAATCTATTTCTAAACTATTATCTTTTCATCTTATAATTTTCATATCTAAAAAACGAAACGTATTATTATTTTATTTTCAAATTTGAACTGTAATTTGTTACAAAAACTTAACATTAAATATATTTAATAACTTTAATAACAAATAATAATTCACATTTGAAAAAAAATTTAGTTGAATTTTTTACATTGAAAATTATAAGAGATAAATGTTGAGTCACATTAATTAGTCTTGTATACTGGACCCGTCTCTTTGAAGTCTAGTTATGTTCATGGAAATGTTCTCTAGACCAGTGCTTCTAAAAATATGGATCGCGAAGCATAGGGCAACAATGACAATGAATCAATGAAAAAACTATAATGGGCAACGGCAAAAAATTAATATTTGTTGAATTAGAGGTATATCTGTCATTGAATTTCCAACCATTTTGAAATTGAAATTTTGAATTTTAGATATATTTATTTATTTCTGTGAATCGACGTTCTCAGCATTGGCGATTATAAAATCGAAATACAGATAAAAATTTGACAAATGTTGAAGATGACTCCTCTTGGACTCTTTTATTTAATCAGAAACAAGCAGATCCATTTCATTATTATTTAGATTTAATACAATTATTATATACTATATAATAGGTATGTTTATAAAAATTTGCTTACCTATAAATTTATTTATGATTTGCTAGTAAAAATGATGATTATACTTATACCATATCGTCGCCTTAGAGTGTAAACCTGATAAATCCAATTTTTATCATATATGACATATTAATACTGTTCGAAAGAAAAAAGTTCCAAGTAAGACTGCTACTTAAAATTACGATATTAACTTGTAGAAAAAAAATGTGAAAAATAGTTTCTTTCCATAACAACAATATTAAATTTTGTTTGATTTTTTTCTGTCCTGTAAAATTTCCTTGTTGTGAGTTAGCAGGTTTATACTCTAAAACGACGATATATTTATATAATATGGGGTCGCGAAAAATTTCTTAGTCAAATTGGGTTCGCGAATGAAAAAAGTTTAAGAAGCGCTGCTCCAGATTATAATAAAAAGAAGCACAGCATTTTCGATAATACTTATATTTCTGAATACATCTTGATATTGGTCACCAAGCTCAGTTACATAAATCCAAAATAAATAATTATATGTTTACGAATTCAGTTCATTTTTTCAAAACTATTGAAATAAAGAACATAAATATGAAAAAATTTCCTTCTAAAGCTAAAAATTCATTTATTTTCATATAATTCACAAATCCTGATTATTATCTTGGCAATTAAAAGTCACTTCTACAATCTTATTGTTTAGATTGAATCCTATACATTTCCCAACTCAGCTACATACTGTGCTTGCCAATCGAGCACCTAATGTTCTTCTATTCTTTTCCCTGTCGAATCCAATTCAATTTGGGCTTAAACATGAAATTTATCAAACGAGTTCCAATATAAGAGGAAAGTAATTTAATCCCACTTGAGAATAAGACTCCGCTTTTTAAGAATTATATAATTAAGAAAAGATCTGAATTGACATGATTTGAAAAGCATCTTCGAACTTTAATAAATTAATTTCAGAGAGAACAATAGAGCATTATCACAGGGAGAAGAAAGATAAATAGAAATTAGAAAAAAGAATTAAATTAAAAGTGGTCTTCAAAGGTTACTGAAGAAGAAATACCACAAAACAAAGTCTATATTTAATTGAATCTTGAAATGAAGGAAAAACTGAAAACTTGTTTAAGACTAGTTAATTAGTTAAACTTAAATATAAATTCTTCAATTTTATGATTGTATTATTACATCGCCTTAAAATCAGAGCAAAATCAGAGCAAAATCATTCAAGAAATGATGTTTTCTGAATTTTGAACCAGATGTTCTAAAACTAAAGAACCCAAAATCTAATTAGTCATTTGCTTTGAAAATAAAATCATTTTCACACAAAAATGGGCTTTCTACGACATTAAGATTTTTATCGTGAGTATTGATATCCAGAAAGACAGACTCACGGAGAGAAAAAATAATGGATGAATCTGATTTTTCTTGACTAGTTAGACATTTTTAATGAGTAAATAAATTTTTTAGTGAGTTTAATATAAAGGCCCGGTAAGTAGGCTTCAATTACCTCACCGACGTAGCCAGTAATTTGGTGGTAAAAAGTAAGAATGACGAGGGTAATTTTCAAATTTATTTTTAGAGGTCTTTATTATAACAAAATTAACTTATTTTTCATTGTTGCTTGGTACGCAAGCATAAATTGGTTTTTTTCTCATTGTGCTTACAAATATCACTAATGAGGAAATAAATAATTTTCAATCTTTTTTTACCTTAATAACTCAATAACTAAAATAGGTTTATTCATGAAATTAGGGATTCTAGGTGTTCTAGTGGGCCTTATTAGAAATGCAAAATTTCAAGTGTATACACATGACCGGAGCGCCGTCTTTCTTTTCCGAACTTGGCTGATATACTCCCTTGTGACTAGATAGATAATTTATTAATTAAAATATTTTATTTTTTATTAATGACGCTGCTAAATGTAAGTATAATTTTAATCAGCATGCGATGATGATAAAAAAGCGCCCTTTTATAATTATAAATTTTTCTTTTCAATAAATCATCAACTCGCGTTCGCCTTAGTCTACAAGTACTGACATGTTTCGCTAGAGGTTGTACAGGTTGCCATGGCCAGGCGTTATCTATGCTTATAAAACCGCCCTTTCGTGTTTTTATTATTTGTCCTTAACTTTACAATTATTTATTTATTTTTTCATCAAACCTATATGATTTGCGATAATCAAAATAAAATTAATTTTCAATTTTATTAAATACATAAGATGTTTCTTAAAATGTTCAGTATTCTAAAGAAATTAAATCAATAAAAATCAAATACTTTTCTTTGAAAAGATTTTGTTTTACGGATAGTAGCAGCGTTGTTGATCCATAAAGAGAAATCAATGAGGTTATTATCTGCTTGATGCAAATCAACATATACATATTCATATATATACCAAATATAAATATGGATGGATGGAAGGCAGAATAATAAAAAAATAAAATTCTTAATAAAATTAATTTATTGGAAAGTCATTTTTATCCTCTTAAAAACCGACATTTAGGAAGATCTCTCCTTCAAAAATGACTAATAGATTTATTTTATTCGGAATTATTTTATTTTTCCATTATTCTTGAGCTGCGTTCTATCAATACTCCAACGTTATAATTTAATATAGATATAAGTACATATTTATTTTTAAAAAAAACGTTTCGGGAGAATTTCTCACTTTTTCAATGCATAAAATTTGCGAAAAAAATAAAAAAATTGCTTTCTCTAAAATTTAGCAATATTAAGATATGAAATAAATATTTTTCTAAATAGACAATTGTATATATTGTCTTGGTGACCAGATTTTGGTTTTTCGGGCTTTCTAGCCATAAGCCAATTTACGATACTTATTATATTATTATTTTTAAAATTTGTCTCTACCCAGGGATCAGATTTTAGCCGGATTCCTCGAGTCGGATTCGAATCCGGGTCCACTTAATTAAAGGTAATCTGGTCACCAAAGACAATATGCACAATTGTCTATTTATAAAAATATTTAATATCTTAGTGTTGCTTTCTAAATTTTAGAGAAAGTTACTTTTTTTCTTTTTTCACAAATTTTATCCATTTAAAAAAGGGAGAAATTCTCCAGAAACCTTTGGTTTTTTTAAATAAACGTGTTCTGGATTGTTTTTTATAAAAGATTTGTATTTTTTTTTAATTTATAAAACAATCAATAACATTTTTTTCTTTTCTATAAATAGATACATATGTATTTAAGACAATATTAATCTAGAATTTTCATGTTGAAGTGCAAATTGATTTATTATGTCCTCTAAACCTAAAGTTTTGGCAATTTTTTTTCAACATGAATTATACCTAAATCACATACCTAATCTTTCGTTTAACATGGAACTACTATTATTATTATTTTTTATTCTCTGGCAAAAAATAATTCTAATCTTTTAATTAATTTTATCATACATTCGTGCCGTTTATTTAAACAAAAAAAAAAACTAAAAAAATATCCCCCCGATAATTCTCCCGCGCACCTGTTGGTGGATTGGAAATGGAATATGCCAATTTTGTTATCAAGTGAGAGAGAGATAAATAATTTTAAAATTTTATTGTTTTAATCCAGGAATTATGAAAAATAAAAATAAAATATCGTAATAGTATTTCAAAATACATTATTCAGGCGAAATAGATGTTCATTGTCAGCCGTCTACAAATACAATTAGTAGCCACTTCAAAAAATTATTCAAAAATTATTATTAATCATTAAAATTAATTAAATATTGAGGTTATTTTATGTATTACAATATTATAAAAATACAAGGTAAATTAAATTCATGTTTTTTTACATTTTTTAAATGATATTGATGCAAGAAAATGTACCTACTGTTATATAGACCGAATACTAAATTCTTAGTGAATTTTTAAAAAGAAATTATGAAGCCTGGTGGTATTTCGTATCAAAGAGGAGAAGAAAAATATCACAAGATAGGAAAAAACGTTATTTTATTGAAAGTGGTGCCCTCTTTTTAGGATTATCTTAAAAATAAAACGGTACCTTATTAGAGACGCTACAAGGTCATACTATTCGACTATCTGCCTGTCTAATTGCAGCTTGTATATTAATTAATATTCCAAAATTCTATTAAATTATTAATCGTAGAATGATTATTTTGGGGAGAATCTAATTTTTTGGGGGTTGAAGATAAAAAACACTTTTTTAACATGAGGTTAAAGATATCCCCGTAAAAATCATTTTAATTTTAATTCGAGTATTTTTATTTTATCCAATGGGGAGAAAGTATTGTAATCGGTCGCGCGGCAAGCGCGACTTCAAAGGGTCCTCAGGTAAAGACTACGGAACCCATAGACTCAATTATGGTCACAAATTGAAGTATTCAATGAGATTGAATTTTAGCACGTGACGGTTTTGCCAAAAATTACCTGGAATCTCGTCGAGAGGCCAAAAAGTGCCATTTTTTTTGGAAGTGCGTGCGGATGGATGGATGGATGTATGTTATCGTTTTTTTCGTCCACGATTTTTTCCACACCGTTGCACTGATTGAATTGAAATTGAAAACCTACCATTATTTTAACAAAATGAGCGCTGATTAGTTTTTGGTACATATCGGCCCACAAACATTAGTATTATACAACATTATTTATTTCAGTACTTTTTTAGTTTTTTCTAAATATCTTTAAAATGACTAAACCAATTTTGATGAAATTTAATATCCTAATTAAGTACCTTGGGGACGACAAAAAAGGTTAAACAAAGTTTTTAGTAAAATTATATTTTAAAGTACTTTACTCTAAAGTAAAATTTTTAAATTCTTTAAAATTTATTCATTTTATCTGTTTAATATAGGACTCATTTAACCTAACTAAGTACGAGTGGATAGGCTTTTCTCTGTGAAATGTTAAAAATTTGGGAGGAAAGTTTATAAGTAACCATAGCAACTGCGTTCTTTTCTTATCCGTTACCTTTATAGAGGAATCGACTTAAAACCAAAAATAGCGATTGATTCTCATCTAGTACTTGAGGAATAACCATTCTATATTGGATTTTTGACGTTTCGGTTTTTATTGGTAACCATTGCTGAAGACATAGAGGAATCGATTTAAAATCAAAAATAGCGATTGATTCTCATCTAGTACTTGAGGAATAACTATTCTATATTGAATTTTTGAGGTTTCGGTTTTTATTGGTAACCATTGCTGAAGACATAGAGGAATCGACATAAAATCAAAAATAGCGATTGATTCTCATCTAGTACTTGAGGAATAACCATTTTATATTGGATTTTTGACATTTCGGTTATTATTAGTAACCATTGCTGTAGAAATGGAGGATTCGAACTCAAGTTTGAGTTGTTTGACATAAAAGAATTTAGTCTTTTTGATTTTAAGTCGATTCTTCCACGTTTTCATTAGAGGTTGCCATTAATAGTCAAAACATCAAAAATGGAATCCAATAAGGTTATTCCCCTAGTATTAGATAAGAATTGATCGTTATTTTTGATTTTAAGCCGATTCCTTCCATGTATTCAGCAATGGTTACCAATAATAATCGAAGGGTCAAAAATCTAAAGTAGAATTAAATTAGGTTGGAGTTGGTGGTGTTTCACAAGGAGAAACACCACCAACTCCAACCTAATTTAATTTTAACAATGTTTCACTATAAACCAACACCGCGTTCCCTAAATTTTAATGTAGAATTGTTATTCCTCGAGTATTAGATGAGAATCGATGGCTATTTTTTTATTTTAAGTCGATTCCTCCATGTCTTCAGCAATGGTTACCAATAAAAACCGAAACGTCAAAAATCCAATATAAAATGAGTATTCCTCGACTATTAAATGAGAATCGATCATTATTTTTGAATTAAAGTCAACATGAACTGCAAATTGCAAGTGATATCTGATTAATAATAAAGGAATAAACATATTATTTTTATTGTTAAAGGATAAATAATTAATATATCCAGTACACACCAAGCCAGCAAAACATATTAATATTTCAAATGAATTTGGATAAAGTTTAGCCACGATCCGTTGCAGTTTATTTTAATTTAATTCACTTGAGAATGACGTATAAAATAAAATAATAAGTATCCAAGTAGCTTCATTCGTTCAAGACCAACGTTGTAACAGGGGGCATCCAAGTTAGTAGTTAAAGCCACTAATTCTCCCTAAAGTCTTATTTGTAAGAAAACACAAGCGGCTTTAATTTCCAAATTCAATAAAAATCGAGCTAACGCATTCAGCATTTCGTTTATCACAATGTTTCTGGAAATTGGAACTCACTTACTGCCGGCGTTTTTTCAGCAACATTTAAATTGTAGATCAGCAGACCTGCATCCACGGATTCTTTAGACTCCTACCCAGCTCTTCCCTCTTTTCCTTCTTTTCACGATGCAAGGGTCAATCAAGGCCTATAATTCAGTAAATCGATAAGTCAAAGCACCTTCTTAGACTGACTCTTTCTCGGATCAATATCATTAAAAAATAAATATGAATCTGATTAGAAATTTTAAATCATTAGTGCCTATTGGAGATACCTAAAAACTTATATACCTTCATGTAATTAATAATATCAGGTAATATATATATATATTGATTTCTCAGAATAGGATGGATCAGGTCTAATTTTCTAGATTCTGTGAAAAATAAATTGACACGTTCTGAGTTGCCCATACACCCTGGCCCCTCTCTTATATTTATTATATAATAAAATTATTTATAATCATGTAGAGGAATTAGTTTTGTATTTTTAGACTACTGATTATGTATACAAAATTTGGTTGAGTTCAAATGGCCTAGATTTTTATTTTTGACCCCCCTAATTTTCCCCCACAAAAAAAATATTTTCATTATTATAGATTCATTTTATAGTACTATATTTTAATTTTTTTGTTTTTTTAGTTTGAAAATATTATAATTTTAATTTTTAACCCCCCCCCCCTTCTCCCCTTAATTATAGTTCGATATTCACCAAAATCTAATCAGCTCTTAATCTCAATGCCACATAACTATATGTGAATTTTGGTTTTGATATTCACACTAGTTTTTGAGCTAGCTCGTCCACAAATATTTGGTGACGCACAGACTAACTAACAGACATTTTGACAAAACAGTTATTATCTCGAAAAATATAATTTTTTCGATGTTCACTTATTAGGGATTTTTTGTAGAGCGAAAATCCATGGTTTTGCTCAATTTTTTTAATCAATATATATTTCATTTTTTCATGCACGATTACAATACTACCCCATACCCTATATGGTAAAGTAAAATGGTCTAAATTAAATTTCCTCTTTCCTAAGCACCAACTGAGGTTCTTTATCGAGGAATGTCTGGAAGGCGTCAGGTTCTACATTTATTATTATTAAATTACAATTTAAAGGCCTTCTCGACTGAGAGGTCATTTGCACTACTCCATTTAGATTTTAGATCCGCCTCTATATATTTCTTTTTAGGGGAAAATATAAGTTTGCTCTGTTCACAAGATCGAACCAACTGTTCACTCAAAACCAAAGTGTCTTTGACACCAGACATAGGATGATGACATAGAAAGAGACTTTTTTTAATTTAAAGTAAAATATATTATTAATTAATTTATTGATTGTTTGAATTTTCAGTTTCATATAAATTATTATGAAAATATGGCAAATTAATATATTTGAACAAAAGCTTTGACTTTCATCTTATCAGAGTGTAAAGTAACGTTTTAGGTCGATAATCTATAATGAAAGACTTGACTTTATTGATTTAATCTTGAATTTCTTTTGGAGCGATTTTATTAATGCTTTCCATGCGCTCGGGCTCTTGTTTCTTGATTTATTTAAATAGTTATTGGTTTCAAATAGCTATTCTAATCGATAAAAGGCAAAGCTCTCACTTTCAGTCACATCATACAAAGTGTTCTAAAGACGAATTGAAATAGAAACATAAAATATGTCAGCAATGTTCTAGCATTTTACATCTTTTTATTTCAACTTAGATTTGTTGTCTCTTTCTTTCTCTCTCTCTCTCTCTCTCTCTCTCTCTTTTGATCACTTCTACACCTGTTCTACACAAACGATTTTCTTCAAATTTCGCAGTTTAATATTATATCCGATGACGATAAAATATTTATTAATTTCTAGGATTTAATATAGAATAAAATAATTTAAACCAATGTTTTCCAACCGCCGGTCTCTTAGAAATGTTTGCCTGTCATCAAAGAAATTATAGTATTTTTCAAAATTTTACTGAAATATTTTTTTTAATTGATAAGGGATGGAAAGGCATCCCAAGGAGAGTGAAAAAATTATCTCGATTAAAATAGATTTATTGGATATTTATTTTTTTCATTGCCCAATTAAGATAAAATTTTGTTTAAATTGTAGCAAATTTAATCTAGTTTAAAAATGTGTAGAGTGGTCTTTGTCGAAAATGTGCTCCTTCATGGTCAAAATGGGGAAAAATCGAAAAAAGTACGAGTTTTAGGGATATTCAAAAGTGATCCCGGGGGCTGTTTTTTGACATGCGCTAGTACTGGTTCTACTTAACCTAAATATATGAAATTTTAGTCATTTTACGGTTAATTTAAAGAGTTTTAATTTATCTAATAGATATCTTTTTGATTTGATAGGCCGTTTTAGAGTTATTCAAGAAAAACTGAAAAACTCCCAAATTTTCTCATTTTGAGGCGCGTAGAAAATTTTCCACAACACAGATTTGAGGGAAAACTTAGAGTAGTAATATTGGAGTGCCAATAAAGGTATTCCAGCAATAAAATTTTTTTCCTGTTAAAATCCTAGTTTGCCTGGACTATGATGACTCTGATGAAAAAGGACAAATTTCGAGCACTGCTAGAGGAGAGAAGGGAAAAATATCTTATATCATTCTCTCAATGACACCTTTTAAACCCTGAAGAAGGAGGGGAAAATCCTCCAAAACATTGGTTTTTGAGGGATGAAAAAATTAATATCAAATAAATCTATTTTATTAGAGATAATTTTTTTCACTATCCTTGGGCTGCCTTTCCATCACTTATCAATTAAAATTTCTACCAGTACTGTCTTTCTCCGAAGAGAAAATTTCATCTAATAATTTTTCTTTAATTCTTGTCGGCCTGGAACTAACTTTTAGGATCAAATGGTTTGTCGGAGCATCACATGCTGCTAACTAATTTTCCCTTATTATCTAATGATACACCAAAGAATAAAAGCTTGGTGACATATAGAAAGTTGTATTGTAAAAATAAAACAGCTTTTTGAATTTCTTTTGAACAAAGTTTAAATGGCCGATTATTAACTTTTATAAAAGCCAAGTGGATGGGTGGGCAAGGAGAATGGAGAGAGTCGTCAGACTTTGGAATATCCGTGAATGGAAGGGGAATCATATAGTATTGGAAAACTTTTCCGATTGTCGAAAAAATGATTATTAAAAAGTGATTGGAACGACAATATAACAAGATATGTACAACACAAAAAAATAAGCTCACTTTACAGTGGCGTAATTAAGGTCACTTGCACTCCGAGCCAAAACCTTGAGTGCGCCGTGCCGCCTATTCAAAACCCCTATAGTGAAATATTAAACATGTGTTTAATTTAGTATTTTATTTAGACATGAAAAAATATGATTCAAATCAATTATTTTGAAAATATCTCTTTTTGCTCCCTTCGCCAGGGGAGAAAATCTTACAAAGGGTGACGCCCCCTTATGAGTAATTTTTTGATTATTATTATATTATTATTTGATGGTGGACTCTTAGGATCGCGCAAAGCCTCCTCAAGAGAATTTCGAACAAAGATTCTTGCTTGGCTCCGCAATGATACCATCTTCTCCAGTTGTTTTTTGTATGTTCTTAAGTTTGCAGATGTGTCCATGAATTTCTTCTCGCGTAATTAATTATAATTATATGATTAACAGGAATAAAAATACAATAAACTACGACGTTTCGTTCGAGTTATTCTGCGATCATTCTCAAATATGAGCACCCAATTCGATTTTAGGTATACTGATGTTTCATACCTGAGAACGAACGCGGAATAAGTTGATCTTAACGTCGTAGTTTATTGTATTAATTATTCATGTTCAATAAATAATTATAATTAATTATGTGTGATTTTACTAAAATTTCAACTCTTAATAAAATTAATCACAAAAATAAAATCTTTAAAAGCTTCATTTTTAAAAAATATTAATCTAGTATGATATTTTAAGTAATGATAATTTTGGTTTTTCATTCTTATTTATAACTTTTTTGTGTGATCCTTGTGGTTGTGGTTTTTTTTACCGATTTTAAAAAAATTTAGTGATTGATCAGATTTTAATGAAAGAATTGCTCACCCGCACATTAAATAATAAAAAAGTGAAAACTTTTTCAAGACTCGGTACAATAGAGCTGTCCTAGTAATTATTAATAAACTTAAACTAAATTAAAACAAATTAAATTTTTAAGAGTGAGAAATTATTATTTTGTGATTTTTCGAGTAAACTCCTTCGTATACAAATGATAAAACAATTTAATTAATGTTCAAAATATTTTTATTCAAATTTAAAAGATCAAATGACTAGTTTCGTCAAAGTTTGGCCCATTTTTTAATTACAAAAGATTTAATTTAAAACCATAGTAACAGAAAAGGAAAAATAACCTGTTGTAAAAACTATACAGAAAATTATACAGCTATCTACATATTAATGAAATATTCACGACAAACGATAGTCATGAATATTTTTTTTATGCGTGATTTAATACTAGGGCCGCCTGAGTCGAGAGTAATTTTTGACCTGAGTTCATCCTTGTGATATATATTAACAGTTAAGTTCAGATAAGAATAAATAAAATCTTTACTACTTAATTGATTTTCTTTGTTAACCACTTCGCAAAAAAGACTAACTTTTTGAATCATTAATACTTTGCAAAATTATATACCTAGATGTTGTCATTTTTTTATTTCGAATAAATTCTAGAAATTGTCCCAGTTTGAGAAAAAGTATTATGGTAAGTCCAATAATTATACATATGGTATCTTTGAAGGTCCTCACTTAGTATTTAATTCACTCTGACTTTTTGAATTGCTATCTCTTTGTATATTTATAGAATATTCACACAGGAACATATCAATAAATGTGATGTAGTTTTTAATTTTGAACATATATTTTATATGTACAATTTTATACTAAAATAATATATGAACATCTATCTGCAAATGAAAATGTTACCATCGTATTTCCTAGATTGGCGAAAAATCATAATAGAGGGGGGGGGGAGCAGAAATCACCACCCGACAACATCTAATATCTATGCTATATAGCAAAAAGCGTTCTTAATCGTAAAACTATTTCTTTTATTTCATTTATATAGACATCTTTGAATAGCTAATAAATCCTACTTCAATACTGTTCTGGCATTGGTAAATAATCTTTCAAAAGACAGAATGTAAATTTGCAGCAGAGTCCCGAGCGTAAGTCAACGCACACATGAAAAAAATGAGAAATAAAAAAGCGATACCTCTGAGAACATGAAAATGTCAGCTTTAATAAGAGATAATAAAAATAATAAAATTCGACTCTTTGACATATAAACCCTGAATTGGACACTTGCGTGAGCTTAAGCTAGTGGATCCCTCAGGACACATGCGCCACTTTGATCGGATTCTCTAAGTTGACTGGACATAGAGATTAACCTAATAAAGGACCTTATCTGCTTAAATGGTCAAAGAAAAATATGAAAATATTATTATTAAAGTAGAGACTAAATAATTATTATTTCATGGTTCCAATAATAAACACTATACCTACTATTTGAATACATAATTGAAATTTTTTAGTTATAAAAGCAATTATACTTCCTATCTATGTAGGCTTTTACACTCTTACAAAAACGGTACAAAAAAGGTATATGTGAATGGAGTCTTGAAAATATTGTATTGTAGTAATAAAGAAGCAGAAAGAGAATTACACTACCTAAAGGTTATAGCTATAAAACATCAAATTAAATGTTTCGATTTATTAATTCTAATTTGATTAAAATAGGGTACTGGGTTGTTATGTTAAATTTCATTATTCATTCCTGATATAACAACTTAAGCTTCACTTCTAAGTCTCATTCTAAAAGTATATTTACACTAAAAAGACTAATATAAGATAAATTAACAATGAGAATAATACATCTTAAAAAATAAACAACAGAAATCTCTAAGAAAGCTAATCAATTTTTCAAGGAATTCGTAAGCTGGTAGATCAATCTTAATGAAAAGGGTGTGTCCAATACTGAAACTTTATGGAAAGTGATTTATCGTTAAGTTGGCTGATTGGCCATCAACATTTAAAATAATTTTCCGGAAACACCAGAGTTTCTCTTGAATTTAATTCGTTTCCAAGCGACTTGAAATTAATAGAAAAGGTTGTTTCCGTCTGGAAGTTATTAAAATTCTCATTAAGTGTTGTTTTATTTTGTCTTTCCTCAAATAGCTAACAATAAATCCAAGAAAAATCATTCGTGGGTGAAAGAAATAAAAAATAACATATTGAATATTAAAATATAACAGGTAGTTTTTATTACCCATTAATATTATGTTATGAGATTATCATCAAAATCAAATTTTTATTGAAACCTCAAAGAAGCTTACCTTTTATCGTTATTTTTTTTTAATAACTCTAAATAATATAAAAATTAAGCTAAATTAATAAAGGATATCTTCTAAAATTATCTAAGCTGCGTAAAGTAATTTAACTTTACTTGATGTTAGTGCTACAAATATTGATGTACACATGTATTATTTGGTCGCTATATTGTCACATAATCATATAAAATCAGCATGAAATTTACTTCAAATATTTCCTTTTTTTCCTATCATCCTACCAATTATTTCCTTTCAAATTAGTCCGCCCACAGTGTTTGAATAAAGATAAAAAATACTCATCACAGAACGTTTGGTACTTTTACAGAAGCAATTTTCGAAAAAATTATAGCAATCATTTATAAGGGAAGTAATAAAATCACCCAACCTTCAAGTAACGAGGTACAAGAAGTATGTCCACGGGCGTCCGCAGAAGGGGGGGGGGTCAAGAGGGTGCCCATGCCTGGAATGGAATAAAAAATAATCCTATACTACTAAAGCGCATTTGTGCCTGTCTCTGTACCTACCTATGTATGTACCTATGTCCGTCCCCAACAAAAACAGTCGTCATGGCTACCAATTTAAATGAAATTATCTATATCTATATATATATATATATATATATATATATATAACTAGCTGCAAGGCCCGCCTTCGGCGGCCTCTTGCTAGCCAGGGGGCGCCCCCTGGAGCCCTAACCCACGAACCCCACTCACCACCACACCCACCCCCGAACCCCACCAAGCACCTCCCGCCCCCGCACCCAACAACCACCGCCCCCACCCCACCACCACGCACCTCAGCCCCACCCCGCCTCTGGACCCTCACCTGAACCCCCACCATCCCCCGGATCCCACCACCGCACCCTCCACCCCGCACCCACCCCGGAGCCCACCCCGCACCACCCCACTACGCCTCTGGACCCTAATCTGATCGCCCTAATTATGCCTCTGGACCTTCACCTAAACCCTCCACTCCACCCTGCACCCCTCACCCCGTGCCCCCCCCTCCCTGCACCTTAACCCCGCACCTAGTTTTTTCATTTCTAGCCTTCTAGTGGCCCATAGATTCTATATACAAAATTTGGTTAAGTTGGCTATTAAGGGTAGAATTTTCATTTTTTGCCCCCCCTTTGGGTGGTTAGTTTTTGCATTTCTAGCCTTCTAGTGACCCACAGATTATGTATATAAAATTTGGTTGAGTTTGGTCCAAAAGCAAAAATTTTCATATTTTGACCCCCCCCTTTTTGGGTGGTTTTTGGGGAGAATTTTTTTAAACAAAAGTTGTCAGAAATCACATCCCCTACAACTTTGCTCATTTTAAAATTTGCCGTAGAGTTAATAGTTTAGGAGTTATTTGATAATTTTCATTCGTGCTCCCCCCCAAACCCCCTTTTGTGGTCAAAATATCAAAAAGTTAGAAGACATCTGATGTAAACATGAAATTTTATAATAATCCCTTTAGCCGTTTTTACGTGAATCATGAGCAACTTTTCAGAAACCACTGGAACAGACAGACAGACATACATACATACAGACATACAGCAGGCAGACAGGAATTTTGTTGATGGTGTTTTCGTTCATAACTTTGCTTGAAACGTGTGCAACCAAAATTTGGCGTGATTTGGAGCAATGTACAGACAAAACCTTAATTATATATATATATATATATATTAAGATATAGATTAAGATATTTATTATTATATAGATTAAGGTTTTGTCTATACATTGGGGTGGTGGTGTGAGTGGGGGGTTCTGGGTGGGTTTCGGGGGGGTCAGGTTCGAGAGGTGGGGGTCCAGGTGTCGTCACGGTTACCAATTTAAATGAAATTATCTATATATAATTAAGGTTTTGTCTGTACATTGGGGTGGTGGGGTGGGTGGGGGTCCAGGGGAGAACCCCCTGGCTAGCAAGAGGGCCGTAGAAGCCGCAAGCTAGTGATAATAATAATACAATTATGTAACAGCCCTCGGCCTCACTAAGTTAGGTTCAATTTGTGTTTTTCTATTTAATCACTACTGTATTAGTATATTCTACTTGTGAAAAAAAACTCAAAAAATTAAATATTATATTTAAATACAAATTTAATCATGTATCTATTTGTCTTCAAACTTTGCCCCCTTTGAAAGTTTTTCTGCGGACACCCCTAGGTAAAATATGTCAATTTAGATCAAAAGATTAACATAACATAGCTGGCTGATTTCTGATTTAAGATTTAAATTTTTTACTCTCTAACTCAGTGTAAACACACACATAGCACCTAATCGACTTCATTGTTTGTTTCCTTAATTATTTGTTAACGACCTCAAAATGGATCAAGAGCAACTCATAAATTATTATTATATTGTAGGTACTGATTTTATATTTATTTTAAGATTATTTTGTACGAAGTGATTTTTTCTAATTTCAAATGAATTCAAACGTATATTTGAATTCCTATCAGAACCGTCTCTGCACTTTGCCTGTACTACATATACTATCATGGTGTATGTTCAGTAGAGCTGAAATCAATTATCCCCCCCCCCCCCCTAGAGCCCTATTTGGTAGAAACACGCGGTTTTCAAAAGGTCACCCTTCGATGTCAAATTGGATAAACGCCGAACCAACGCTTTCGCCAACTCTTTTATCCCTATGACCTCCAGAGACTGGAACTCACTTCCAGCCACCGTCTTCCCCTCAACTTATAAGACCCGCATCCACAGATACCTTCAACTCCTAACCAGCCTAAAAATCCCCTCTTCTTCTTCTTTTGATGATGGAGGGACCAACCCAGGTCATTAGGGGATGCACCTTTTTGGTGTATCTTCTTCTCACATCAATATCATTAAAAAAAAATTAAAGTTTGACTCGTAGGTGTAAGCTCAAATAGTGACGACATTGATTATGTCAGAAGGCCGAGAGCTCTTACAATGTTATTCTACCCAACTGCAAGCAAGTTGTTAGCGCGATTCAGTCCCTGCCCACCAAATTTTGAACCTGTTACTAGTTTTGAACCATAACAGCCAAAAATGCTTGACCTAATTGCAGTTGCAATGACATTATAATTCGATTTTATTCATAACTTTTATTCATTTCTCTGGATACAAAAACATGTAGTCGTTAGATAAAACAATGATTTAAAAATGGCTGCATAATTAAGCGATGGCGGGTTACAGTAAACACAAACCTTGAAAGAGACCAAACTCCTCATTTTTATATTTTAGTACCATAAGTAAATTCCAAACATTCCACGGAATTAATATCTCATTTTAATTCCTCTTCCTTATTGATTATTTTTTTCTGATTCAAGTTCCGCCATATAAGTCACTGTATATGGATTTTGATGAGGAAGTTCAAGGATCAAAATAAACTGCAACGGATCGTTGCTAAACTTTATCCAAATTCATTTGAAATATTAATATGTTTATTCCTTTATTATTAATCAGATATCACTTGCTATTTGCAGTTCATATTAACTTTAATTCAAAAATAATGATCGATTCTCATTTAACAGTCGAGGAATAACCATTCTACATTTTATTTTTGACATTTCGGTTATTATTGGTAACCATTGGTGAAGACATGGAGGAATCGACTTAACTTGAGTTGTTTACTAAAAAAGAATTTAGTCTTTTTGATTTTAAGTCGATTCTTCCACGTTTTCAGTAGGAGGTTTGCCATTAATGAGTCTAGCCCTTGATATCTCCAAAGCTTTTGACCAGGTTTGGCACAAAAATCTTCTTGCCAAACTACCAGCCTTTGGATTCACACCAACACTTCGCAAATGGATTGAAAGCTTTCTGACAAACCGAAGTATAAAAGTTGTGGTGGATGGAACATCTTCTGAATCGTTCTCCACAAACTCTGGTGTTCCCAAGGCTCTGTAATCTCCTCCACACTCTTCCTTATTTATATAAACGACCTTATTGATCAAACGGCAAACCCCACTCATTGTTACGCCGACGATAGCACTCTACACGGCAAACCCTCTCTCCCGAATAATCGAATCAATATTGCCTCCTCAATTACTCTCGACCTAGACAAACTGAATAAATGGGGCTCTCAAAATTTAGTTAACTTCAATTCAAACAAGACTCAATGTTGTCTAATTTCTAGGCGCGAAAATAGAGATTTCCCTGATATTCACTTCGATTCGAATACCCTGAAAATGTGTGACAGCCTATCCATGTTGGGCGTCTCTGTCGCATCTGACCTGTCTTGGAATGAACACATCTCCTCTGTGGCGAAATCTGCAGCAAGGAAGATTGGCTTCTTATTCAGGTCCAAGCGATTTTACAAACCCCCACAACTTCTCACCATCTACAAGGCCCAAATCCGCCCCTATCTCGAATACGGCTCTCATCTGTGGAGAGGAGCCTCAAAATATTCTCTTGCTACCCTTGATGCAATTCAGAAACGAGCCGTCAGGCTAATTGACGATTCTACCCTCACCGACTCCCTCGACTCGCTGGCTCATCGAAGAGATGTCTCCGCCCTTTCCCTTTTCTATAGATACTATCACGGCAGGTGCTCTGATGAGATAAAATCAATAATTCCCCCCAAAGCATGCTTTGCACGCAGCACACGTTTTGCCGACTCCCAACACTCTTTCGCGGTCAAATTAGAAAAGTGCCGGACCACTTCATTCGCGAATTCATATATCCCCATGACGTCAAGGAACTGGAACTCTCTCCCAGCCTCTATCTTTCCCAGCACCTATGATCTTCAAACCTTCAAAACCAGGGTGCATAGACACCTACGTCTACACCCTCTCACTTAAACAACTTTCCCTTCTCTTCGGTAATGCAAGGGTCTTTCGAGATCCATAGGGGCTACATAAAACATCAAAAATGGAATGCAATAAGGTTATTCCTCTGGTATTAGATAAGAATCGATCTCTATTTTTGATTTGGAATCGATTCCTCCATGTCTTCAGCAATGGTTACCAATAAAAACCGAAACGTCGAAAATCCAATATAGAATGGTTATTCCTCAAGTACTAGATGAGAATCAATCGCTAATTTTGATTTTAAGCCGATTCCTCCATGTCTTCAGCAATGGTTACTAATAAAAACTGAAACGTCAAAAATTCAATATAGAATGGTTATTCCTCAAGTATTAGATGAGAATCAATCGCTATTTTTCATTTTAAGTCGATTCCTCTATGTCTCAGCAATGGTTACCAATAAAAACCGAAACGTCAAAAATCCAATATAGAATGGTTATTCCTCAAGTATTAGATGAGAATCAATCGGTATTTTTGGTTTTTAGTCGATTCTTCCATGACTTCAGCAAAGGTAACGGATAAGAAAACAACGCAGTTGCTATGGGCACTTATAAAATGTCCTCCCAAATTTTTAGCATTTCACAGAGAGAAGCCTATCCATTATTCCTTAAGTTAGGTTAAATGAGCTATAATATATTAAAACGATCAAATGAATAAATTTTAAAGAATTTAAAAAAGTACTATCTTACTCTAGAGTAAAGTACTTTAAAATATAATTTTACTAAAAACTTTATTTAACCTTTTTTGTGGTGCCCAAGGTACTTAATTAGGATATTAAACTTCATCAAAATTGGTTAAGTCATTTTCAAGATATTTAGAAAAAACTAAAAACGTACTGAAATAAAGTACTAATGTTTGTCGGCCGATATGTACCAAAAACTAATCAGCGCTTTATTTTGTTAAACTAATGGTAATTTCATTTCAATCGGTGCAACAGTGAGGAAAAAATCGTGGCCAAAAAAACGATAACATACATACATACATACATCCAAACATCCGCACGCACTAAATGAAAAAATCGCACTTTTTGGCCTCTCGACGAGACCCCATGTAATTTTTGGCAAAACCGTCACGTGCTAAACTTCAACCTAATTGAATACTACAATTTGTGACTTTAATTGAGTCCATGGGTTCCGTAGTCTTTACCTGAGGACCCTTTGAAGTCGCGCTTGCCTCGTGACCGATTACAATACTTTCCCCATGCTTCGCATTGGATAAAGTAAAAAGAGAGAAAATTAAATCTATCATTTTATTCAAAGCCGACGTTTCGGAGGATTCTGCCCTCCTTCTTCAGGGTCTGTAATCAATTTGAATGGAATTTGGCCATCATTATCATCAAGATTATCATGATAATGATGGCCAAATATAATTCTAATTGATTACAGGCCCTTAAGAAGGAGAAGAAACCTCCGAAACGCCGACTTTGAATAAAAAGATAGATATAATTTTCTCTCTTTTTGTGAACCTTGGACTGCCTCATCAAACTTCATTCAATTATCTTACCAGTCTGTCTCCAAAAACTAGTTCAACTGTATATGGTATATTGTTCGACATTTTCAGTCCACCCTATTCAAGTCGAGTTGTGAGCATCCGATAGAAATTGAATATTAAGGATTAAAGCCCATAATGTCAAATTTATATATTGTTACTAAGTAGCCCAAAAGTAGTACACAAGCCGTTAAATTAAACAACAAGCCATTTACAAAAATTGCATTTGTCTAAAGAAATATATCGTAAATCATGTGATGTCATGTATTATGGCGAGTGCTAATAAAATTGCCATTAGATTATCTGGTTTTAAATTAAAACGATATTTCATTATAAGTTATATTGAAATGAATGTATGAAGTATGGTGTATTGAGAAGCAGAGTGCTCACCAATAAATTGACTATTCACATTGGTTTCATGATATTTAATGGTCAGAAATAAAATTTTTGAAAACAATCTGTTCGATAAAGCTTAAACTTCAATAAATATAATAGATTATTATGTAAGCCAGGGCTGTCCAACCTGTGGGCCGCGGGTCGCATGCGGAAAGCACTGCAATGAGTGTGGCCCAACATAAATTCATAAACTTCCTAAAACATTGAGAATTATATGTAGAAATATATTTATTCTCTTGTTCGAAATATGAATGTACATCTGTACAATGCGTGAAGCTTTTTCAAGAATAAAATTCACTAAAAGGAAAATTATAAGCTTAACTATACAAGTAAGATAAAAAAAATAATGAAGTTTCGAATATTTAAAAATTATTCTTCTTCTCATATTTTCATTTTCTAAAATATTTTTATTTCAGTAATTTATATGGTACGACAATAACCAAGTCTATAATTATCATTCTAGTACAGGAGGAATTGCGGTTTTCTAGAACAATCGCAATAAATTGATAATTTCTCTCCTGGACTAAAAATTGTCAGGACTTGTCTTTTAGACCTTTGCACGTTCTTTCTTGTCAATAGATATGGTTAGTCAGGGATTATTATATCCGTGACCCTTTTAAAACATAAATTATCATTACTCATATCCTACTTTAATCCCAATCAATTTAAACCAGGGCTGGCTGTCCAAACCGTGGCCCAATATAAAGTCATAAAATTCCTTAAAACATTGAGATTTATATGTAGATTCTGGAAAACACATAACAATTTGGCTTGATAATTTTTTTCTCTATAATAATAAATCTGAAAATCTACTGTCATGTTTTAGAAAAATAAAAGTGCTAATTTTAAATTTTGAATCTAGAGCTACATTTCAAGATTTCCGAAAAAATAATCATCATTTTGGTCTATTTTCGACACTATTTTCATTAGAATTAAATTTTCTACTTGCAAACTTTCTGATTGAATATTCTAGAACAACAATTAGATACCGATCTGAAAGAAAAATTGAATATTTCCTCTTTATTAGAATTTTATATTAATTATCTAGGCAGCAAAAAACATAAACAAATACTAATATATAATATCACTTTCTGTAAGTATGTAGGTATGTATTTGAATGTACGAGAAGCTAATTTCAAGTATTAAATTTACGAAAAGTAAAATTACAAGCTCACTATGAGCTATAAAAATAATAAAGTTCTTATTTCTACATTATAAACTATCTTTTTTGAATAACAAATTTCAATAGAATTATAATATTTTATCCGTGGCCCGAAACATTTGTTTTTTCTTCAAATGTGGCCCGTATAAGCCAAAAGGTTAGACACCCCTGATGTAATCCACACGAGTTTCACGTTTCACTTACCTTTCCCGACTCACATGGGAAACAAATATATAATATTGCATGCCTTTTTTTATACACTTGGTTTGAATTTGTTTTTCATGTGCATTGTACTTTCTCATTTTTAGTCAGTGTGTTGTTAATCATAGTTAACTGTCTTGGTCTTTATTAGGTTTTTTTTTTGTCACCGGGAACAAAGCCGAGTTTTAGCCTGTCGTAATTTTATATGCTAGCCAGGCTCGATGCTGAAGCGGAGCCAGCGCCTTAGCCAGCTCGGACAACCCGACTCCCCGTACTTAGTTTTGAAAGAAAGAAATTATTTTCAGCTCTATGATAACGTTATTTTACCATTGATTAATTTCCTAAGAACGATGATGATGCTTGATAATAGGAATCTATGATTTTTTTTTTTTGTCTTTTGCTACTTTTTAATTAAAATGTTGACTAGGTAACTTAAAAACTAATCTGATTTAACAGTTGATATATGTATCTTCTATTTTGAATTTATATAATGATATTTAAATAACTTTATAGGTAGTTATAGTTTTTTATTAACCTAGTATTATAAAATAAGCAAGAGTGAATAAGGGAATGTATCATACTTTATATAAGACATCTTTGTTTTATATTACCAAATGACAGTTTTAAGATTAAAGTATTCTGTATGATTATATAATCAATGAGAGCCTCTTTTTCCTCACCAGTCAATTTACTAGTAATCTTTAATAAAAATAGATAAATAAATAAACATCCTCAAGATTCCAACATTATTTCTGAAACTATCAGATGAAAAAATTTTGATTATAATTGTCCAAGTTCGAAATTGAAATAGAATGCCTATGAACTGATATAACTTTTCCATGGAGTTTAATAAGAGGGTGTCAGAGCTTTCTAAAGATTATCAGCCTCTAGTAAGGCTAATAATTGTACAGGACTTGATGAATTAGCCAAATTAAATTATGAAAAGCGTTTCAAACTTGATAAAGGCTTAATAAAGTATTATAGCAAATTTAACTTCCACTGATGAAATGCAAACACATTTTCTACTAGAAAACCCATCAGTATTTTTGAAAATAGCGTTTTTACTTTACCATACAGGGTCAAGTATTGTAATCGTGTCCATACAGTGTCAAGTATTGTAATCGTCCATGAAAAAAGTGGTTTTTTGCTTCTTTTTTTCGAAATATCTCAATTTGTTTTGGTCTGGTTTGGTATAGCTAATAATTTATTTGTAGAAATCAACGGGGTTTGGGTCAAAAATGACTCGAACTAAGAATTAAGTGGTAGTGAACGTTTTATTCCTCAAGAGTCACACACAGGACGTCTCGTGATACCCATATGTGTGAAAAATATTGTAAAAGACCTTCCACCCCCATCCTGTTTTTTGCAACTGACAATATCACCGAATATAGCAGGACCACGGGCGAAAAATAAAGGAATAGATAAAAAGGAGACCGAAGGGCATGAATTACGAAGGAGAGGAACTTTAAAACTAAAAGGAAGGTTTTTGCTATAATCATCGAATAGGCAAGTGGCCCTTGAAATTGAATCGGCGTCAACGATCTTGTTCTTTAAAAATATTCTTAATTTTTAATGTGGCGGGCAGCGGCCCACCGGGCATTTGCCCGGTGTCCCGGTGGGCCAGCACGCCCCTGTGTTTGGCACCAACTTCAAAAAGTAATTTCATGTTAATATTTCGTCGTTTAGTTGTAACTAAATAAGATAATAATTATTTTATACCTTTTAGTGTATTTTATTTGTTGCATTTAATTTTTTGAAGTCGGTTTTTATTTTTTTCTTAAAAATTATTTTTATTTTTCTCTTTTTAGTGATGTTATTAATAGTGATCATATCATCAGAACTTGACCAAATTAATATGACACCATCCCTAAGACACCCCTTTCGGATAAAAAAAGAACCATCGAAATCGGTTCATAAACAAAGAGGTTAGCTCTAAACAAACCTAATAAAAAAGGTCTAATACCTATGAAAATAAAAAACGAAAAAAATGGGACCAATCGGAAGCTAGACTGGACCCAATGCAAAAATTATTTTCAAAATCGGTTGACAATTGGCGAAGATATGAGGTAACATAGGCACAAAAAAAAAAAAATCAGTCGAATAGAGAACCTCTTCCTTTTTTGAAGTCGGTTAAAAATTAATACAAACAGCAGTTATGCCCAAAAGAAAATGAAAATTGGGATTTTAACAATTCTGGCACCAATTAATTATATGTGTGTTAATTATAAATGTTTTGTTAAGGGAGAATGGTATAGGTTCTTTGTGACAGTGTTTTTTGTGAACTTCTGAAGATAGGCTTATACCCCGAAATATATATTGAGTCATGTTAAACTAGCATCTGATCTTTTATTTATGTGAAACCTACCTAGTATTTTATATTTTAAATTTTAAAAAAGTTTCCAAAAAAATTTTAAAAAAATTTTCTTTAATTTAATTATAAATGTATGTAATTAGTTATATATGTAGAGAGGAGCCTCAAAATATTCTTTTGCTACCCTTGATGCAATTCAGAAACGAGCCGTCAGACTAATTGACGATTCTACCCTCACCGACTCCCTCGACTCGCTAGCTCATCGAAGAGATGTCTCTGCCCTTTCCCTTTTCTATAGATACTATCACGGCAGGTGCTCTGATGAGATAAAATCAATAATTTCCCCAAAGCATGCTTTGCACGCAGCACACGTTTTGCCGACTCCCAACACTCTTTCGCGGTCAAATTGGAAAAGTGCCGGACCACTTCATTCGCGAATACATATATCCCCATGACTTCAAGGAACTGGAACTCTCTCCCAGCCTTTATCTTTCCTAGCACCTATGATCTTCAAACCTTCAAAACCAGGGTGCATCAGACACCTACGTCTACACCCTCTCTCTTAATCTACTTTCCCTTCTCTTCGGTAATGCAAGGGTCTTTCGAGATCCATAGGGGCTACATCTTTACTGGTGCACCCCTTTTGCATTCGATTGCATTAAAAAAAAAAAAAAAAAAAAAAAAATGTATTCATAAAGAGAAACAAAGAGGAAGTCCTATGCTTGATGCAAATACACATACCCACATATATATCAACTATATATATATGTTACAGTAAAAACCCGTTTTTAATAAGAATGTGTTCTTACTAGTTAAAACGCGTTTTGCTGAATACCTTTATGGCAACTAGAGTTTACTGATGTTGGTTGAGTTTGGTTCAAAGATCTAGAATCTTCATTTTTGATCTTCCGCCTCATTTCGTGTATTTATTTTCAAAAATTTTTAAACGAAAATGCTAAAAATTAGAAGAAAAGTTATAGAGGATGTAATTTTTGACATTTTCGTTAAGAAAAAGTCTCAAAAAAATAAATAATATATATATATATATACATATAAATATTAATTTGATATATATGTGTGTATACAGGAATTATTTAACGGATTATAGTGGTGTTTCACAAAGTGGAAATAAAATTTAAAAAATTAAAAAATCTTTTAAATTATTTTGGAGATTTTTTATTTATCTCTATACATATTTCGGGCTATGAACCCTTCATCATCATTTTTTAAATTTTATTTCCATATTGTGAAACACCACTATAATCCGTTAAATAATTCCTGTATTTAATATGTTTCACTATAAACCAACACCGCTTTCCTTAAACTTTATATGTGTGTATGTTTATTTGTATCAAGCAGAGGACAACCTATTTCTGACTAAATAAAATAGAAAATTGTTTTTTTTTAATTTTTTTAAATCATTTTTCATTATAAACTAATATCATAAAACTGTTCTTACTTGTATTGTATCTGTAATCTTTAAATTAAAAAAAAAACAATTAATAAATTTTTATTTATTTTTTTTATTTTATTAAATCATTTTTCATTATAAACTATCAGCATAAGACTGATCTCACATTTTTTTTTTGCAATTTAATGCAATCGAATGCAAGAAGGGATGCACCAGTAAAGATGCAGCCCCTATGGATCTCGAAATATTATTGTATTGTATCTGTACTTGCCATTTATATTAATAAACGAAACTTATTTCATCATAAAATATTATTTCTTATTCATTTTTCCTGCAATATTCCCGCAATGTTCCTGCAACATGGGAAACATTCCCGCAATGTTCCTGCAACATTGGAAACATTCCCGCAATGTTCCTGCAACATTGGCAATGTTGCTGCAATATTGCTGCAAGGTCCGTGCAAGGTTTAGAGGCGGACATAGAAATGTTGCTGCAATGTTGCAGCAAGATTCGTGCAAAGTTTAATAATGCAATGTAATATTGCTGCAACATTCATTTCTGTCTGGGGAAGTGGGTGGATTTTGAGGGATAAATTTTCATTATTTTCGGGATGGTGGTAGAGCTTGGGGCGTTAATAAAGGATGAAATCGAAATACCGAAACTTTCCCTTCTCCAGGACATAAAATGAAGAAGGGAAACTTATGAGCTAAATTAACTAATAGTTAAAATTCAACGTCATTAGAATGCAAAAATTTGGCATAATGTAATAACTTGAATCACTTTTACTTAGAGAAAGTAGTGTAGGTTTTAGATGAAACATGATATTAATTAATAAAGTAAAGGGTGTGTAGTTTCACAGTGAATGATAACCTGTTTTAACCTGTAAACTCCTGATAATGGACTAATAATCCGAAATATATTGAGTTTCTATAAACCTCTTTAAGTTTTATTTCATTCTCTGTGAAACTACACACCCTTTACTTTATTAATTAACTTGAATTACTAATAAAGTGAGAAATTGAAAAAGATCTTCATCACCCTTTAAAATAAATGCGTGAATCTTGCAGGCTAAACTCCCATCCAACAAAACAAAAGAAGTGAAATCTCAAAAAAAATCACATGTGTACAAAAAGGCCAAGTTCGAATAATAAAAACCGTTTGCCAAAAAAGTAGTGAGATCTAACGTCCTTCCAAGTTCAACATCAACAATTTATTAAATTAGTCGAGAATATAATAATTTCAATTAAAACGCATGTTTTTCATTTCACATGTCCATCTATATTTATTGATTTCATATTTTTAGTTGAAATTATTTTCCTAAAAATTGGCTTTTACGCATTGTTATGTATGTCACGAATTAAGTTACCATATCATGAGATCATAATAAGAGAGAATGAAAGGGCTAAAAGGGAGAGGTGGAGGCCATATCAAACAATAATAATAACCATTTAATATATAAAAGCTAAGTTTTAGGAAAATAATTGAATTGAAATGAATCTGACTCAAAGAAAAGGAAATTCAGAGTTTTGCGGATAGCTATAAACTAGCCCCTCAGAGTCTGGGGAGAGAATATACTACTAATTTTACTTAGGGGGGATAAGAATTTTAGAAAGTCTTAGGTGGGGCTTGCCACAACAAAGGTTGGGAAATAAAATAAAATAGAGTATGTGGGACTTTTAGTTAAGACTTTCCATGGAATAGTAAAAAAAAAGCTCTACACAAGGAGTTCGCCCATGGTGCGAAATTTACCTGATTGGCCTTACATACATACATTCGATATATAGATAAATGCGTAAATAAATTAGTTAATTAAAAAAGGGGATTACTTATTTTTCATCTAAAAAATTAAAATCTTCTCTTATTTAGATATCAATTAATCTATTTCTTGTTTGAATAATTAATATTAATGTCTTAATCTCAAACGGAAAAACATTAGTTTCCCATCTATTGAACATAATTATATTTTCAATTTCATATCGGTCTGAATGAATAGGATATTATTACTTATTTACTCTTTCATCTCATTAAGAAATGCGTCGTTCCTATTTATTTATCTTTCTCTTTTTTATTCAATTTTAAATAAGTATCTTTAAACGAATTTTGATTTGAAATAATTTCCAATCATATTGAATCAAATCAATAAATATCGCTGATCAGAAATGAACCATTAATTTAGTTGCCCTGGAAATAATCAATAGCATCTCTCTATTTTTCCACTTTTCGCTTTTGTTTGTCTAGACGAAAATAACATTTTCCATTGAATTAAACTTTTTATGGATAATTTCATTTTATTTTCATCATTATTACAGAACAAATTGAACAAAGATTTTCTATGTATTGTTAACTTATTTTTTTTTTGTATTCGTGATTATATTCTAATTTCTTGTTGAGCTTTTTATCGGTTTGATCAAGAATAAAGATATGAATTTTTTTTTGAGTTAAATCACCCAGCCTTATTCAATTACATTTTACGCCCAGAAGATAATAGATGTTTGAGTAAATTCAATACTATAGGACCAGTAGTACTGAATACCCCCAATTTTTTCACAATATCTAAAAGAATGTCTGGAACGTAAAGAAAAATCATTTTAAACAATGATTTTTCGATCTGTCTGTCTGTTTGATTTCAATACCAACAATAACTCGAGAAATAAAATTATGTGAAACCCACCTCGTAATTTTACTTAATTTTTATTATTAAAAAATGTTGAAACATGGTGAACCTTGAACCAACACCTAACTTCTTAAAAGTTATCAAAAAATAAAAGTTCTAGAAATTTGGTTTTGGTGTCGAAGATATTTGTGTTTCCTGGGTGGAAAGCTGGCAAGATTTTGTGCTTTCTATCTTTAGAACTTCATCATCATCATCATCATTGAGTATACAGTCCTAAGATTGGTTTGATGCAACAATCCGTCTCCACTCGACTCTGTCCCCCGCCAGCTGTTTGACCTCTCTAAATGTCTGGCATCCCATATCCCCAATTATTTGTTTGAAATATTCTAATCTGGGTCTTCCCCTTCCCCTTTTCTTTCCCACCTCCCCCTCCAAGATATCCCTAAGCAGTCCGCCATGTCTCAGTGTGTGCCCCATCATCTGACCTCTTCTCTTCTTCAGACTCTTCCACAAGGTTCTTCTTTCTCCGATTCTTCCAAGAACTTCTTCATTTGAAATTTTATCCATCCATTTGATATTCATCTTCTGTAGCACCACATTTCGAAAGCCTCTAATCTCTTTCTCTCCTCTTCTCTAATTGTCCAGGTTTCACAACCGTACATGGCTATGCTCCATGCATATGTCTTCAATAGCATCTTCCTGTTTTCAAAGCTGATTGAGGAGGAGCATAGTAGTTTCTGTTTTGAATTAAACCCCATTTTTGCTTGGGCAATTCTTGATTTAATTTCGTTTTCGCTCCTCCCATCTCATGTTATTTTACTTCCTAGGTAGCGGAATTCCTTAACTCCTTCTAGGTTTTCTTGGTTAATTTTGATGCATTCCTGTCTCGTTTGTTCTTTTTTTGTACATACTAGGACCTTGGTTTTATTCTTGTTTATTTTCATTTTGATTTCTTCTATTAGGATTTGGTTAATTCCATTCAGTACGTCCTCTAATTCTTTTTTGTTGGTTCCTAGAAGGGCAATTTCATCGGCAAATCTTAACATAGCGATCTTTTGACCTTGGATTTCGACACCTGTATCAATTTTTGTCTTTGAATTATTTTATCTCTTCTTCTATGTATAATTTGAACATCATGGGTGATAGCACACATCCTTGTCTTACATCTTTTTTTATTTTGGCTTCTCTTTGCTCATCTCCAATATTTATTATTGCCGAACTTACAGTACAAAAATGCAGAACACATCATTTTTTCATTGATTTTATTGAAATTTTAAGGCTATCTCATATTATTTTTAGAAATGCCAAGATTTTGGTCTCTCTAGGTTCAGAATTTCCAGTTCAAAGATGCAGAAAATATATTTTTATGAATCATCGTTTTAATATTTTAAAGTTTATTTATGTGATAAAAAAATAAATAAATAATTTTTTGGAATGACACATTACCTCTGTAACAAAGCTGCTGCACATAAGCTTAAAGCTTGTGTTTCTTTTCAGGGCCAGATGTTTTTTCACACCCACTCTTTTTCTTACGCAATACAAGGCTCAAATTGACCCTTATCTCGAATAGGTATGTCTCGAATCTGTGGAGAGGAGCCTCCAAGCATTCTCTTGCCACCTTGGATGCAAGCGAGCTATCAGAGTAATTAGAGATCGTGCATTAATTAACTCGTTTCCCCCGTCAGTCTTCCCGGCAATATGTAACCTTCAGTTTTTGAAGATCCGCATCTACAGATAATGTACTTTCAACTCCGACCTGATTCCTGAAATGTATTCTTCTTTCCACGATGCTATGGTCCACCCCGGTTTTCAGAGGTTGTACCTTGATGGTGCAATATCTTCTTCTATGAATATCATTATAAAAAATTAAATTGTTTTTTTTTTCAATTCTAATTTATAAATTAATTGTTTTATTTATTTTTAAGCCCATGATTAGTTCAATACAAATATTAATATATATTTAAGGAAATTTAAATAATTAGGCGGGGAGAATGATCCAATCGACTTGATTGGGGAATAATGGAATTGAAATAATTATCGGAAAAGAGTTTTTTTTATCTAATTAGATTTTTCCTCTTATTAAAAACAAGGACTAAATATGAATAAGGACACTCGATGGTGGAGAAGCAATCTCGGAATCGAAGCTAAAATACAAGGTATACATTAATTAATGTAAAATAATTGGTTTAATAAAATTTATAAAAAAATAAAGAAAATGAATAATTAGGCAGTATTAATTGGATGGATTAATTTCCGCAATATGGTATTGGAATAATTATCGGAAAAGAGGTTTTTTTCTATAATTAGTTTTTCCTCTTATTAAAAACAAGGACTAAAGATGATCAAGGACACTCGATGGTGGAGAAGTAATCTCCGGAGTCGAAGCTAAAATACAATGTATACATTAATTAATGCAAAATAATTGGTTTAATAAAATTAATTAGGCGTATTAATTGGATGGATTAATTTCCACAATATGGTATTGGAATAATTATCGGAAAAGAGGTTTTTTTCTATAATTAGTTTTTTCCTCTTATTAAAAACAAAGACTAAAGATGATCAAGGACACTCGATGGTGGAGAAGTAATCTCCGGAGTCGAAGCTAAAATACAATGTATACATTAATTAATGTAAAATAATTGGTTTAATAAAATTTATAAAAAAAAAATAATTAGGCGTTCAAATCAAAAAATAAATTTTAAAGAGGTTATTATATTTTAATTTTTAATTTGTTTTAGTAGGACAACTCTATGGAATATGTCCATCATAATGAATAGATAGATTAAACAAAAATATTTTTCAGATCAAAAAAGTAAAAGTCTAAATTTTTGCAGTCCTTTACAATTCAAGATCCAATTTTTTTTCTTCATTCGTGTGTGGGTGTCATAATAGATTATAATTATACAGTCCTAAGACTGGGACAACCACCCGTCTATTTTCTGTTATCTGCTTTGCAAACTCATTTACACATACATTTCAAGTCCCACAAATCACATATCTAGAATATTCTAACATTAACTTTCTTTTCTCTTTTCTTTACACCTTCACTATATAAAATAATTTTTAGACATCTTCCACAATATTTCTCTTATTCTACTATCAAAAACTTCATTTCTAACATAATTCTATTCACCTATTTGAACATCAACATTCTCTTATAGCTAACATAATTATAACGATTATGATATTAAGTATTAGATAATAGTACACTTAAATAAAACGTTTACTTATTATTTAAAAAACATAAAGTCTTTTAATTTTATTACTTCATCAGGTCCAACATTTATAAAGAGTTTTTGTTATTAGAGAAATGCACTATAAATGACTTATTTATTACATCATCGCTGAACAAATTACAAAACCTCGTAAAAGTCCGATTTCTTGTCAAATACGTGTTATACGTCTATTGAAACCTTATTATTCTATTCCAATTTAATTTCGCGCTACGGACAAATAATAAATATTGCATTGTATTGTAGAATGTATTGTTGTTTAAAATGGTTTTTCTTGTTTTCTGGAAAACAATGAATTTAGGACTTAAGAGATTTTGTAAGATCAGCGACGATATATTATTACATTTAATGGTTTATTAAATGAATGTTAATTTTTTTTACTTACCCCGAAATCTATATATGTGATATATATAGGATATGGCAGGACAATGCACACAGCTAAAAGCCAAGTTCCAACCACGCAAACAAACCCAGGCATTCTAGTCTTGCCGGGATCCTGTACGAACCGGTGTCTGTCGAAGGCAATCAGCAAAAACGTCAACGTGGAGACGTGCAAAGGAATATCCTGAAAAATAAAATAATTAATTTTATGATATTTTTTTAATGTAAATTCATCATCTTAGGGCCGGTTGTATGTCAGCAAAGTAATACTTTTTACCACTAACCAAGGGTAGATGGTAAATGGAGGGGCTTGATGGCCAATCAGATGACAGGAACTTTCAATGCCTGTCATCTGATTGGCCACCCCAGTCCCTCCATTTACCATCTACCCTTGATTAGTGGTAAAAGCATTTTACTGCCGCATACAACTGGCCCTTAGTGTAATTATTCAAAAAGTTTGGTTTGACGCAAGCAATGGCATCTACTGCTTGACTCTATCCAGAGTGGTGTCAATTTAAAGTCAATGGGGAGGGGGATGTGTTCAATGATAACTTATTTATTTATATCTTTTATTTATTAGCTTTTGAGGGTATTTCAGTCACTGCCGAAACGTATAAGAAAAATTTATGAAAAAAGATAGTTTCAGTCTAATCTTTTATTTTTGTAAATATTGATAGCAAAGGGTTTCTTTTTATTTTATCTCTTATTCGTGATATATAAAAAATAATTTTAAATAAGTTATGGGTTAAATTGGACTTAAAATAAATAATAAATTAATTATAAACCATATTAAATTCCGATATATTTATCAAATTTTTCCAAATTATTTTAAACTAAACACATAATGATCGAATTTTTCGCACTTAAGCTGAGTATACTCTAGGTATGCTCTCTAAAATAACTAACTTGGGTTACGGACATTAGTGAAGCAAAAGTCTTTAGCATTGTTTCTTTAAAGTTTTAAGGGATGGTCGAATTTTGGTGTCCGCCAGTGTACTTTTTATTTAATTGAAAAGTTTTTGTTTTGCCGAGTTGTTGATTCACAAAGAGAAACAAAGAGGTTGTTCTCTGCTTGATGCAAATAAACATACACACATATATATCGAGATGATATATCTGTATATATTGTGACAAATTGGACTTACAAAACTTAAATAATTAAGCTTTGTTTCGCCCGATTTGCGCTCTAACTTACCAATTGCCACACTCTCCCTCAATATTGACTATTCGACAATATTGAGCAAGTTGTAGCAACTGATTAGTTTACGAGCAGATGTAACTCAGGGAGAGTATCGAAAAAATAAAGACAAGATTAGTCCTCAAAAGGGCTAATCTTATTAAAGTCGCAATGCTGAAATTTAAGGTGGTAAATTGGTGATCTGCTTCGCTAAGTGTTACGACTTTAATCGCCTAAGATGTTGTTTCCCGACCTGACCTACTCGCTGGTTAACCTTCCTATTGGATGTGAGGATACTATGCCTGAAATAACTTAAGCTATACTCCGGTTGTTGTTGTTGTTGCAAAGAAGCGATATGACGAACACCGCAATAATTCAAAAAAAATCGCCTGAATGAGAGTGACAAAATTACCTGCGATCGGATGCTGAAAGAAAAGCTTAATTGTAATGGACTCTGGTTTATTTCAAAAAAACAAATTCAAATGAGTTAATTAAAATTTATGAAATTAGTTTTATTGATATTACTAAAAAGGTTTCTTTTGTTTGTTTATAATTAATAGCATTTAATTTCTTTTCGTGAAAATTAATAAATTAAACAAAAGGTTAATCTTTATGAAATTACGATAAATTGATTTGTTTGTTATAATTGAGTTGTATTTAATTTTTCTTAAATAAAAAAACTTAGTTTGAAATTAATAATAAAATTTAAAGTTCAAATTTCTTCTATTAAGTTTTGACAATTTTAATACAATGATTATTTATTTTACTTCTAATTTTTATATCAACAAATTCGAATTACTTATTTTGTTTATAAACAAATATTATCAAGTGTTTTATATTTATCAAATTTAATAAATTATAATGACTTATTTCTTTTAATTAGACTTATTATTTACTTGTTATGTTTATTTATATTTTAATTTAATTTACAACAATTCAGGTTCATATATTTGGCTTATTATTATTAATTATTATTGGTTTGTTTAACTAAAGAAACATAAAATATATTGGTCATCTGACTTGATTTGTTGTTTTCAAGTTCCGAGAAATTTGATTCTAATGTTTACTTATTATATTAAAAGAAATGATTTTTATTTTATTTATTTTTTTTTCTTTATATAATTAATTTTATATCAATAAAATTAGCTGAAATAGGCTGGTCGCCCCAAACACATGTGGGAAATTAATTTATCCCCTTTAATAAGGGTAGGTTATTTAAATATTAAGTTACTTTATTATTAATATTTTTTATGGAAAATATAAATTAAATTATTTTTAAAATTTGAATATCTCTTAGATACAGATGTGGTTTTGGCTCCTTCAAGATTTCCGGGTCATCCGTCTGTCCCATGCGTGATTGTGACTATATTTCCAATCTAGCTAGTCAGCTGATTAGAGGAGAGCTTCCTTATCCCTCTTCAGGGGAACCGGGCACTTCACTGAAATCAAATGTTCAAGAGTGGGCGGTATCAGTGACGCTAGTTTATAATTACTATTTAGCAATCCGCTGGTTAATTAGATCAGATACCCTAGATTATTAATGTGGGACGCCATTTTGACTCTGTTCTAGGATTTCAAGAAAATTTATATTAATTAAATTGATAGAAAATTTACTGAATTTAAATTATTGATTAATTATATAAAATTAATTCTGTGTTTTGGCTCGATACCCATTCAAACTAATATATTGTGTTCATATTTACTTTTATCTTTATTTAAAGCTACTTCCGGAAACCAACATAATTGTATTAATTTCTTTAATTATACCTCCAATTATAGGCTATTCATTAACATATCATTTACAACTTAATAATTAATTTCAAATGGATTATTGACGTGAACCTGGTAAATTGTTGATTTTATTCAATCCGACTCTAGGCTTACTTATGGTAAGTTAGTACCTTAGGGTCAAGATTGTGCTCTCTGCCTATTATAATTTAATAGTTAATTAAGTTCATTCATCAAAGAATGTACCAAGTACTTATCTATTCGAATCACTGCATCTGGAACCACTGAACAGCACTTCCACGCGACCGGCAGGCTTGAATTTTGGATAACTCCCAGATCACAGCTATTTTCTTGAAAATATCAATCGCACATGATATAGAATCACAAGATGTTTTCACTGAACACTTGATATTACAATAAAACGTTAGATTGTTCCAGATATACTTGGATTTTTAACTATCACAGATGGGGTTTTGATTAG
Source organism: Forficula auricularia (assembly GCA_024734495.1). NCBI lineage: Eukaryota > Metazoa > Arthropoda > Insecta > Dermaptera > Forficulidae > Forficula > Forficula auricularia. The sequence continues at coordinate 8,906,849 of JALMQS010000030.1, read as the reverse complement.
GTCAGTAATCCACGTGCGTCTCGGATCAAGGTCGTAGGCCAAAGAGGACGAGTTCATTTTCAGGGCAGTCTACTTGCACGCTACCTGGGTGACCTAATTACCCAATTAGCCGTTGATGGCGGCACAAATCAGTCTTAGATTTTAATTAGTACTTGTTTCCCAATAGATGTCCATCAAGTTCACTTTTCGATATAAATTCAAATAATAAATCATATGTCACTTTGAATTGTCATTCAAAAAAATAAAAAAAATCTTACAATTATACAAATTTAATTAATAACAAAGCCTGTTTCGTCACATTAAGCCTGTTTCGTCACATTCCCCCCTTCAGGGATCGAATATTCTTCTATTCGATTTCTGAACTTTACAGAAGTGATTTGAACTTTATTCTCACTAGTGCACTTTTTGGTTCACTAGTTTTCTTAAATCTAATGTGGCCTTTTGCCGTTCTTGTAATCAAAACAAAAAATTATAACCAGGGTGATTTTCCCTTTCATATTAATCATTTAATTCCCCCTTCCCATTCAAATTATGTTGTGCAAAATCCAATTATCTATTACAAAATTTATCCCCAAACCTCTCTTTCAGATCCGCTCGCTTCTTGTCACTTCCACTCATAATCATTTCCGGGCACACTATGGCTACCAATCGACTAACACAATCCCATCCCGCACATGAGTCCTTCCAGCATTATCCCAGTTCAAATGGCTTTAGCCTATTACACAAAATAACCATTCAGGCTGGTCATCTCGGCCAATCCCACACTAATACAGAATCGTTACTGCTACTTTTTTGGATTGATCATTCAGTTTAGGGTCGTAACCCAGTATTTCCTTAGAAACCACAACATTTAATTCCTTTTCTCTTTTCAATTCGTTTCCATTTCTCTGCTACTAGCTAGTGGCACTGAATGTCACCTACTGCTTCACTATTCCCTATCAATGCTGGACCAGGGTACCGCGCACTAAACAGATCATTTCATATCTTCAGCCTCCACAATTCACACTAAAGACAATTCGGAGATTCTCCCGAGCGACACTAAACCATAGATAATCTATTTGGTATTTGTAGATGATGGCCTATATCCTAGGTGGTGCAGTTACGACTTGGCGATCTGTGACACAATTTATCATTAGGTATTTGGATCCTACTGAGCTTTTCAAGTTGTTAATTTTAAGACCTGTGTTTTGGGTTTTTAATAAAAACCCCCCCCCAATTATTATTAATTGCTTCATGGCAAAACCTTTCCCCCCCCAATCCCAATTAATTCAATGTTTGCTAATGATTCTACTTTTTGTTTCCCCCAAATAATTCGAACTTTTGTCCGAAGGTCATTTCGTCTGTCGTTCTGGTCCGGTGTAACGTTAAGGGCTTCCTTTTCTAATAGATGGAGTTATTAGTTGCTTAGTACCTAGATTAGTATGAACGCGCTTATTCTATGTTATCTTATAACTAAGGTTAGTAATAATAACGCATTTACAAGTTTTAGTAGTTAGTAACTTAGGTCTAAGGTTTAGTACGAACGAACTTAGGCTAAATTAAGGGTAAGTACTTAATCTAGTGTTAGTACGAACGTATTTACAAATTTCTTCACCTTTGTTACACTTTCACAGAACATGTCCGTTTGTCGTTTTTAGGTCAAATTTAGTCATTCAATAGGGACGATCGTCTGTCACGTCTCGTTCTAATAAGGTGTTATTAATTATGATACTCAAAGGAATGTGAAGTTGGGGCTGAGCCTCCCCTTTAATCTAAAGACCACATTCAACTATTAATTTAATTCAGTTATTGGTGAATGATATGGTTTTAAGCTCCTAACATTGAACGTCCCTATTTGTCTCCCACTCTCATGTTCTAGTCTGTAGGCGTTTTGTAACACCTCGGCTACCCTATATGGACCCCGATACAGTAGGAATAGCTTCCTTGTCTCTTTCCCTGTTTTCGGGAATTCTAAAGCCTTGGTTAATACCAAGTCACCTTTTTTAAATTGTGTCACAGTTCTCCTGGCATACCTCTTTTGTCTTTTCTTTAATTTTAATCTATCGCCTTTTTGTATCTTGGCTTGAATACTACTTCGATTTTCGCGAAGATTATTTCCTAAATTGTGATACCGTTGGGCTCGACTAATTAAATTGGTGGGAGTTTGATTATGAACTAATTGTGGGGTATTCGACAGGCATTCATTATAACAGTTATTTATCAAAAATTCAATATCTGGAATCTCTTGATCCCAATCCTTTTGATCGGAATAGACCCGGGATCGTAAATGTCGGAGTATTTCCTTCATCTGTCGCTCAACCGGGTTAGATTGAGGGTTCCTCTTGGATGTTAGTCGTCCTTTAATTTTATTCCGCCTCAAATGCTGTTTCCATTTGAGACTTGTAAAGATTCTTCCCTGATCGGTGAGTATCTCCTTGGGTTTTTCCTCGGTGTCCAGATATTGCTGTAGGGCTCGAAGAGCCTCCTTGGTGTTTTGCTTGGCAAGTAGGAATAACCTAACGTACTTAGTGTAGTTATCCAAGAAGACTAACACAAACCGATTACCTCTGGTTGTTCGAGGTAAGGGCCCTAATACATCCGCTGATATTAATTCCCCTTTTGAAGGACTGATGACATTCAAGGGTTTCCCAGTTAAATTTTGATTCGGATACTTTGAACGTTGACAATTCTCGCAACCTTGGATTACCTTCTGGATGTCGCTATACATTCCCTTCCAGTAAAATTCACGGCTAATGGCCTGGTAGGTTTTCCTCACACCATAGTGACCAATGATTTTATGAAATTCTTGGATTATTGGCAATCTCAATTCACAACTCAAATACAAATATTTGACCCTAGGGTCGATGACATCGGTCTTCACCAACAAATCGTTGTATACTTGAAGTTGTTTGTAAGTTCTACCATCCCTTATTTCCAATATAATCCGATGAAGATTAGGGTCGTTTCTCTGCCAATATCGAATACTTTCCAATCTTTGTTCCAGATCCGGATTCAATGCACGGAAACCGATAGGTGCTATCAAAAATTCGGTCTTACTTTTCTGCTTAACTTGTCCCATTCGACTCAAATAATCTGCCAACTGGTTCCTCTCTCCCTGGATATATTGCACCTCGAAGTCATATTCTTGTAACTTCATCACCCATCTTGTTAGACGTTGGTTGATGAAGTTAGCGGACTTGAGGTAAGTAAGCGCCTGGTGGTCGGTCTTAATAATGAACGGTCTGCCTAATAGCCATATGTTATATTTTTTTAACATGAAAATTATAGCTAGACATTCAATTTCAGTTGTTGTGTATAACTGTTCATGCTCGTTCAGGGTACGACTGGCGAATGTTATCACTCGTTCGTACCCTTCTGAGTCCTGTTGGCAAATAGCGCCCCCAATTCCCTTTTGACTGCCATCCGTGTAGACTATGAGTGGTTGTTGAAAATTTAGGTTGGTTAGTTCCATTTCGGTAATTAGTTGTTCTTTGACTTCGGATAATCGCCTCTCATGATAATCTTCCCATGACCAGGCGACTCCCTTTTTTAATAACTGGTAAAATGGGTGCATTAGGGTTGAATAGTTTGGTATAAAATTCCGGTAGTAACCGACTGCCCCCAAAAACCCTTTCAGTTGTGTTTTGTTTTTCGGTGCAGGCCATTTCTTTAATTCGTTGACTAGTTCGGTTGCCATTTTAATCCCCTTTTCTCCAATAACATGCCCTAAGAATGTTATTTCACTAACAGCAAACTGGCTTTTATTGATGCTCAAAGTGGCACCGTTTTCCTGTAGCCGAAATAGTACTCTGTCTAAGTGTTCTAGATGTTCTTCAAAGTTGTTAGAATAGATCAAGATATCATCTACATAGTATACCACATATGAGTGGAATTCTTCACCTAGAATAAAAGACAGGGCCCTGGTGAAAGAGGCGACACTGGTGGCTAGTCCAAACGGCAGCACATTGAAAAGGTACGTCTGATTCCGAAATTGAAAGGCTGTGAATTTCCTACTATCTGGATGGAGGGTAATCTGCCAATATGAAGCGGTTAAATCTATAGCCGAAAATACCCTGGCCATCCTTTCGGGCTGGTGTAAAATCTCGTTTGGTGGTGGTGGACACTCCAAGTCCTTTTCCATTTTTTGGTTAAGTTCGCGAGCATCTAGGCACAATCGGATCCCGCTGTTCTTTTTTTAACTACGACTAAGGGGAGCGAGTATTCACTGTGGCCTCTGGAGATAACACCCCATTGTTCCCATTTCCTGAGTTCGCTACTCACTTGTTCGCGATAGATGTAAGGTATGGGGTATTGTTTCACCCGGATCGGTTGTTCATCTTTCATAATGATTTGATGTTGATAATCCTTTATTCGACCGGGTTGCTCGGAGAAAATGGCCTCATATTTGTTTACCAATTGTGTTAATTGGGCCTTTTGTTCCCGGCTAAGAGGCAATTGATTGGGCACGTTTTGATTGAATACTATCGCAACTATTTTGGTTGCTTCCTCTACACTGTCGTTTGTCATAGGATACTCTTGACCTGTTATAATTATTCCTTTATTAACACCGGTATCGATTACAACCCCGAAATGACTGCACCAGTCTATACCCAGTATACAGTCTATTGGTAATTGTTCTGCGATCAGGAAATTCCACTCGAATTGATGATTACCATATTGGAAGCGTAGTCGGGCCTGCCGATTGACCTTTTGTGTTCTATTATCGCCGATTACCCCTTTCAATATGCAAGTTATCGACGGTAGGATACCGACTATTTCTTCCGCTGTTAGCTGTCCTTTAATTATTGCTCCCTTTATTAAAGATATTTCACTGCCCGTATCGACTAAAGCCCAGATTGTTCGGTGTTTTCCTTGTAACGGTAACCAGATACAATTTGGGGCTGGATGTTCCTTTTCATCAGGTGTTACTCGATATGTTGTTGCGGTCAGTCGGGAGATCGGTAAACCTTCCTCACTTTTGTTCAATCGGCGTTTTTTTTTTGTCTAATGATTGTTTGCTCCGTCTCGATGAACTCATCCTCTTCCGAGGATGAGTTTTGCCCGATTGCCTCGATTTTTTCCGGTCGCTTCCTTTTCAGTATAATTCGTACCCTTTCCGATTCCGTTGGTGGGATCGTCATACTGTAGGTCGCTTCCTTCGGATTTTCTAGGATTCTGGTGTCCTTCGGAGGTCGATCTGACATGGCTACCGTTTCGTGCACGGTTACTTTGGTAACCTCAGGTGGTCGAGGCTCCCTTGTTTCTGTTGGCTTCTTCCTTCTCTCTGGTTTTGTCGATCTTCCAGTTGTGGGTTCTATCACTCTTTCCCTTTGCCCACTTTGGCTAGTTGTTACCCGGGTTTCAGTGGTGGCCCTAAATTGGGTCTTTTTAATTTCCACTTCCCGGCTATCTCTATCATATTTTGTCGTCTCTTTTGTAGTTTGTTTATTTTCAACAATCCGTTTCATTATTTTCCCTTGTTCCTCTTCGTTCTTTTGGAAAGTGGCGGCTATTAACGGTTCTGCAAATGTTGTTATCTTCCCCGTTAATAGGCCTCCTTTTTGTTTCTTCGGTGTTCTCTCAAAGGGAAAGGATTGTTGTTCTTGTTTGCTCCAGTTGTTCTTCTCTCTTTTCCCATACTGTGATTGCTATGGTGGTGGGTTACTTGTACCACTTTGTCTTTGGTGGTCAGGAATTGTATTCCGATTAGGGTTACGTTGGTTAAAGTGATTCCCTGGTACCGCATTCCGGTTCGGATTTCGTCTATTAAAGTTGTTGACATTGCGGTGGTCATTCGAGGCAATGTTGAAATTGAGCCGCTCTATCGGTTTTCGGGAGTCGGTCTCTATGAGCACTTGTTCCATTGCCTGACGGTTTCCCGCTGCGGCTAGATACATGTACTCTTCTGGGAAGTGCTTTATCAATTTTAAGAGCACTTCACTCTCTTTCAATTCATATAAGGTGAAATATTTGGCCCACCGTAGCCATCGGTAGAAATGCTGTATTCTCGACTCTCCGTGCCTGGCTTGAAAGCCTGATCCGCAGAGTCGAGCCAGCATCTCCCCCTGGGCGGTGGCGCTCCAATATTCATTCATAAAAGCTGTTTTTAGTTCTTGGATGGTTTGAACCTGGTAATGGTGTGCTCTATGCCATTCCAAGGCCTCGCTGGTGAGGCATAGTTGAAAGAAAAAGATTTTCTCTGTTTCCGAGAACATGGCATGCTGTATAGTTTCTTCATAATGCTCCCATGCCTCTTTTGGATGGGTGACCCAATCCTTGTGCCCCCAATAATGTTTCCGCATATTCAGCCGGGTCTTCAATTCCGTTACCGTTTGAATAGAATAGCCCATTGGGCTCGTTAGTGTCCTGATGTTCGGGACTTTTTGATTCATCTCTTCTTTCATCGTCTGAATTTGCCCTTGTAATGCTTGGTTGTATTCCTGTGTAGAGTCTTTCAGTTGTTCCACCTTATTATTTATAGTGGCGACTTCTACTTGATTTTCTTGCTGGGCCTTTATTAAATGTTGTTCTATTGTCGCGGTTCTATTTAGGACTAGTTCTTGGACCTCCTTTATTGCTTGGTCCTTGTCCAAATTGTTTTGCCGACATCTTTCGTCTAGATAAAGATCTTGTTGTTTCAGTTTTTCGATTTCGATTCGGTGTTCGGAATCGATTTTTTTAACCTGGCTCTTTACTTCCTTCACTTCTGTTTGTATTTTGTTTTGTTCTTCAGTCAACCGTATGACCGTAGTTTCAACCTTTCTTATTTCTTGTAGCTGACTATTCAGTTTGCCTCCTATGGTTCGAAAGTTATCGTTCATGGCTTGAAAATTCATCTCGTTTGTTTCGCTTTGTTGTTGAAACTTTTCATCTTGTTGTTGGAACTTCTCATTCACGGTTCGAAAGTTTTCTTTTATATCTTGAAAATTCGTTTCGCATGTTTTATTTTGTTGTTGCAATGCTTGAGTTTGTTGTTGCATCATTTGTAATAATTGTTGCATACCTCCTGGCGCCATTTGTTCACTGTTTGGTGGGATATGCACATTTCTGTTTTCTTGTGCCGAATCTCCTGCCATTTGAATTGAATTTTCTTGTTCAGGCGGTTCCTCTTGGTCGTTTAACTTTAGCTGGTCTTTCACAGCTATTGATAGGCTGGTTATTGCCGTTCCTTCTTCTGGATCTAATTGTTGTATGTTTTCTTCCCCTTCTTCTTGATATTCCTCCTCCAGGTCTATTTCCTCACTCTCATCTTTTGACTCTTCCGGTGTATATGGGACTTCTTTTGATTCCCGATATTGTAAATTTTCTTTCTCCATTTTTTCTTGGTTGTCTGTCATTTCGTTATTTGCTAGTTCTAATTTGCCTACTATGCAATTTCTTGCCTGCTGGCTTAATCCCAGCTATCCTACACCAAATGTGACAAATTGGACTTACAAAACTTAAATAATTAAGTTTTGTTTCGCCCGATTTGCGCTCTAACTTACCAATTGCCACACTCTCCCTCAATATTGACTATTCGACAATATTGAGCAAGTTGTAGCAACTGATTAGTTTACGAGCAGATGTAACTCAGGGAGAGTATCGAAAAATATAAAGACAAGATTAGTCCTCTAAAAGGGCTAATCTTATTAAAGTCGCAATGCTGAAATTTAAGGTGGTAAATTGGTGATCTGCTTCGCTAAGTGTTACGACTTTAATCGCCTAAGATGTTGTTTCCCGACCTGACCTACTCGCTGGTTAACCTTCCTATTGGATGTGAGGATACTATGCCTGAAATAACTTAAGCTATAATCCGGTTGTTGTTGTTGTTGCAAAGAAGCGATAAGATAAACACCGCAATAATTCAAAAAAAATCGCCTGAATGAGAGTGACAAAATTACCTGCGATCGGATGCTGAAAGAAAAGCTTAATTGTAATGGACTCTGGTTTATTTCAAAAAAACAAATTCAAATGAGTTAATTAAAATTTATGAAATTAGTTTTATTGATATTACTAAAAAGGTTTCTTTTGTTTGTTTATAATTAATAGCATTTAATTTCTTTTCGTGAAATTAATAAATTACACAAAAGGTTAATCTTGATGAAATTACGATAAATTGATTTGTTTGTTATAATTGAGTTGTATTTAATTTTTCTTAAATAAAAAAACTTAGTTTGAAATTAATAATAAAATTTAAAGTTCAAATTTCTTCTATTAAGTTTTGACAATTTTAATACAATGATTATTTATTTTACTTCTAATTTTTATATCAACAAATTCGAATTACTTATTTTTGTTTATAAACAAATATTATCAAGTGTTTTATATTTATCAAATTTAATAAATTATAATGACTTATTTCTTTTAATTAGACTTATTATTTACTTGTTATGTTTATTTATATTTTAATTTAATTTACAACAATTCAGGTTCATATATTTGGCTTATTATTATTAATTATTATTGGTTTGTTTAACTAAAGAAACATAAAATATATTGGTCATCTGACTTGATTTGTTGTTTTCAAGTTCCGAGAAATTTGATTCTAATGTTTACTTATTATATTAAAAAGAAATGATTTTTATTTTATTTATTTTTTTTTTCTTTATATAATTAATTTTATATCAATAAAATTAGCTGAAATAGGCTGGTCGCCCCAAACACATGTGGGAAATTAATTTATCCCCTTTAATAAGGGTAGGTTATTTAAATATTAAGTTACTTTATTATTAATATTTTTTATGGAAAATATAAATTAAATTATTTTTAAAATTTGAATATCTCTTAGATACAGATGTGGTTTTGGCTCCTTCAAGATTTCCGGGTCATCCGTCTGTCCCATGCGTGATTGTGACTATATTTCCAATCTAGCTAGTCAGCTGATTAGAGGAGAGCTTCCTTATCCCTCTTCAGGGGAACCGGGCACTTCACTGAAATCAAATGTTCAAGAGTGGGCGGTATCAGTGACGCTAGTTTATAATTACTATTTAGCAATCCGCTGGTTAATTAGATCAGATACCCTAGATTATTAATGTGGGACGCCATTTTGACTCTGTTCTAGGATTTCAAGAAAATTTATATTAATTAAATTGATAGAAAATTTACTGAATTTAAATTATTGATTAATTATATAAAATTAATTCTGTGTTTTGGCTCGATACCCATTCAAACTAATATATTGTGTTCATATTTACTTTTATCTTTATTTAAAGCTACTTCCGGAAACCAACATAATTGTATTAATTTCTTTAATTATACCTCCAATTATAGGCTATTCATTAACATATCATTTACAACTTAATAATTAATTTCAAATGGATTATTGACGTGAACCTGGTAAATTGTTGATTTTATTCAATCCGACTCTAGGCTTACTTATGGTAAGTTAGTACCTTAGGGTCAAGATTGTGCTCTCTGCCTATTATAATTTAATAGTTAATTAAGTTCATTCATCAAAGAATGTACCAAGTACTTATCTATTCGAATCACTGCATCTGGAACCACTGAACAGCACTTCCACGCGACCGGCAGGCTTGAATTTTGGATAACTCCCAGATCACAGCTATTTTCTTGAAAATATCAATCGCACATGATATAGAATCACAAGATGTTTTCACTGAACACTTGATATTACAATAAAACGTTAGATTGTTCCAGATATACTTGGATTTTTAACTATCACAGATGGGGTTTTGATTAGGTCAGTAATCCACGTGCGTCTCGGATCAAGGTCGTAGGCCAAAGAGGACGAGTTCATTTTCAGGGCAGTCTACTTGCACGCTACCTGGGTGACCTAATTACCCAATTAGCCGTTGATGGCGGCACAAATCAGTCTTAGATTTTAATTAGTACTTGTTTCCCAATAGATGTCCATCAAGTTCACTTTTCGATATAAATTCAAATAATAAATCATATGTCACTTTGAATTGTCATTCAAAAAAATAAAAAAATTTTACAATTATACAAATTAATTAATAATAAAGCCTGTTTCGTCACAATATATTATTTATTTGTTTGAACAATTGGCATTTACTGGGGTTTCCGCAGTAATCTTCATTAGCTAATAAATGTGAAAATATTTTTATAATAATCATAAGAATAATAGAAACCAGGGATTATTTTATTCGAGATCAACGACCGACCACATCTAATGTGTATTCCAAACAAACTTTCCACTTACATTGAAATGGTGCCAAAGTCTTTAGATTTATGGTTGGTATATAAATTACTCTGTTGAAAAGTTTTTATATATTTATTTATTTTAAAGTAAAAAATGTGATATGATGCCAATGTCTTTAATTTGAAGAAAGATTTTATATTTTAAGGATATTTTTTACACGTTTCGAAACATCGATATAATTAAATAAAATTATTTATTAAAGAATCTAAAATTCGTCGCAAAATGTTTGAAATTATTCCATGAAATTGTATAATAATTACTTTTTATTTATGAATCAACATGAACTCTTAATGTGTAAGGTCAGTCATATCAAGAGATATATTATATGAAAATTTATAAAAAATATATATAAACATATTTTGAAATTTTTACTACAGGTCATTTATTAAAAATTATTATTAACCGACTTTGAAAAAAGAAAGAGGTTATCAATTCAACAGAATGTCTGTTTTTTGTGTTTGAACATTTATTTCTCTTTACCATGTGGACCGATTTCGATGATTTTTTGAATTGGGTTCAGTCTAGTTCCCGAGTGGTCCCGTTTTTTTTTCATTGGTATTGGATGTTTTTTGTTATGTATGTTTACGCATTACTTCTTTGTTTATGGACCCATTTCAATAATTCTTCTTTTATTGAAAAGGGGTGCCTTAGGGGTGGTCCCACATTAATTTGGTCAAGTTCTGATGATGTTCGTTCGTTGATTTCTCTTTACCATGTGGACCGATTTCGATGATTTTTTTGCATTGGGTTCAGTATAGTTGTCGATTGGTCCGTATAAATTTCATTGGTATTGGACCTTTTTTGTTATGTATGTTCACGCATAACTTCTTTGTTTATTAAAAAAACCGGCTTCAAAAAATAAATGCAACAACTAAAATAATAAGAACTCAAAAATAAAATAAAATGCACTAAAAGGTTTAAAATAATTATCTAATTTAGATACAACTAAACAATGAAATTGTTACATGAAATCACTTTTTGAAGTCGGTGCCAAACAAACTATATAAGCGAGCTTACGCGATGCTATCTTCTTTCACGCCAAACGTACTAAGTAAGATCCATCGAGTGAGATTCATAAAATGTATATGTTTGGCACCGACTTCAAAAAGTGATTTCATGTAACAATTTCATCGTTTAGTTGTAACTAAATTAGATAATTATTTTATACCTTTTAGTGCATTTTATTTTATTTTTGAGTTCTTATTATTTTAGTTGTTGTAGTTGTTGCATTAAATTTTTTTGAAGTCAGTTTTTTTGTTGTTGTTGTATGAACTCGGGAACAAAGCTCATTTATGGTCAGATCCTAAGTGATTTTTGTTTATGTGTGTGTAAATTGGTGCTTAGATCAGGTTACAGCTGGTCAAATTTTAGTAGTGAGCTGGGTTTGAACCCACTCTTCCTGATCCATAGGCAAGAACTCTAATCACACTGCTAGCATGGCCCCCAATTAGCATATTTAAGTGTACAAAATTTAACAAATCGAGATCTGAATTGACTAACAATTATATCTATCATTTAATTGAAAAGTTTTTATTTTGCCGAGAGTAGCAGAGTTGTTGATTCATAAAGAGAAACAAAGAGGTTCTCCTCTGCCTGATAAATCATACACACTAATATATCAAATATATATTTGTATATATATTATTTATTTGTTTGAGACTATAGTTTCGAAGGTTTCGTCAGTCTTTTTTAATTATAAATATTATTTTTCAAGAGGTCAGTATATCGCATGGATATTGAAATTTTTTTGTTCTTCCTTAGTTTATTTGCATCAAGCAGAGGACAACTTCTTTGTTTCTCTTCATGGATAGCTATCATTATTTGAAGATGGGCTTAAGCTAAGTTGGGAAAATTATATATATTTTAATTTCATCTTGAATGAACCAACCAGAAAGGATAAAAATTAGAGACACTTGCATTAAAGTATTAAAGGATATCTCAAAGACTCGAATTCCAACCTTTAAATCATTCACTTTATTTACTTCTACTCTTTATGTGAGTTTTCGTAAAAGGACTTTACAATTTGCGAATGTAATGCACAGACGAAACACTTGCTCCATGTGGGATTGCTTAAAAAATGTTCATAGCTATTGTAGACAGCGTCCAATTCGTCTTTTGAGTTACTGAGTAATGTAAGAGTATGAATTGTAATTTTATAAGGGAGATACTTACTAGTTTTTTAATCACGAGCAATTATCTTAATTGTCTCAAAAAATCAAATCTACTTCTCTCGACTAATTAATTGATGCAATAAATAGATCTTTGCTCTTCTTCATAAACTTTTCCGCGGACGACCATTCCTTTGAATTTACTATAATTCATTTCCTTTGGAAAATATGCAAACTAAAATACGAAGTATAAGTTTCAAAAACGATTATTATAATTGGGTGTTTCATTGATGAATTTACAATAATATAATTGAACAAGGAAGCTATTAAGGTGAAAGTATACAAGTTTATTCAGTTTAAGGGCCGATTTATCCATCTTCGGTTAAACTTGTTAAAGGTCAACTTTTTAAGAGTCAAACTAATTGTCAGACTGAGATTATTTTTGGCTCTAACTTTAAGTGGTTAAACACACTTCTGACGACTACCCGATTTGACTACATTAGTGATAATCTGATAATATTTGCCAAGATAAAATATCAAGAGTTCTCTTTACACAAAGAATCCAATCATATTATCTATGAGAAAATTATCCACTAATTGAATGGTCTTGCTTCACTCATAAATACATTAAACAAGATTTAGTACCAGGCAAAGATATCGGACTAGAGACAAACAAATCTGGTCTTAAATGTTTTAACTCAGGTGCTCAATTTAAAATTTCAGAATTAGTGCTCTAAATTAGAATGGAATGTGAGAAAGTTCACAGACATTATTTATTTTCTTTTCTAATCTTCAATTAAAGTTTGACAACGGATTCAAAAAAATATTTTTGAAGGAAAAAGGCAAGGTAAGTGACCGAGACGAGGTCGATTCCTTTCAAGTTTGGTGGACCAAATAAAACATCTGACTTCTAGTAGCCCTTCAATGAAACATTTTAGGGCATTGGACCGGGCTGAATGGAAAAATATTCTTAGCCGTTCCTTACTGTTGGCCAGGAGATCTCATGAAACTAGGAAGAGGAAGAAGAAAACTCGCTGCGCTGATTCGCACAACAAATTATCGGTTAAAATACACCCTTGAGACCTTGTGGATTAAATAGCAATAAAAAATCATCTATATATCACTGCTTATCATTTTTACTTGATAACTTTGTAAGTCTATAGAAACATTCTTACTAACCAACTAGATAACATGAAGTCCGGGGTCATGGTTAAATGTCGAGTTTACGGATCAATTGTTTTTTGTAATCCGGAAAAATTCAACTTTAGAGGTATTTTCCAGCCTTTCTTTTCTTAAACATTATGTGTTATTGAAGGGTATTAGAATCGTTTAGAAAAAAATTGATTTTCCTTATATTTAAATTTCTATTTAAACTCAGAAAAGTATCTAATAGATTAAAAAAAGTCCCGCGTCGTGTATGAAAATATCTGAAACATAAAGAAAAATCAGGTACTTTGATTTTTTGTATGTCTTCTATGTATCTGACTGTCTGGATTCCGATACACACTATTTCATGAAGGGAAAGTCGTAGAAAGTCCGTTTTTGTGCCGAAAAAGAAGGGATGATAAGATTTTAGAATCATCAAGTAGAGGACAACCTCTTTATTTCTCTTTATGATTCAACAAAACTGCTACCCTTGGGAAAATAAAATTTTTTCAATTAGATTTTAGAATCTCTATCTTTGGAACTACCTGTTTAAAAATACAGAAAACATCATTTTTGAATGATTTTTAACCGACTTCAAAAAAGGAGGAGGTTCTCTATTCGACTGATTTTTTTTTTTGTTGTTGTTTATGTTACCTCATATCTCCGCCAATTGGGAACCGATTTTTTTAAAAAAAAAATTTGCATTGGGTTCAGTCTAGCTTCCGATTGGTCCCGTTTTTTTTTCATTGGTATTAGACCTTTTTTGTTAGGTTTGTTTGGGCCAAACTTCTTTGTTTATGAACCGATTTCTATTATTCTTTTTTTATTGGAAAGGGGGTATCTTAGGGATAGTGCCATATTAATTTAGTCAAGTTCTGATGATATGATCAACGACGAAATAACGTAAATCTCCAATTCTTATGAGCAAGTAATCGAAATTATGATAAATAAAATCTTTTATAAAGGTATTATATTAAAATTAAATTAGGTTGGAGTTGGTGGTGTTTCACAAGGAGAAAAATTAAAATACAAATATTTTTTAGTTTACTCTATATATTTCGATATATTCGTGAAACACCACCAACTCCAACATAATTTAATTTTAACAATGTTTCCCTATAAACCAACACCGCGTTCCCTAAATTGTATTTATATTAAGCCACTATTAATAACATCACTAAAAAGAGAAAAATAAAAATAATTTTTATAAAAAAAAATAAAACCGACTTCAAAAAACTTAAATGCAACAAATAAAATAATAATAAGTTAAAAATAAAATAAAATCCACTAAAAGTTATAAAATAATTATCTTATTTAGTTACAACTAAACGACCAAATATTAACATGAAATTACTTTTTGAAGTCGGTGCCAAACATATACCTTTTATGAATCGCACTCGATGGATCTTACTTAGTACGTTTGGCGGGTACGCTCGCTTATAGGCATAGTTTGTTTGGCACCGACTTCAAAAAGAAATTTCATGTTAATATTTCGTCGTTTAGTTGTTACTAAATAAGATAATAATTATTTTATACCTTTTAGTGTATTTTATTTGTAGAATTTAATTTTTTGAAGTCAGTTTTATTTTTATTTTATTCAATGCGAAGCATGGGGAAAGTATTGTAATCGGTCTCGCGGCAAGCGCGACTTCAAATGGTCCTCAGGTAAAGACTACGGAACCCATGAACTCAATTAAAGTCACAAATTGTAGTATCCAATTAGGTTGAATTTTAGCACGTGACGGTTTTGCAAAAAATTACATGCGGTCTCGCCGAGAGGCCAAAAAGTGCGATTTTTTCATTTAATGCGTGCGGATGTTATCGTTTTTTTGACCCACGATTTTTTCCACACCGTTGCACCAATTGAAATGAACTTGAAAACCTAACATTAGTTTAACAAAATGAAGCGCTGATTAGTTTTTGGTACATATCGGCCGACAAACATTAGTACTTTATTTCAGTACTTTTTTAGTTTTTTCTAAATATCTTGAAAATGACTTAACCAATTTTAATGAAATTTAATATCCTAATTAAGTACCTTGGGGACTACAAAAAAGGTTAAATAAAATTTTTAGTAAAATTATATTTTAAAGTACTTTACTCTAGAGTAAGATAGGACTTTTTTAAAATACATTTTTTTAAATTCATTAAAATTTATTCATTTGATCGTTTTAATATAGCTCATTTCACCTTGCTTAAGTAAGAATGGATATGCTTCTCTCTGAGAAATACTAAAAATTTGGGAGGACATTTTATAAGTAACCATAGCAACTGCGTTGTTTTCTTATCCGTTACCTTTCCTGAAGACATAGATGAATCGACTTTAAATCAAAAATAGCGATTGATTCTCATCTAGTACTTGAGGAATAACTATTCTATATTGAATTTTTGAAGTTTCGGTTTTTATTGGTAACCATTGCTGAAGACATAGAGGAATCGAGTTAAAATCAAAAATAGCGATTGATTCTCATCTAGTACATGAGGAATAACCATACTATATTGGATTTTTGTTAAAATTCTATACTGGATTTTTGCCGTTTCTGTTTTTATTGGTAACCATTGCTGAAGACATAGAGGAATCAACTTAAAATCAAAAATAGCGATCGATTCTCATCTACTACTTGAGTTGTTTACCAAAAAGAATTTGGTCTTTTTGATTTTTAAGCCGATTCTTCCAGGTTTTTCAGTAGAGGTTGCCATTAATAGTCAAAAACATCAAAAATGGAATGCAATAAAAATACTTTCATTCTGAAACTTTTGGGTCCAGGCACGTTATAAATTCACATGAAGCTAAAAAATTTATATTTTTGACAAGGCTTGGTTCGATCACATATGTGTACCGCATTTTGTGTATAACTCCTAATTGCCTGAAGATGAGCAAATAAAATTCAGGCCGAAACGTCTTATTAAATGTGTTTTATTGAACCCAGTGATTCCATCTTTTGCTGATACCTCCTCCTTCATCTAGTAAAAATACTTAAGCCCAAAATCCTGAGAGAGAGAGAGAATAAAAAACTAAAAAAAAAACTTTCTTTTTTTTATTATTCAGTCATTACAATCTGATCAATAAAAGAAGATCAATGAGTAATTTATTTCTTATTTAATAGTACACTCTCTAAAACTAGGTTTTACTCTCTAGTAGCCCTGTGTTCTCAATATCTACACTACACTAGGTTTTATTATTATTTCACTTGTTTAGCTATTAGGTTTTCTTCTTTTGAGTCTTCTTTTCATATTAAAAAAAAAACTAAAAATTAAATATAATAATAATATTAAAAAATAGCATAATATAAATATACCTATATATCTAACACTCACCAAAAAATTCATTAAAAGTCTACATAAAAAATTGTAAGCTCAATAAATACCTATGTATCTGGAGTGTGTTTTTTTAAGGGGATAAACTTTTCGGCCTTTTTATACAAATAACATTTACGGCTAATGATGTTTTACTTCCTTCGTGAGCTTATGTGGATGAGGCTAACACATATTAATATTTTCTTTTTCATATAAATTTACGTTACTGGGATGTCGGTTTGGCCAAGTGGCGGGAGAGTCCTTGTTACGAATCAGCTAGCCTAAATGGTTCAAGCCAGGCATATCTCAAAGGTTTGATAGTCTGTAATCTGACCCCTAGACCAATTTACACGCACTCACAAGCACACATAAACTCATTCATATGAAATTGTATATCTTCACTTATGATCTAGCTAAATGTGCATTGTTCCTGATGCGATACAAAAAAAAATTAAGTTATCCTTCTCGCTCATCCGGTGCAAGAATGACGCAATTGCAAAATACACAATTATACAGTAAAGGCAAATAAAGATATATAAGATAGTCATTTTTTACATTTAATTAAGTTTATCAATCGTCTTTAGCGATTTTCTGGAGATTTAGACTTTAATTATCTTAACAGATTATATAAAGTGATAAATAGGACAGTAATTAATCCCATAAAATATAAATAAAAAAATGCAATTGCGTCATTCTTGCACCGGATGAGCGAATTATTTATTTTCATTATTATACCTGACGAATCAAGATTTTGCTGGTTTTATACATTTGGCTGATTCTGTCCATCAATTTTAAATTCTTTTATCATTCATAAATAGCAAAAACACAATTCACTTTCAGTTTTAATCGCATTATAAACATTCCTTTGTAAATATAAATATATATGCACTGAATTTTGTGAATGATGTTTACATATTTGAATTTTAATTTATAAAAAACGTATGGAGTTAGCCATGCAAATATATCGATCGTCGACAGGCTATTAAAATAAAATAAATATCAAAGATTAAATAAACTAGATGAATTTAATTAAATGCAAATTAACGTTAATCTAATCAAAAAGTAACGGACAATCTAACGAGACTATGGTAGGGAAGAGGGACGGGTGGAAAATTAATCTATATTGCTTCAAGAACCCCATTTCTTTTTGTCTACACACATTTCCTAATACATCGCTCATGCATCACGCAATTTTCAACTAATTTATTAAGTGTTCGACAAATTCATTATAAGTATACCAAGGGTGTTAGGGAAAACAAGTGCATCGCTTATCTTCCACCTCCACCCGAAATCTTTCTGAAATAAATAAAAAAAATAGTCGAGAGTAGTCATTTATTATTTGATTAGAAATTTAAAAGGACATAATTAAAAAAATCGTATAAGTGCTGAAATTTATCCTTTTGTTAAGTTCCTTGAATTTATTGTTTATTTTACCATGGCTAAATACAGTAATCGGGCATCGAGGGGTGAACCGCGATTGGAATTAGGTGTACACCGTCTTTGGAATTATTTGGAATTACTTTTGAATTCATTAGATAATCTATTGTCATCTATTGTCTTCTACTTGGAAATGAAAGTGGAAGTGGAAGTAAGTGTGCTTCACAAATCAAGAAGAAGTCATGAGATTAAACACTTTTCGAATGCGTATGCTCGATTTATTTCTAATTTAACTATAATAAGATAGTGTAAAATCGCTTATTTCACGTAAATGATCCTTTGATAAGTTTTGTTAATTTTTCTTCTCTGAACAGATATGCAGTAGTAGAAGTACTGGGTTCAGTTGATTCAGGAAAATTTTGAAATACCTAAATGTCGTTAATCCTGGGTGATTGTTAACACTGTCATTTTTTATAACAAAATGGCAAAAAGAGGCTGTACACCACTCCAAGTAGGTTTCTATGATAACCACGAGTAAATGGCAAGATATTGTAGCTTCTAAGGGCCGGTTGTATGTCGCAAAGTAAATGCTTTTTACCACTAACACAGGGTAGATAGTAAATGGAGGGATTGGGATGGCCAATCAGATGCCATGCACTGTCAGTGCCTGGCATCTGGTTGGCCATCCCAATTACCATCTACCCTGTGTTAGTGGTAAAAAGCATTTACTTTGCGTGCATACAACCGGCCCTAAATGTTCCGAGTTATCACCCAAAGCTACTAACACAAATTTTAAAATGTCTTGTTTCCCTGAATCTCCATATAGTAGTAAGTATAATAAATGAAAGAATAGATACTACAATGATTGACTTGATAAATCGCGAGAGCTAAACTATATTAATCATAATTAATTCGCTAGCCCTGGGGAAAGCTCTATGGTTCGATTTTTATTCAATTTGATAGCGAAGAAGTGTTGAGCATTCAGAAACAGCGTATTTCTAACAAATTAGGCTAGGCTTTAGGAAGGGATTATTGATTTCAATTCGTAAGTATGTATTCATTTTATTTTAATCAAAAATATCTTTTAAATGAATAAATGTATATTTTAATTTATTTCATTATACATTTTTATATATTTATTAACTAAATTATTTTATTTAATTATCTACTGATGTAATATAATAATTAAACATTACAAATTCATAC
Source organism: Forficula auricularia (assembly GCA_024734495.1). Taxonomy (NCBI): domain Eukaryota; kingdom Metazoa; phylum Arthropoda; class Insecta; order Dermaptera; family Forficulidae; genus Forficula; species Forficula auricularia. Next base: position 8,887,577 of record JALMQS010000030.1, on the reverse strand, counting down.
ACAATATTTCTCAAAAATATCTTTATGTTAATATAAGCTCGTAAATAAATTATTAATTATTGTCTAATTTACTATTGTGGGTTCAAAAGCAAAACACGAATAAATAAATAAAGTAAAATTAAGCTAGTGACATAACAAGTTCGTCTCATAGTATTTAAAATGAATTTAATTAAAAAGTTTCATTAAGAAAAGACACTGTCTGTTAAAATTTAATTTCTTCTAAAGCCTTTGTTAAGAAGTATTTTTATTTCTTTGAAAAATTAGCCTTTTGGAAAGTGAACCCATTGTCCTCTGGATGGTGTTGATTTCAAGATTTTCTGAGTAATGGCTTCATTTTGGACCATTTCTTTTTAATAAACCCATTGTTTAAAAGAAGCAGACGAAGTATTGAAAAACTAATTATTTTTTTTTCAAACAATATTAAAACATAAAAAGGTCGATGTACCTTTGTAATATGATTGACACAGTAAAGGTTAGGACCATACATTTTACTAAATGTGATCGCTTTTATGCTTGTGAATAAAAATTTTCTCCTAGCATAAGGGATGAATTTCCATTAGAGAAGACATTTTTTCGTAAGTGAAATTCGTCCCTTGAGTTTTTATCTAACAAATTATATTTTCTTTTGGAGACGCTCTGGTAAAATTAAATGGATCAATATTGTGATTATATAATCATATATGCATTCATTTTTAATTAAACATAATAAATGATAATTAAACATAATACCCGTTGATAATAACAAAAAGGTCATTTTTAATTAAACATAATAAATCATAATTAAACATAATATCCGTTGATAATAACAAAATAAGTCATTTTTGCCTTGATAAAGATTAAAATTTTAATCGAAACGTTGACAAAATAAAATTTATTTTCCTGGCTGCCTATCCTCATATTAAATTTTAAATAAATCGTTTATTATAATTTTCACAAATATGTAAGTATGTTAAGTAAATATTCATGAAAAATATATTGTGGAAGAATGTTTTCGAAAAATGCAAATCTTTTGGTTCTAGATTATTTATCAAAACATTATGTTCCGACAGAGTTATCTCTTTGATTGAAATTATTCGCCGTTCTTGTAGAGAATCAAGATCAAACCTCTTCAAATATTACCATCAAACCATCAAACATGTTTATAGGAAACTTTTCTTTAAGAATTAAATAAAAAAATAATAATAAATTACAAAGATAAACAAAGAGGTTGTCCTCTGCTTGATGCAAATAAACATACACACATATATATCGAGATGATATATCTGTATATGAATTATTTATTTGTTTGAGACTATAGTTTCGAAGACTTGGTCTTCATCATCAGTCTTTCTTCAATTATAAATGTTTTTCATGGAGTCAATATCATATGGATATTGAAAACTTGGTGTTCCTTCGTCAATGGTGGTCGGCTAGGAACCAAGCAGAGGACAACCTCTTTGTTTATCTTTGTGAATCAACAACTCTGCTACTCTCGGCAAAACAAAAACTTTTCAATTAAATAATAAATTAAATAAAAAATGAGAATGAAACAAGAAATATTTACAAATGGCAAAAAACGCAATTTTTTTTCTTTTTCTAATAAATACAATTAGATTTGTTGATTCTTATATTGAAGATAAACTTATTCTTTTATTTTTGGAATATTAAATAAAAAATTTATTCAATCAAGTTTTTCAACTTTAAAACCGCATATTTATTTTTTGCCATTAATAATAAACAAAAGTTAATTTGTTTATTACAAACAAAAGTTAATTTCCGCTTCGTGGCGAATTTAGAAGTACTTAAAGTTGGAAAAAGTTTTAATATATGGGAAACAGTTTATAAGCAAATAATTTCTATCTAAAGAAAATCACGAAAGGTTGTCAAACACTAAATCCAAGGTGTTAGGGATAATTTTTATTACATATATCTCTTGGTCTTTAGGATTGAACACGAATGCCAAAAATGCAATCCGGACACTTGACTTAACTTCCAAGGCGAAACCAGATCTGGCAATCAGGGTGCGGAAAAAGTTCATACATTTATTTTACATATTTTAACAGGCTCTAACTAACACATAATACAACAAAACAACAGACTCAAAAACAAAAATAAAACTTTATTAAGACAAAAACAATAAATTTAAGCAAAAAATACAAGAAATGTTCGAAATTGCTCCTATTGGCTTCAAATATTTTTTCGTTTTGTTAAAGTACATGGAAATTGTGAGACCAAAATAAAACATTCAAAATAACAGAACTGTAGTTTCATTTATTAAGCTGTGTGACCTATTCTACATGCCATGTAGCCTTGATACAGCATATTTAAAAACTCAATAATGGTAATCATTTTTGATAACACTTATATTTTATTGGGTTTTGTGAGATCAGATCTCCATCACTGTCCTGCTGGGGTTAAATATAGATTTGGTCAGTATTGTCAGTCATTTATTCTGATATAAATATAAATTTGTCTCATTTTGATTTATATTATTTTTTTACTGTCAGATTATTTCCCTAATCTTATCTATTATTCATCTCTATGATTACTGCATTGTGTAATCAAGCTATTATTATATGAACGAATGTACTTCAGGATTTATCGATTGTCAAAATAACCAACCCTTGTGGCAAATGCATTGAGCTGATGTTGAAAGAGTGATTTCAAGGATGTGACTGGGATTCTGATCAAAGGATTAAAAAGTGATTTGGATTGATGATCAGTCAGACAGACCCTATTCTTGTTGATTTTATTTCGGGCGAATCGTTTTTCTCTCTCCTCATTCTATGTTCAAACAGTGAAATATATATATGTATAGCTGTTTTAGAGTCAATAAATAAGAAATTACTTGAACAACCACAATCATTAAATAATGAAAATCGGATAATTTGTATACCTACTTACTAAAGGCCTATACATTTATAAGAATTTTAGACGCTGGATATATTTTTAGCTACCTTGGATCTTTAATGTACTATAAACTATAATATTTAAAATGAATTTTAAAAAAGCCAAAATGTCAATAAATATTAAGTTGCTGGAACCACCCTACTAATCTAATTTAGATTCAAAATTCGATAACTCGCCTAATGGTACTTTACACAATATATTTAAGCAAAGTATCATTTTTTTAGTGGCTTAGTTGATCAAGTCATTCTAACCATTTGATTTTTTTACCGACTAATCGTTAAGGCAATTTTATTTCTAAAACCATGTCAAGTGTTAATAAATATAGATGGAATCACTAAGTCATCCATCATTTGAAGTGTCAAAACTAGAGTGATCTTATTTCATAAAGAAAAAATAGAATTTGAAAACAAGTGTACTCACAAGTACAAAATTTTCGTGTATTAAAAAAAAGATAATTCAAAAAGGACTACTCTAATATGAAGGAGACAATAAAAGAGTGTGTCTTCTGCTGGAGTTATAAATTTTATTTATAACGATTCCATTCCATTCATACATTAATTCCTGTGAATCAATTGTAATAGACTGATGAAGAGGGCAAATCCCTAGAAACTATAGTCTCGTTATAAATAAAATTTATAATTCCAGCAGAAGACACACTCTTTTATTGTCTCCTTCAATATATAAAAATTCTGCTACCCTCGACACAAAAACTTTAAATTTAATAAATGTGCATTTGTGCATGAAAATATTATAAAATACCTTCTAATTTTCGATTTTTCTATTCAAGTAGGATTGAGAATGCCTTGAAAAGTTTTTAATAAGTTCGAAGTGTTGGAAGAAAATTCATTGGAAATTTTAATATAGTAGGTATGTTTAACTCTGCCCTGAAGAAAGATCCGATATAGTCGACAGAAGGTTAAATAAAATTACAGCCAGAAGTTTTATTTAACAGCCTTCGGCTGGATAGTACATAGTATGATAAAGTAACATAACCCCATATTATTTTAGTTTAATAAACATTTTACTATAACTTTTAAGGAGTTAGATGTTGGTTCTAGGTGAAACATTTTGATATAATAATAAAACTTGAGCAAGATTCGAGGTAGGTTTCTCTGACTTTTGATGATGGGGTCACCCCCGAAAGATATCGAATTAAAAACTCAATTTTGTTTTATTTCTTTTTTTGTTAAACCTACTTCGCATCTTGCTCAAGCTTTATTATTAAACATTTTATTAATCAGATTAGTAAATGATTTAAATAATTTTTTTAGATTATCACTGCTTCACTCTATTCAAGGTTCAAGTTCTAGTCTATACATAGGGTGTATGAGAATATTTTAAATTATTTCTATATTTTTATCGAGTATTCATTTGACGACTAAAACATTGTCTAAAGACTTGGTATTAAATGCAAATGAACATAGGTATGAGTATATATTAAAATTTCAATTTTTAATATTGAATCAATCTGTGCCATTAATCAGTGTCAACTGTCCGTTGCTTGTCATATCTAATAATCCCTCCGGACTGGTCATTTTCAATTGGTTCTGGTGTCCGAGCTAAGAGGATATTCTAATTGAGTCAGAAATTTAAATTCTTTAAAATAATGATTGCCAACGTATATAGGATTAAAGAAAAGTGACGAGAATTATAAAATTATAAAATAAGCTTTAAAAACTACACCCACCCCAAGTTCTCGTAGCTTACTGGGTAGGTAGGTACTTAATATCACGATGCAACACCATATCGTTACACTCGCTACCTGAAGCCGACTTACTAATAAAGGTTTTAATTTGGACCTATGATTTTTCTCAATCCATTTAAACAAACTTAAATAAGTTTTTTTTTTTTTTTGATATTTTGAAGTTCACTTTAGGACGTGCCTTGGACGTCCGACAGTACGCATCTGTCACTTTGTGCTCCTCAACGATTCGTGAATATTTAACACTCACACTCAATCTTTTATTCTTAATTTGCACGAAAAACCCTCATAAATTTTTTCTTAATCCAGTGATATAAAAATATTATTTTTATTTTCATCCCCTCTAATTTAATTCGATCAATATATTATTCAATATAATATTAACATCTAGCTAAATCTACCAAGGGCACTTGCCGCCAACATCCCTTTTACCTAGCCAGTCAACCCAACTTTCCAGAAACCCATCATAAATCAGCCCCCGTCAATCTCCCTCCTTTCAAACAACACATATTTTCTCTTAAAATATTATCAAATAGATCTTTCTACTTCGATTTCTTAATTTTTCATTCGTACTTTCATTTTTTCATTTTTAAATATATACGTATATATATATTTTTAATAAACTTCGTTTTAATAATATTATTTATTTATTATTGCACGGTTTTTAAATACTAATTGTTCTAAAATAATTCTTTAATAATTTCAACTAATATCTTATTTTAATATCTATCTATCTATCTTCTGTTCCGAAAAAGACACATGCCCTGACAGGCCATTCACCCCACCCTACCCTAAACAAACAACCAAATTCAGCTTTTGACAACAACTGTTTCGCCCAAATATTTTCCATCCGATATACAAATATTATATCTGAACATTCCGATTTAAATATTTTATTTCCGAACATTCAATATTAAACTGTTTCAATTTCAAGTCATCTTACTTTTAATTTTAATTCTAATTCGTTTTCTCATTTTTTTCATTTCTAAAATACATAATATATATATTTTTAAATAAACTTCATTTTATTAATATTATATGTTCTATTATTACACAGTTTCTAAACATTAATTGTTCTATAATAAACTCAACTAATATCTTATTTTAAATCTTAAATATTACCTTAACTTTTTTCAATCGAATATTTTATTTCCGAACATTCAATATTAAACTGTTTCAATTTCAAGTCATCTTACTTTTAATTTTAATTCTAATTCGTTTTCTCATTTTTTTCATTTCTAAAATACATAATATATATATTTTTAAATAAACTTCATTTTATTAATATTATATGTTCTATTATTACACAGTTTCTAAACATTAATTGTTCTATAATAAACTCAACTAATATCTTATTTTAAATCTTAAATATTACCTTAACTTTTTTCAATCGAATTCTCATTATCTTTTTATTAATATCATTTTCTTATTATTGCACGGTCCTTAAATATTAATTGTTCTATAATAATTATATAATAATCTCTATACATAATAATCTTATAATTTAAAATATATCTATTATAAAATCTAGTATCTAAATTAATAACAAATAATTCTTCTCCCCACTAACAACATCAACTAGTTTTAATTAATTTAAGACTTAATCTAGCAATTTATTAAATAGCTCATAATTTTCCCCTTACTAACAATCAATCCAAGTGGTAGATTTAAACCTTTTCAAATCGCCCGGTGGAAAACCACTGTCCAATTTCTAAGAGCTCACTGATATTGAATATATTCAAAAATATATCCAAGTTCGGAGTTTTAATTGGTTTACCGGCTCTCTTATCTTTACTTTTCTTGTCACCCTTTTCATTTCCACCTCAAACTCTCCTTACTAATGACATCAATTAAAATCAATTTCTGCAACATTCGCGGTCTATCTCGCAATTCGAATTTACACGACGTATTTCAACATCTCGAACATGAAAAACCTGCTCTTTTAGGCCTATCCGAAACTATAATTGACGTAAATAAATCTAACTGTCGTGACTACCAATTCGAAAACTATACACTTCATTCAAAATTTCGAAAAAAAGGAGGGGTCTGCTGTTATATTAGAAAGGACATCCCTAGTAGGCGTTTAACTAATCTAGAATCCAATGAATTCGATGCCATATGGATCAAAATCACGTTAGGCCACTCAACTAAATTCTTCTGCATAATATATTTGCCCCCCAAAGACCCCAGATACAAACAATTTTTTGACTACCTCCTTGAGTGCCATTGCAATATCCTGAAAGAATTTCCATCTTCTGAAATATCTTTCCTAGGTGACTTTAACGTCCACAACAAAAATTGGCTAAAATTTTCTAGCCATAATTCCCCCGCAGGCTCCGACGCTGAAATCTTCTCAACGGCGTGTGGCCTCACACAAATTATTAACGGCCCCACAAGAATCCCAGACAAAGCCAATGAAAAATACAATCTTCTCGATCTTTTCATCACTTCCCACCCTTCGTCCTATGAAGCAAAAATTTCGGCCCCTTTAGGTAAATCTGACCACAATCTGATAAAAATTAAAACCTCCGCCAATTTACCAAAACCCCCGTCACCCCACTCCAACCCCAGAAAAATATGGCTAGTCGATAACGATAACATTAATTGGAATGACATGCGTAACTTTTTTGCCGCTTACCAGTGGAATGAACTCTGCATCAGAGATAAAAACGCTTCAGAATTCGCAGACGCCCTTAACGAGGCAATTCAAATAGGCTTAGAAACCTATATCCCCTCAAAATTGATTAAAGGGAACAAGGATTCTAAGCCTTGGTTTGGTAGACAATGCGCAGATTCCGTCCGTGAAAAAAACAAATATTTTCAGAAATGGCAACTTTCACAGCTAGAATGCGACCGAGTTGCATTTACCAAGTCGCGAAGCTCATGCAAAAAAATCATCTCTGAGGCAAAGAAATCATTCGACCAGAGGATAGCTGACCGTCTCGCATCTTGCCCCAATGGAAAACGGGCCTTTTTCTCGTTACACAAGGCAATAAATAGAAATTTCGCGTCCCCCTCACTTCCGCCCCTCTTTCACCCAAATGGTTCAGTAGCCACGACCCCCGCTGAAAAAGCCGAATCACTAGCATCCTATTTCGCAACTAACTCCACTTTAGATGACAAAGGGCTTAACCCGCCCACTTATACCCCCCAAACCAACCTCATGAACAAAATAATTTTCAGGCCCCAAATAATCATAAAAGCCATTAATAAATTAAATTCCAAATCCGCCGCAGGCCCGGATAACATCCCACCAATTCTCATTAAAAAATGCGCCCCTGAACTTGCCCATATCTTATCCAAGCTATTCCAACTCTCTTACGAGTCGGGCATATTCCCCAAAAGCTGGAAAATAGCCAGAGTCACACCTATTCCTAAAAAAGGAGACACATCTCAAATCTCTAATTACAGGCCTATCTCGATCACCTCTGTTCTTTCCAAATTAATGGAATTAGTCATAAACCAACACGTCCTTCATCACTTAGAAAACAATAAATTAATTCACGATAGGCAATATGGATTCAGACAAAATCGTTCCACAGGCGACATCTTAACCTATGTCACCCACACCTTCAACAATACTCTAGAGGCCGGAAAAGAAACCCTCGCTGTAGCCCTTGATATCTCCAAAGCTTTTGACCAGGTTTGGCACAAAAATCTTCTTGCCAAACTGCCAGCCTTTGGATTCACACCAACACTTCGCAAATGGATAGAAAGCTTTCTGACAAACCGAAGTATAAAAGTTGTGGTGGATGGAACATCATCTGAATCGTTCTCTACAAACTCTGGTGTTCCCCAAGGCTCTGTAATCTCCTCCACACTCTTCCTTATTTATATAAACGACCTTATTGATCAAACGGCAAACCCCACTCATTGTTACGCCGACGATAGCACTCTACACGGCAAACCCTCTCTCCCGAATGATCGAATCAATATTGCCTCCTCAATTACTCTCGACCTAGACAAACTGAATAAATGGGGCTCTCAAAATTTAGTTAACTTTAATTCAAATAAGACTCAATGTTGTCTAATTTCTAGGCGCGAAAATAGAGATTTCCCTGATATTCACTTCGATTCGAATACCCTGAAAATGTGTGACAGCCTATCCATGTTGGGCGTCTCTGTCGCATCTGACCTGTCTTGGAATGAACACATCTCCTCTGTGGCGAAATCTGCAGCAAGGAAGATTGGCTTCTTATTCAGGTCCAAGCGATTTTACAAACCCCCACAACTTCTCACCATCTACAAGGCCCAAATCCGCCCCTATCTCGAATACTGCTCTCATCTGTGGAGAGGAGCCTCAAAATATTCTCTTGCTACCCTTGATGCAATTCAGAAACGAGCCGTCAGGCTAATTGACGATTCTACCCTCACCGACTCCCTCGACTCGTTGGCTCATCGAAGAGATGTCTCTGCCCTTTCCCTTTTCTATAGATACTATCACGGCAGGTGCTCTGATGAGATAAAATCAATAATTCCCCCCAAAGCATACTTTGCACGCAGCACACGTTTTGCCGACTCCCAACACTCTTTTGCGGTCAAATTGGAAAAGTGCCGGACCACTTCATTCGCGAATACATATATCCCCATGACTTCAAGGAACTGGAACTCTCTCCCAGCCTCTATCTTTCCCAGCACCTATGATCTTCAAACCTTCAAAACCAGGGTGCATAGACACCTACGTCTACACCCTCTCACTTAATCAACTTTCCCTTCTCTTCGGTAATGCAAGGGTCTTTCGAGATCCATAGGGGCTACACCTTTACTGGTGCACCCCTTCTTGCATTCGATTGCATTAAAAAAAAAAAAAAGGATCCTATTGCGAGGAAATCGACTAAATGTATCGAAAAATAGCGGGTTGGGGTCCAGGGGGCGTGCCCCCTGGCTAGCAAGAGGGCCGCCGAAGGCGGGCCTTGCCACTAGTTATTTATATATAATTAATGTTAGAATGATATTAAATTGTGATAAGTGAAAGAAAGCCACTCGGTGTGAACAAATCACCTAAAATATATTTTTGTTTAATGACTGTTTTTGCATTGACTTAGACTCATGTAATATATATGGTAGGCTTATAAGACTTAAATTGAAATAATTATTTAATTTTTATTGAGTAAATGAACCGCGCAAGTCAAATAATTTAATAAATAAATAATTCTGGCTATTCTACAAATCTAGAAATTATTTTATTGTTTTTGACAAATTGAGAAAATTAAATTAAGGACCCGACCCACCTGTCCAGATAGCTCTAAGATCGGATCTCTTTTCTCTTTTTTGGCGCTTTTTCTATTAGTGCATAATTAATTTTGTTTTTAGATAATTTACTTTTTTGATTTTTTTTTAATTAGGTAATAAGTGCCCGGCGGTTCATTTAAAAAATTAAATTAAAAGATTATATAATATATATAATAATCTACAATATAATCAAGAACAAGTGAGAATAAATTGTGTAGTTCATCCTTGTTTTAAATTTGTATAATTAATAATCCATATTAATCTAATACATGATGGTAGAGACAATGAGAATATACGATAGAACCCAATTAAAAATTCATGTAAATGTCACATCAAGCTTGTGTTGTAAATTTTCCTGGAACAAAAGGGTCATATGTATGTTACATTTTCAATTGGCGCAATACACCAATTCCCATCATGTAACTCCCCAAACATCTAATTTTCCTCCCCTGAGATGTTACTTGTCCAGGGATGACGTAGAAGGGTTTCTCTATTCAATTTTCACAAATTTTCATATTTAATCTTAAATAAACAATTTGACACAAACACACACAGTCAGACCCACTATAAATAAATATTCAAATTAAAAATAATCTGTTTATCATTAGTGATAATAAAAAATAGATCATATAATTAAATTTAATTACACTTTGATTTTTCTAAAGTTTTCATTAAAAGGATTCAGTCTTTATTACATCTAATCGATCTTGACATTAGAACTGACTTTCTACGACCATTCTTTTGGGTAATCAGACAAACAGACAGAAAAATCCTTTTAATGTCGCCACAATGCCTGCCTGTTTATCTGTCCTATAATCAGAACATTGTAAAAAATTTTAGAGGTCGATCAAGAATTTAGAATATCTCAAAAATGCACAAAAATTAACTTTTTTTCCCCCGAAAATTTTTATTCTCTATAATATATAGAAATTGTTTTTTTATGTAAAAATAATAACTGCCTGGAAATTTCTGTTCACAATATAAATTTTTTAAAGGTTACTCAAAATTTTTGATAATTTTTTAGTGGTTCATGTTTAACGTTTTCAAACGACCTTTAAATATTTAATATTAAATCTTGATTATTTTTTTACTATCAATTTACAGCATAATGAACAAAAATTGAATATGAGAGATTTCAAGATGTCGATAGAAATAGATTTAAATTTTCTTAGAAAATCACAAGAGAGTGTCATCTATTCTATTAAATTTTGTTAAGGGAGAATGCTGTAGGTTTTTGGTGAAATCTATATATATAAAATTAAGGTTTTGTCTGTACATTGGTCCAAATCACGCCAAATTTTGGTTGCACACGTTTCAAGCAAAGTTATGAACGAAAACACCCTCAACAAAATTCCTGTCTGTCTGTCTGTCTGTCTGTCTGTTTCAGTGGTTTCCGCGAAAAGTTGCTCACGATTCATGTCAAAACGGCTGAAGGGATTATTATGAAATTTCATATTTATATCAGAGGTCTTCTAACTTACGTTTTTAGCTATATAACGTTTTGATATTTTGACCCCAAAAGGGGGTTTGGGGGGGGGGGTGCACGAATGAAAATTATCAAATAACTCTTAAACTATTAACTCTACGGAAAATTTTATAATAAGCAAAGTTGTAGGGGATGTAATTTCTGACAACTTTTGTTTAAAAAAATTTCCCTCAAAAACCACCCAAAAAGGAGGGGAAGGAGAAAAATATATAAATTCTTGCCCTTGGAGCAAACTCAACCAAATTTTGTATACATAATCTGTAGGCCTCTAGAGAGCTAGAAATGCAAAAACTAACCACCCAAAATGGGGGGGGGTCAAAAAATGAAAATTCTTGCTCTTGGACCAAACTCAACCAAATTTTATATACATAATCTGTGGGCCTCTAGAGAGCTAGAAATGCAAAAACTAACCACCCAAAATGGGGGCGTCCCCAAAATGGGGGGGTCAAAAAATGAAAATTCTTGCTCTTTGACCAAATTCAACCAAATTTTGTATACATAATCTGTGGGCCTCTAGAGAGCTAGAAATGCAAAAACTAACCACCCAAAATGGGGGGGGGGTCAAAAAATGAAAATTCTTGCTCTTTGACCAAACTCAACCAAATTTTATATACATAATCTGTGGGACTCTAGAGAGCTAGAAATGCAAAAACTAACCACCTAAAATGGGGGGGGGTCAAAAAATGAAAATTCTTGCTCTTGGACCAAACTCAACAAAATTTTGTTTACATAATCTGTGGGTCACTAGAAGGCTAGAAATGCAAAAACTGGGTGCGGGGGTGGAGTGGGGGTGGGTTAGGGCATGGGATGCGCGGAGTGGAATGGCGGTGGAATGAGGGAGTGTGGGGGGGGGGGGGGCACGGGGGTGGATCAAGGTTGGTGGATGGGGGGTTCAGGTGAGGGTCCAGTGGCGTAGTGGGGTGGTACGGGGTGGGGGTCCGAGGTGGGGGTGCAGGTTAGAGTGTTGAAGTGGTGGTGTGGGGGCGGGGGTTGGGGTGCTGGGTGGGTTTCGTGGAGTGTGGTGGGTTGGAGTGTGTGGGGGGGGGGGGTGAGGTTGGGGTTCGTGGGTTGGGGGCCCGAGGTGGGTGGGGTGAGGGTTGGGGTGCTGGGTGGGTTTCGGGGAGTGTGGTGGGTTGGAGTGAGGGGTGAGGTTTGGGTTCTGTGGTATGGGGGCGGGGGTTGGGCACAGGTTCATGGTGCGGAGGTAGGGGTGCTGGATGGGTCGGGGGGAGTGTAGTGTGAGGGTGGGATTCGTGGGTTGGGGGCTCAGAGGGTGTGCCCCCTGGCTAGCAAGAGGGCCGCCGAAGGCGGGCCTTGCAGCTAGTATATTATAAAATAAAGCAAATTTTAAATAGTTTCTAAAAAAAATTTCTTTACTTTATTCTATTAGATCCGATAGAATGGATTATTATTTTTAATTTTATCTATATTATTTAAACTAAATGACATGATTATATGTTTAAATTTAGAATCACTGGACCACGAAATTTTACAAATGAAGATTTAAATCTTTGAGTAAAATATTTAACTCGCTTACATAATGTCAGAGGGGTTCGCACTTCATAGGGTAGCTAAATGGCCCGGATTGCTGTTACTGGCACTCGGGTTCGATTCCCGAGGTGTTAAAAACCACTCTTCTGACATATAATTAAAAATAATCCACTCCATCGGATCTAATAGATGACACTCTCTTGTGATTTTCTAAATAAAATAGAGGACGAGACTAAAAAATAATCGTATATAAAATATGGCTATTGAATTTTTTTAATACATATATTTACTGTATATCACTCAAAAAAATCAATACCCAAAGACTGCCTTTGATGTGAATATTATAACATTGAACTAATTATTTTTCTCAACTCGTTTTACATACATAATAAACGTAAAAGGAAATTTGCATTTGAATTTAAGTTAAAAGAGAATTACTAAGAAATACAGTAAATTAATAAACATAAATTTAGTTCAAATTTATAATTTCATAAAATAAAGACAATAAAACCGTACTACACCTTAATTTGATAATTTATTGAGTTCGTAGTAATTTTCTCAACAATTTTACTATATTTGAATATATTATAAGGCTTCCTTACCAACGCACTTTGTGTAATTATAATAATTAATTTAGATTCGCTGAAAGTAAATATTTTCATTATTTATTGATGTGTATTTTGGAAAGATTCCAGTAAAAGATTTTTTAATTAAATCGGTGAATATTCTATTTCAGGTTCATTAAGCTAATGGATATCTTTATATTTGGTACTAGAGAGCTGAGATTTATGATTTCCTATTTTTTAATATTAATTTCTAAATATTTAGAAGAATTAAATAAATTAATTAATTAAAAACAGGACTGAAAAATAGAAAGAAAATTAATATATTGAGTTTTAGATTTACTTGCAGTTAATTGTGTAAATATTCGAGATTCTATGATAAATATAATATTAAAGTGGATAGTACTTTCTTTAATATGCTTTTGTCAAATTTATCCCAAATTCTGAATATAATTTAAATCGAAGGAAAATTTAATAATTAGTAGAGATTGTGGTGTTGATGCAAGGTGAAACATCTTTAATAAAGATAAGAGTAAATAAATATTATATGTAATATTCACTTTAGTATGAGTTAAGGATTCTCTCAAAAATAATGAAAACATTTTTCCCTCTGTTCACTAAACATTTAAATAACCTAGCATTCAATAAGTTAAATTAGTTATTTTCTGTACTTCCTGAAGATGGGTTGATAGCCCGAAATATATATATTGAAAAAAAAATTTTTAGATCTTTTAACTGGATTCCGATACCCACGGCAACTCATTATTGAAAATTTGTAGAAAGTTCGTTTTGGTAGAAAAAAGTTTTCTTAACCCATTAAGTACCACGATCCCCATTTGGGGATTAGGGATTTTTGGTCTAAATTGTTACCACTTGGCTCTCAAACGCACATAACCTCTGATTATCAATCTAGACACTTCATAAAATACGTTTTAAAGAAAATTGTATGTAAGTTAGTGTTATTTTTATTTTAGAGGAGTTTAAATCTGAAATTGTCCGGTAAGTTATGAGAAATGAAATAAGGTTATTTTGAATTAATTTATTTCAATCTTGTTGCAATTTCTTATTAATTATTGTGCATGTAATTGTTTATTTGAGGTCATATTTACTATTTTCAATATTCGTAGAATCCTATCTTGTATACAGTAAAATTTACAGAATAATTTAGTACGATACCCAAATGGGGATCGTGGCTGATGTCAAGTTATTATATCTTTTTTTCTTTCTTATTAGAAATGGCTTCAAAAAAATTTTTACACTCTCAGAATTAGAGAATCTTTTAGAAGATCCAAATTTTTGGTCTGATGATGACGACGATAGTCCTGTTGATATTATTGAACTTCCTCCTGAAAACGTTGACAATATATCTGATGTAGAATACATTGTTGAAGACATATTAGATGATACTCTCCCCGAGGACGTCCCAGGCAGGCTAAAGATTCATTCATCACCACTAAAGCCCGAAAATGAGATCACAAACGAAAATAATCTGCCATCAACTAGTGAAGGAAAAGCAAAGCGCAAAAAGTTGAAAAAAGAAAAGATATCGTCTGATTGGCAGAACATTTTACCTGACTTTTAAAAGTCCGCAGGCAACAGTGAGGAGATTCAATGTGTCAAGTCAAAAATAAAAGAAAGTTTGAAAAATAAATCTTGCGTCGAATTTTTTGAAATGTTGTTGGACGAAGAAGTGTTAAGGCATATAACAAAACAAAGCGTAATATACGCCGGCCAGAACAACCGACATGATTTTTCTTTATCAACATATTGTTTGAGCAAATTTGTCGGGTTTCTTTTATTTACTGGTTACCACTCGTTGCCACAGGAAAAATTATACTGGTGTGAAGATCTGGACATGAACATCGAAATTGTAAGGAAATGCTTTTCTAGAAATCGCTATTTAGAAATAAAAAAAAATTCACTTCAATGACAATTCGGAACTTGTAAATAAGCAATCAACAGACTTCAAAATAAGACCAATAATTGAATTGATGAATAGAAAATATAAGCAATTTGAAGTGTTTTCTAAAATTTAAGTATTGATGAACAAATGGTTAAGAATAAAATCATTCAGCCTCTTTGTATAAGCTCCTACAATAAATTCATGGAGGGGTGGACAAATTAGACTGCCTTATAAATAAATATCGTATCAAAATTGGGGGCAAAAAATGGTATTTTCACATATTTACTAATATTATCGATACTGTGGTAGTCAACGCGCATATATTATATTGCCAAGCTAACGATCCTATTCCTTTCCTTGAGTTTAAAAGGATCATAGCAAGGGCATATTTACAGATAGGATCAATATCTGACCCTAAAATCAGCGGAGGACCATGCTTAAAATTGGCTTCAAAACGCGTTTCTGATTATGTCAGAAAGAGTCTAACTGGACATTATTTGCAACGAACAAATGAAGGGAAGCTACGAAAATGTGCTCTATGTAAAAATAATGTAAGAAAAGAATGTACTAAATGTAATGTGAGATTACATGTAGAATGCATGCAACAATGGCATATCATGTAATTTAAACTGACAATAAAAATAAAAAATATTTCTACAATGTGTATATATTTTTTTCACTGTACCTGCCACGGACCCCATTTGGGACTTTTTGAAAAATGTGGATAAATTCACTGTACCTACCACGGTCCCCATTTGGGACTTTTTGAAAAATGTGTGATAAATTCAGTGAACCATGATTTTTATCCATTATGGTGATGAAATATACTTATATAAATGTAAACTTATGCATTTTTGTTAAATTTTCAAAAAAAAAAAAAATTGGTACTTAATGGGTTAATGGGGAGAACTGATATAATTTTAGTCTCTTGGTTCACAACTTCATTTTATTTTTCTGAATAATTTGATTGAGATATAAAGGCGACTTTATAATAAAAGCAAGTACAAATAAAAATGTGTTTTTCAATTTCATTTTATTAAATTAAGTCTTTAATAATACCTTATACCTACTAGTATATCACCATATCAATTTAAACTTCAAGTTAAAAAATGCAGAAAATTTTATTTTTCTGAATAATTTTATTGAGATATAAAGATGACTTTATGATAAAAGCAAGAACAAATAAAAATTTGTTTTTCAATTTCATTTTATTAAATTAAGTCTTTAAATACCTTATACCTATATCATCATACTAATTTGGATTCTTTTAATTAATTTAAAAAACTACTATAGGTTATTACAAATAATTATTGAAATATTAAAATTAAGAAATTTTAAGACAATTAAATGTAGTTTTCAATTAAATACACCATCATAATAATAAAGACATGGAGTGTAATTAGGAGGTCTCGTCTTTAAGAGAAAGATAATTTTATAAATTAAATTAAAACAAATTTAATAGACAGCCAGTTCCTTAGTGTTTCTTTTTTTCTATAATTTAAGTTTTTTAATATTCTTTAATATATTTCGGTTGACTCGTAAATACTTTTGGCAAGCTAAGGCATATGTGTAAAATATTGTCAAGAGAGATTTCACAAAGAACAATTTCGATATAGAAAATTCAATAACGTTGAATATTAAACAATTTTTGAAATATGTCAACTCATTGTAATACTATGTTTTTTAATTCTCAACTATATTCAGATGGAAAAGATAGTCTTGGTTACTTTGTGGAACATTTTAGATTTAGATCATTCTATAAGCAACCAAAAATAGGCAATGACTATGATGATGTTTTTCGAGTTTCGCACCTAATTTGAATTATAATATTAATATTTCAATCATTGATATCTTTAAATATATAAATTAATTGGATGTTCACCGGAGTGCAGGACTTGATGGTCAATCAATCTCCTGGCCTTTTTCCCTATTTGGGGTCAACCTTGATGATATTCTTTTACTACCCTTGGTAATTTTGCGTCAATTCAGGCATTAAACCCAACGTCAAAATATCTTTTACATTCGGCTACCACCTGTCTGGTCATATGCTCTTCATTTGCCCATACCAGAGCAAACTACTCTCTTTTTTAACCGACTTCAAAAAAGGAGGAGGTTCTCTATTTGACTGAATTTTTTTTTTTTTTTTTTTTTTTTTTGTGCCTATGTTACCTCATATCTCCGCGAATTGTAAACCGATTTTGAAAAAAAAATTTGCATTGGGTCCAGTCTAGCTTCCAATTGGTCCCATTTTTTTTTCGTTTTTTTTCATAGGTATTAGACCTTTTTTATTAGGTTTGTTTAGACCTAATCTCTTTGTTTATGAACCGATTTCGATGGTTCTTTTTTTATCCGAAAGGGGTGTCTTAGGGATGGTGTCATATTAATTTGGTCAAGTTCTGATGATATGATCACTATTAATAACATCACTAAAAAGAGAAAAATAAAAATAATTTTTAAGAAAAAATAAAACCGACTTCAAAAAATTAAATTCAACAAATAAAATACACTAAAAGGTATAAAATAATTATTATCTTATTTAGTTACAACTAAACGACGAAATATTAACATGAAATTACTTTTTGAAGTCGGTGCCAAACATATACCTTTTATGAATCGCTCTCGGCGGATCTTACTTAGTACGTTTGGTGGGTACGCTCGCTTATAGGTATAGTTTGTTTGGTACCGACTTCAAAAAGTAATTTCATGTTAATATTTCGTCGTTTAGTTGTAACTAAATAAGATAATAATTATTTTATACCTTTTAGTGTATTTTATTTGTTGCATTTAATTTTTTGAAGTCGGTTTTTATTTTTTTCTTAAAAATTATTTTTTTAAACTGTATTTCAGAGACTTTGACTCGATGGTATTCCACCTGTTTTGTTAAAAAGAGGTAATTATTTACTTTCTTACATACTTAAAATGCTTTTCGATAAGTCTTTGGCAGAATTTTCAACTATCTAGAAGGCCGCGTATATAACTCTTATTTATAAATCAGGAGATAAAAAAGAAATTACTAATTATAGGCCTATATTTATAGATATAAATTTTAATGGGGGGTTGGTTGGTTTGGTGAGTGAGCAACTGTTTTTTCAGGTATCTTTTCTCCCTCACCCCATCGTACATATTGAAATGCTTTTCTAATATAAATAATTCATGCACAGCTATGTATTAATAGGATGTGGTTCGAAAAGAAGATCACAAGAAAAATGTAACTTTCACATGTATGGAAGGGTGAGGGGATTGAATCTCTTGATCTTCCCTGTACCTACCTACGCCACTGATCTATTTTAAGCATTATCCCCAAAATTTTTGAGGCAATAATTGTTAGTAAAATTAAGTCTTTAATATTACCTTACAACGACATCAGCTTTTCAATTTGGATTTATTGATAAAAGAAACATGATTCAAAGCCTCATTATACTCAATATAATTATGTTAAATTCATTAGATAATGGCGAACAAGTTGACAGCATTTATACCGAATTTAGTAAGATTTTTGACTTTGTCAATCATATTTTTGGCTCAAAATTTGAAATTATAAATAAGTTATTGTAGGGAAATAAGGACAGTATTAGGCAAATAATTTTCATTTTTTAGTCAACGTTTCGTCAACATTGTTGACTTTCAGACTCAAACAAATGAACTTTTGCATATTTGTCATTTTATCAATATTCATTCTTAGCAAACACATAAGGCCAGTCATCACATAGATTGAAAATATTTTCCTATTTAAATCTTAAAATATCTTTCTTTGTTCTCTTCTAAGATGCTGAGGAAGAGAACAAAAAAAGATATTTTAAGATTTAAATAGGAAAATATTTTCAATCTGTGTGATGATTGGCCTTATGTGTTTGCTAAGAATGAATATTGATAAAATGACAAATTTGCAAAGAAGTTAATTTGTTTGAGTCCTGAGGAAGTCAACAATGTTGACGAAACGTTGGCAAAAAATAAAAATTATTTGCATAAGCTACTGTCCTTATTTCCCGACAACAACGTATTAATTTAATCGATGGATATAAATAATCAAAATAATTTGAAATTATTTTTATATATATATTTTTTTTATTGATTATTATTATTTTTTTTTTTATATTTTGTTTTGTAATTTGGACATTAATTGTCCGCGTATTTAAAATAAAATAAAATATTTCAATTTATTAGCAGGACACTTCTAATAAGGCAATAGGAATGACCTCTCTCCTGGTTATCTGAGAAATTTCCGAAGAGCGCATCTCCACAATTCTTTGATAGAAAATTAAAATTACCTGCAGCATGGGGACGAAGTAACAGGCGAAAGAGCCGAAAACCCAATTTCTCAAGAGGAGTATGGCCAACGTCATAGGTAGGACGAACACGCACTTGACCAAGTCGGCAAGTGCCAAATTGGCAACATAACTGCATGTGGAATCCCTCCCGGCTCCTCCTCGCAACCATCCTCGAGCCACGATGAAGAGAACCGCAAAATTGGCACTTGCGCCACCCACTACAATAAGGGCATATAGAATGATAATAAATGGCGCGACTGGAGCCAGGGATTCCCGCAACTCCGCCCGGCCTAACGAGTCGGTGATATTTCGCTCTCCGGTTAGCATATGCACGGCCACCTCGAGCCATTTATCGGAGGCCGTAGACGACGCAGGGGGCCGATTTGCCTGCATCATGTCGTGCGAAGTACTAGCTTGACAGCCGTCGACGCCGTCTACCCCCGAAGTTGCTACAGGTGGTAGAGAAGCAAGCGCACGCGCCGCCCGCCAAGTAGTCGTTGTCGCCAACAATTGCCAACCGTTTTGCCGACGGTAAGAGAGAGAGAGAGAGCGAGAGAGAACTCTTAAAAATCAATTAATCTAATTGAAAAGTAAATTATTTTCTGACGAATACCCGGGCCGGGTGTTGAAGCAGTTGTAATTAAATGAAGACTTTTTAATTTCATTTCAACAGCAGGAAATCTAAAGTTCCTCTCACTTAACACTTAACTGATTACATCGGTTTACACAAATTGATGTAATTATTTGAAAATGAATTAACATCACTAGGTGCAAATTAAATTTTATTTTCGATATGAGACCTAGTTTTAAAAAATACTTTCTCCTATTATTCCCAGCGGTTTTCAATCTTGCTTAAGGGCCCCTTGGAAGTTCATAAATTCTCAAATCAGAAAAATACTTATTTATTTATATAGATAGTAGTGGTTATTGCAAGCTTATAAGAAAAGCCTAGTTGTAAACAAATAGTAAAGTAGCAAGTTAAAAATATTCATCTCGTCGAGAGTAGCAGAGTTGTTAATTATTAAGGATTGAAGTTGTCCTCTGCCTCTTTTGTAAAGTTAATTCACTGAAGATATATATTTATAGAAAGGGTGGCCATTTTTTCCGAGGTCCAATCCCGGACATTGAACCCCCTCCCCCACTCCATTAAGAAAAAAAAATTTTGGAGTGAAACTTCTTTAACGACGTTTCTGTTTTGTTTTGTTTTTTTTTTTCAAAAAATATTTAAAACTAAAATGAAACATGAAAATACAGTAAAATAAGCTGGCGTGTTCTGATGTGGCCATCCACTTGACTTTACCATACAACCTGGCCCCTCACTTATATTTAATATTTAATAAAATTATTTATAATCATTTAGGGGGGGGTTAGTTTTTGCATTTTTAGACTCCTGGGGCCCACTGATTATGTATACAAAATTTGGTTGAGTTTGGTAAATGGGCAAGATTTTCATTTTTTGAGCCCCCACCCCATTTCGGGCGGTTAGTTTTTGCATCTTTAGACTTCTTGGGACCCACTGATTATGTATACAAAATTTGGTTTAGTTTGGTAAATGGCC
The DNA here is from genome assembly GCA_024734495.1 of Forficula auricularia. NCBI lineage: Eukaryota > Metazoa > Arthropoda > Insecta > Dermaptera > Forficulidae > Forficula > Forficula auricularia. The sequence continues at coordinate 8,866,485 of JALMQS010000030.1, read as the reverse complement.
AAGATTTTCATTTTTTGACTCTCCGCCCCGCTCCCCCTCCCCATTTTCGGCGATTAGATTTTGCATTTTTAGACTTCTGGTGGTCCAATAATTATGTAAACAAAATTTGGTTGAGTTTGCTCAAACGACCTAGATTTTTAATTTTTAACCCCCTCGACCCCCTTTAATTTTGGGTCGATATGCACTAAAAATCTAATCAGCTCTTAATCTCAATGTACCAAAACTACGTGTGAAATTTGGTTTCGATATTCACACTAGTTTTTGAGCTAGCTCGTACAGAAATTTGGTAACGCACTGACTAACTAACAGACATTTTGACAAAACAATTATTATCTCGAAAAATATAATTTTTTCGATGTTCGCTTATTAGAGCTTTTTTGTAGAAATGACATGGTTTCGCTCAAATTTTTTAATTGAAATAGTTTCAGCCGTTTTTGAGATATTTTGAAAAAACACTTTTTTCATGCACGATTACAATACTTGGCCATACCCTGTATGGTAAAGTAAAAATTATTTATAGTATATTAAGTGTGTGTTGACTGTAAACATAATCATCCGGGTAGATGAGTGAATGCGTTTGTTCATATTGTCATGTACGCAGAGGCGCACGAATAAAATATAATCGAATAATATTATAATCACATGATATGATGAATTATCTAATTCGGGTCATTTTCCGGGACATATATCAATACGGGACACGGTGCTTTAATCCGGAACGAATGCTCACCCATATAGATATACATCAAATCGGGTGTTTGAGCCCTGGAGGAACAGATAGACTTCTAATTAGAAAAAACTGATGTTGATGGTCAAACCTTGCATACTATAGTCTAAGGAGTATACAGTCAGAGAGAGTCCCCAATATATTTAAAAATATTCACTGTGATCCTTGTGCTTATTTTGAAGCTTTTTCAAATTATGTTCAACTGATGGAATTAAATCTGGAATTTAATGATAATTTTTTATGAAAAATCAAATTTTTAGTAGATTCGATAATTTTATAAAAATTAGTTGGAAAGAGAAACAAACTCATTAGCCAACTCGTTTATCCCTATTAGATCTAGGATCTCTCTTCCTCCGACCGTCTTCCCAGCAACATATAACCTTCAATCTTCCAAGATTCACACCCACGAATACCTTCAACTCCGACCCAATCCCTAAATTTCTTCTTGTTTCCAAGATACAAGGGCCCACCGCGGACTACAGAGACTGTACATTTTTGGTGCAACTTCTTCTTGTATCAGTATCGTTATAAAAAAAGATAGGTAATTTAGGTAGGTATATTAGTGTTTTTATTTTTTGTTTTAATCTAATTAAGCATAGTAATGATAAAGATAAAGATAAAGGTATTAAGGAATTTTTTCTTCGTAATAGGTCCAATCCATAGCCCATAGCGTAAATGTTATCTTTAATAACAAATTATTTATTTATATTTGTGCATGGAAGATTGAAGAAAGTGTTTTATGACATTTTGATACATATTGCTAGGTATTTTCGATGGGACGATGAAAAATATCGTCGCCTTAGAGAGTAAACCTGCTAACTCATAACACGAAAATTTTACAGAGTATAGAAAAAGCAACCAAAATTTAATATTGTTGTTATGGAAAAACTATTTTTAACATTTTTTTTCTACAACTTACAATCGTAATTTTAAGTAACAGTTTTACTTGGACGATGCTACATTTCTTTTTCTTTCGAACGGTATTAATATCTCATTTATGATAAAAAAAATGGAGTTAACAGCTTTACAGTCTAAGCCGTCGATATCTCCTTAGTAGTGATTAAGAATTAAATGTACTTATCATTCCTGATATTGAATTGATAGCAAAATTTAATAGACATATTTAGTGGGCTTCAAAATAGTCCTAAAATTCATTTGAGAAAATATAAATTAAGGGTAATTGCTTCTTCCAGGTTATATAACCACCCTTTAAAAATAAAACAAACAAAAACCATTTGGAATCATTTTAGTATGACTAAGCAGCTTAAACTATATAAATACAAATAAAAATAAATAGTCATAGAGCTCAAGCGATAAATCTAACGGGTTCCGGTGATTTCGACATATGCAAAAACCAGGGATAGCTATAAATTTTTGGCCTATATGCAAAAATGTGAATTTTTTACTTACCCGTTACCCCGATGGTAAATATGCTCTTGTAAGGTCCCTCAAAACTACATAGGCTGTTAGCTTTGTAGATTCTTGCTTTGTGAAAACGTCCCTGGCAAAGACAAAATGTCTTTTTTTGTAAAATAAATTTATAATTTTCTCTGAAAGATATTAATTTGCCGATGGTAATAGATTCAAATTTACAAGAAATCATAAGTTGGTGTCATCTATTAAATTCGATGGAATCGAATATTGCAGGTGAGCCAGGTGGCCCGGATTGCTGTTACTGGCACTCGGGTTCAATTCCCGAGGGGGTGAAAAACAACCCCTCTGACATATAATTAAAAATATTCCATTCCATCGAATTTGAGAGAAGACACCAACTTATGATTTCTTATAATTTTCTCATTAATATATCAAAGAATAATTAACATATTAACGAGAATTGTTTTTGATCGCGCTTTTTAAACAAGATATATATCGCGAGACTACTGCTGGTTGAGGTTATTGGCTCTTTAAGCCTGGACCAAGAGAGAATGAAAAAGATATGATCCATTTAGCTATAATCCAGCATCATTTCCCGTTTAGCCCGCATGACGCTTTTTATATCAAACACTAATATGGATCACCAAATGAATTTGTAATCTGAGATGTTATATATTCCAGTATGTCTCCCAGTCCAGCGCGTTAAGTTTCCTGTATTTGATTCGATCGCGAATCGAATGCAGGTGATTTTTGTCAAATATTAAGTGAAAATAATATCCGAATTTCTAACTTGAAATAATGAAGTTAAATAAATTTATAATTTTCTCATTAATATATTAAAAAATAATTAACACATTAATGAGAATTGTTTTGATCGCCCATTTTGAACAAGATATATATCGCGAGACTACTGCTGGTTGAGGCTATTGAAGTCTGCTGAGTCTGGACCAAGAGAGAATCTTTTTTTGTTGTTTTTTTAATGGAATCGAATTCAAGAAGGGGCAAAATTAATTGCAATTATGAAATCTACATATTCATGGGATGTGTGGGCTTGTTTCTTATTATTCAAAGAATCCTAACTTGGGGCATTATTTAATATTGCTTGACGCAGACATTTTTCAAATTTGATAAGAGTTTTGATGTTATAATAGACAATGTTGAGAAGGTCTCTTCACATAAACATATACTACGAAATAACAAAATTTAGGGTAATATTAGGAACATTTCAGAAATTGTTGAAATTTCCACCATAATAATCTCAAGCATAAATTAATACATGTACCTTAAATTCACTATTCTTTAATTTTTAAAGGAAACGAATTATAATTTTTTAAATTGTTCTTTGTTTCAGTGTCATGTTTCACGATCCCAAAATCCATTTGCGCAACCGAAATGCGTTCGCAATCCATAGTGTAAGTTAGCACTGATTAAATCATCTGTATTTATCAGATATTTATTTTATGTGGCAGATATTTCTCAATTTATCAATAAAATGGTGTTACATGGTTTAATTAAAAAAATTACCGAATTGATTTATTCAATTCGATAATTTAAATGTTAAACTCGTTTTACGTCACCCTCGGTTTTGTATGTTTAATTTTGATGTATTATTTTGTTTTAACCCAAGTCAATTTAACACGCTATGCTCTTGTGATCTTCGCATGATATTCCCGTGATCCATAGTAAGTAAAGATAATAAAACTTACGTTCACAAAATTCACTTCTTATTCATTCAAAATTAGGCTAATATTTAATAAGAAAATCCAAGAATGGTGACTCTTTAGATATATCTTTTTAGAGGCAAAATTTATGTATTTTCAGTACAAATAACTGATTAAATTTCGGGTTTTGTAACCAATAAACTTATGAATGAAAAATGCAGAAAAGTATAAAAAATGTCAATTGTTGAATGGAGATCTAAGGGTGTGCTAAAATATATCGCAAAAGGGTGTAATAAAAACTGCACTTATTAGCTTAAACTGTATACAGACAAAGAAATTGCCGAAATATGCTGGTATCATTCGGAATCTTTAAAAAGTTTTTCTCTATTTTTCCGCCTATTTCATAATAAAATGGTATGATTAGTAAGAGTTTAGCAATCGTTTATCCCTTCACTCTTTACTTCTTTTCTGTCTACAACCGTTTTCTCAACCTTTTTACCTAAATTACCTATCTTTTTTTTTATAACGATACTGATACAAGAAGAAGTTGCACCAAAAATGTACAGTCTCTGTAGTCCGCGGTGGGCCCTTGTATCTTGGAAACAAGAAGAAAAGGGGAAATATTTGAAAGTACTTGGAAATATTTGGAAGCACTTGGGAATAATTGGAAGTACTTGGAAATATTTGGAATTACTTGGAAATATTTGGAAGTACTTGGAAATATTTGGAATTACTTGGAAATATTTGGAATTACTTGGAAATATTTGGAAAAACAAGTGGAAGTAGGTGTGTAACATATTAGGTCGCGGTTCACCCCTCGATATAACCATAACTCGTATGGTAAAGTAAAGAAATCTTTTATTTATTTATTTACTATTATTTTAATTAAACCTGTTTAAATTGAAAGTTTTTTTGCCGAGAGTAGCAGAATTTTCATATATTGAAGGAGACAATAAAAGAGCGTGTCTTCTGCTGGAGTTATAAATTTTATTTATCTATAACGAGACTATAGTTTCGAGGGCTTTTCCCTCTTCATCAGTCTATTACAGAGGTCGCCAAAGTGGTCTATATAGACCCCCAGGGGTCTATTTAACAAAAGCGCGGGTCGATCCGATCGAAAGGGTCTATGGGGGTCGAAAAAAACAGTTCTTAATACGCAAATCACACATACCTAATTGACTATGTAAAATTTGTGAATTTTTTTATAATTGACTTAATATCATTAATATCAAAGACGCTTCTTAAAAATTTAACAATAAGCAAATTTTGGACAAATATAAATATAATGCAAAATTATGTAAAACTTTACGATATAGCTCAGCCATTTGTGCTAGCATTTCCAAGTTCCTATATGGTTGAAGCCGGTTTCAGTCACGTAAATTCAATCTTAACTAAGTACAGAAATAAATTAAATGTGGAGTTTCGAGGGGATTTAAGATTAAAATTGACCAATATTGAACCCAATATAGCGAACATTGCAAAAAACACCAGGCACACCCATCTCATTGATTAAGAAGCAATACATCTGTAGTAACTTTACTTATTATTTCTACTTATTTATAATTACTTATTATTTAAAAAATATTATTTAATAAATATGTATAACTTATTTCTGGGAAAATCATTAAATTTCATCATTAATATATTTTTCATAAAACTATTGTTTTACACACAATGTTCTATTAATTTAATAAATGTTTAAAATCACAAAATAAATGTACATTACAGTATATAATAGAGTTTTATTTTAATTAACAGAAAATTACTTTTATGGGGGTCGATGGAGATTTCGAAAAATTATATAGGGGTCGATGATCAAAAAAGTTTGGCGACCCCTGGTCTATTACAATACAAGATTCATAAATTAATTCCTGTGAATCCTTTGTAACAGACTGATGAAGAGGGCAAAGCCCTCGAAACTATAGTCTCGTTATAAATAAATAAAATTTATAATTCCAGCAGAAGACACACTCTTTTATTGTCTCCTTCAATAAATCTGTTTAACTTAAAAATAGCTAAAATCTGATCCCTGGGTAGAGACAAATTTAAAATAATAATAATAATATGTATCGTAAATTGGTTTATGGCTAGAAAGGCCGAAAAGCCAAAAAAAAACTTAAAAATAATCATATCATAATATTATTATATGTTTTTTTTTTACTTATTATTTATTTTTGTAACATTAGTTTAATAATTATATTTTTAAATATTATATTATCTTTATTGAGAAGTTTGTACTTTGTAGTAAATCAAATCTTATCAATTGGAAAAAAAGTTTAGACCAGATGTAAACAAGAAAGAATTCTGCATTTCTTCCTAATGGGATGTTTGTTTTGACGAAAGAAATTTTCCGTTTCATTGACCACACCATCACTAATCCCTGAACACAAGCGGCAGACCTCGGCCTCGAGTGTACATAGAAGTAGTTGGCGATCTTTGTGTCATTGTCATTAGTGAAGTGACTCGAGACTCAAGCACATTCCAAAACAGTCTTGCTTTGCATGTGCAGCGTATCGTAACTCGTAACTCAAGCCACGATGACCAGTGTTTCACCTGTGAAGAATGGTTTCACGAGGTGTAATCAGGAAATAGAACAATTCCTCGCCTCTGTAGTTCTGCTACTAAAAGAGAAGAATGTAATCGGCTCGAACCTCGATGAAAAATCTCCGGTTATTGTTTTTCAACATCCCGAAAAATTAAAGGTAATACAATTGTTTCAAATATCAAAATTTTATAAATATTAAAATATATCTTTAATAAATAATTTAATTATTGAGTAACGTTTGGGTTTTTAACAATAATTTTTAAATTTAGCTGAAAAAATTTCAAAATACATAAATATATAAATTAAGAAGAAAGCATAATCTATAATTGATTTCGTATTTATTATAACTAAAAGCAAAAATTCTTCGTATATTATTTAAAGGAAAATAAAATAAATATCAGTGATTGTATAACACATAGGCGATTAATCCCAAGGTTATTTGATTAGTACTGCCAGACAGACTAGTTAATCTTACTTTGTTAGACCTTCATGTTCAATTTTTTTATTTAGAAATATTCTATCTGTTTTTTCTCATGGGTTCACATACCCGTTTGGGTATAGGCAAATTATTTGTTTTGTGAATTCGAGATGATACTGATGATAAATTTCATATATATATAAATTTACTACAAAGCCCATCTGTCTGATTTTTTGGGAATCGAAACAGATGAATTTTGTTCAGATATTCAACAAAAAAGTTTATTTGGAATGTTTAATGTTAACGTTAGATTAGATGAACGCGAAAGTTAAAACTTATTATCAGGTCACTGCCCTATTTTGGTGCAATTGGGACCTGATTTGTTTTGATACTGAACCAAGAGTTGAAAAAAGATATATATAGATATATTCATTAAATCGCACATCCAATGCAGTAAGGCCATATCTCGAAATTTTTGAAAATTGAGTTAGATGTAGAATAATGTTATGTATATTCAGATACGTTAACTGCACTAAGGCCATATACTTATTTTTAAAAATAGGCCCTAGGGAGCACATAATATGTCCTTAGGTTTCTTGAAGAAATCCATTGTCATAATCAAATTCAAAACACTGCTGTGTAAAACATACATACATACATTTTTTGACATGTAGCCTTGCTACATTGGATGTGCGAAATATAGGTAAAACCTAACTTTTAAAAACCCTACCTAAATGGAGGTATACGAACTGAACCGAGCCGAACTGAATATATCCTAACCGAACCAGCTGCGACTTGCACTTATCCGACGGTTCGGTTCTATACAAAAGTATGTTGAGAATATAAAAATTATATTGATTACCGATAGGTTCGTTTCTAAAAAAAAGTTCGTTGAGATAAGAAAAATTACGATTTTTCAAATGTCGGGATTTTGGCTGTCGGGGTTTTGGGCTGTCGGGATTTTGGGATGCTGGGATTTTGGCTGTCGGGATTTTGGGGTGAACCCATGTAAAATGTATGGGTTTATTTGCATCAAACAGGGGAGAATTACATTGATTTCTCCTTATGAATCATAATTTTGCTACTCTCGGCAATTTCAATTACATATATTTATGTTTTTCTCATTTGAATGGAAATATTTTCTTTATTATTCTGTTTAAATTAATTTTTAATTTCATTAGGCGAAAGTATGGACAAATATTTCTCTTAAGCCTTTACAGTTAAACGAAAAATTTTCCCTTAATTAATTTGCCAATGTGAGGCTAAATAGAACAAAAGTGCACCTAACGGACAATAGTCGATGTGAAACAAAGCAAATTCGAAAAGGTGTCAAATATAGCTTCAACTTGAAATCGATCCACAGGCAAATGAATAAACAAAGAGCTCACCCGAACTTGGAATGTGTATATTGGTTTTCAAAAAGACGAAAATGTATTCATCAAAATACGAAAACAAAAAGCAATATAAATTAAATTATGGTATATGAAGAAATGTATTAAAGGAATTTTTTAGAAGTTATTAAAGGAGTTTTTTATTGCTACTCTGGTATTCAAGAAATCGCCTGGAGTAGTGAATAGATAAATTTGAAAGTTTTGAATTTTTTTAATTTTTATGCCCGATTATCTGGATTCCGATAGGCACTCACAATAACTTAAGGAGAGAAAGTCATATAAATGTTTGATACCTAAATGTTTGTATTTCGAATTTCTGAATAAAGAAGAGATTAGATTTTGAGATCTCTAACTTGAGAACTTCTGAGTCAAAATAAAGATTATTAGACAAGATTGTAAATTTTCATAGGATAAACCGAGGTGTGAACCGCGATTGGAATTAGGTGTACACCGTCTTTGGAATTATTTGGAATTACTTTGGAATTCATTAGATAAACTATTGTATTCTATTGTTTTCTACTTGGAAATGAAAGTGGAAGTAGGTGTTCACGATTTTAGGTCGCGGTTCACCCCTCGGAATAAACTATAGAACGGTTCTAATTAATCAGAGAAATTGGCACATATTTTTGTACATAAAAATGTGATTTGCTGATAGTAGTAGAGTTAATATTTCGAAAGAAAATCAAGATAGGTAATCAATTACTAAACTTGAGATGTAATAGATAATTTTTATTCTATGTCAGAAGGGTTGTACTTATACCCTTAGAGAATTGAACCCGAAAGCCCGCGGAATCTATTTCTGATTGTATGAATACCAATTTTATGCCAAATTTTAATAATATAACTTGGACCAATCGCTGGCAAAATTGCCAGGTCACTAAAATTTGCTAGCAGCGTTCCGAATTCATTCTGGTGCCAAAATGCTTATAAATTTTTAACTTCAGAGCTTTCGATTGAAAAATGCAGAAAATCGGAAAAACATCGAATTGCTTTATGGGAACCCTTAAATGGTTCTAGCTAATGAGTCCATTGTATCATAAGTAAATATATTATATTTATTGTTACAGTAAAATTGTAGTAAATAAATATATTATATTTAATTTAATATAAGCATCGCCAAGCTTCAGTTTTATGCCTCACGTTTTTTACCTACATAAAAATTACCGAAATTTCCAAAGAACATCCGAGTTTTAAAAAGCTTTGCACTTTTTCTTCTGATTTAATTATCAAATAATTGAATTATATATTTTGTCTAACTTGCTACTATCTTTCATAGCAAATAACCCAAACAAAATCTTCTGTTATCTAATTGTGCTATAAATATATACATGATTTTAATTTTCAATTGAAATAGTATTCACTATTTTGGCTTTTGAAATTAATTAATATACATTTTAATAATTGGCCTTATTCGATTTTTTAATCAAATCAATATAGAGTAAATTATCATGAAAAAAAGTGCAAGCTAGATTTGACGTCACCGTTATGGATAATCTGTCGAATTTTTACTGAACCATCGTGTTAATATATTCGCAATGTAAAAAACCATGGCTTCATTAATTGTTTCAAGGCTTTTCGATCCCCTTAAAAAACCTCTAAAAATAAAAAATGAATGAATTAAAAAATTAAATATGTATCAATATTTAATATGATATTGTAAAGAAACAGTCAAAAATTACTTATTAAAAAAGCTTCCTCGTATAATCTAATTATTATGAACTGGTTTGTTCATCTCCAGCACAATCTAGCTGGGATCGGAGTTGAAATAGCTTTCATTTAATGACAATTTTTAACTTTAAATAGTGGCACTGATTTAGCTTACAATCAAAAATATCTGTCACTTTCATAAGAAGTGGACAAACCGGATATAAAATGACTATAGCACCCTTCATAATAAATATTTGGCTCAATCCTTTAAGGGTATTATTTTTCGATCAATTTGTATCTGTACGCTTAAAAATTAGGCCTCTTCTAGTGTAGATATTACACAATGTTGTCAAATAACTGATAACATTTTTATTTTATTATTAGAAAAAGAAAAGGTTTATCATTTTGTTTTGTCAACAAATCACTGACTTATCATTTTGTTTTGAAAATGATATAATACAAATTGTCCATAGCGTCTACAATATAACCTTGAATAATGAACATAGAAAAAATTATATTTTAAAGATATTAATTATTTTGGCAAAATGTCGGTATGCTAGTGAGTGGGTTAATCTGACTCTTACCAAATTTTGGGCACACTTTTGCTAAAAAAAAAAAAACGAAGACATCAAATCAAATTTTATAAGATTGGAGTAATTTTTGGAGACGGACTGATAAGTGAATTAAGTGGATATTGATGAGGCAGTCCAAAAAAGAAGAAGATAATTTACACTATCTTTTTATTCATAAAACCGACGTTTCGGAGGATATTCCCTCCTTCTTCAAATTTTATATTTATATATTTTATATAGATTAAATACTGATTAGATTTTGGTTGAAATCAGACAAACAAATTAATGAAGATTTTTTTAAGCCTTTGTTCAATTTGGTCGAAATTTCGCACAGTTTAAAGACTTAGAGATCTATCAATGCAAAAATCAACTTCATAAAATGACCAAGGGAAGTCAACCCATGAGATGGATACATTCTATATTTTTACTTTCACATATTATAATCTATATCATATAGGATATAATGTGAATCATTGCATTCGCCTGACACTGTGAGAGCTTCCATCTCCGAGATGAAATAAGCTGACATGTTCTGATGTGTCCATCCACTTGACTTTACCATACAACCTGGCCCTTCACTTACATTAATATTTAATAAAATTATTTATAATCATGTAGGGGAGGGGGGGTTAGTTTTTGCATTTTTAGACTTCTGGGGACCCACTGATTATGTATACAAAATTTGGGAGAATTTAGTAAATGGCCAAGATTTTCATTTTTTGACCCTCCACTCCCCCCCCCATTTTGGGCGGTTAGATTTTGCATTTTTAGACTTCTGGGGGTCCACTGATTATGTATACAAAATTTGGTTGAGTTTGCTCAAACGACCTAGATTTTTAATTTTTAACCCCCCTCCACCCCCTTAATTTTGGGTCGATATGCACCAAAATCTAATCAGCTCTTAATCTCAATGGACCAAAACTACGTGTGAAATTTGGTTTCGATATTCCCACTAGTTTTTGAGCTAGCTCGTCCACAAAAATTTGGTAACGCACAGACTAACTAACAGACTAACAGACATTTTGACAAAACAATTATTATCTCGAAAAAAATAATTTTTTCGATGTTCACTTATTAGAGCTTTTTTGTAGAGCGAAATGCCATGGTTAAGCTCAATTTTTTTAATCAAAATAGTTTCGGCCGTTTTTTAGATATTTTGAAAAAAAGAAGGAAAAAAACCCATTTTTTCCTGCGCGATTACAATACTTGACCATGGTAAAGTAAAAAGTAATTTCACTTCCAGGTGGAAGGAATCGATGCCCTTAATAGTTTGAAACAGGATTTAGAACATAAAACAGAATATTGTGGTTCCCAGAGGCCAAAAAGTGACCAAAAATCCTTAGGACGTGCGTACGTATGCCCCCCCTGCTTTTCGCAACCTAAGTCTTTGAGATACGAAATTAGAAACTTAAGCTCGATATAGAGTAGAGCAATCTTTTGGTTTAAATCTGAACATTGGAAGTTGACATTTACATGAAAGATTTTTCGCTTTTTCTTTACATAATCAGACAATACGTCTACAAAGAATTAACCCCAACGAAATCGTAGATTCATATATTGATTGGTATTAAAAAATAATTACTGCATTGTAATGACAGAACACAGAACATCATTTTTTTTTATCTGGTGTCTACGAGCTGCGGGATTTGAACAATATAAATTTTAAAACAAATGATAAGTGTAACATTGCTTTGATGACAAAGGTTGTACGCACTGCTCTTTATGATTATAAAATAATTTTGAATGGTATCCCTGATAAATTGCGAAGGGAGCGGGGAGTGAGGGTACGCGATATCTTCATACAAAAAGCATACATTCGCAAATGAGTATTTAGTAAAATATTTAACTTAAGAATAAAAATTGCAAATGAAAGCAAAAATTAATTTGAAAACCTTCCTTCCCATTTCTTCAGCTTCTATAGGTAAAAATAGTTTATTATTTTTTAAAAGTATGTGTTTGGATGTGTAAATTGGTGTAGGGGGTAGATAATAGTCTCTCAAAAAACAATTATTTGCTTACATTATTTGTTGAATTAGTGATGCATAAATTGAAATTTGAAAGACATTTTATAAAGGCCTTTTTTAAAAAATATTTTACATAAAGATATAATCATACTGACTAATTATCAAATTGTGAAAAAAATAAAATACACCCTAGATTTTTAACTTGACTATAGAATATATAAATATGGTAATTGTATATTCTATTACTCGTTTTTTGAATTGCAGTTATAGTGACCAAGTTTTAAAATAAATCGAAAGCTATGCATTGTTTTTAATTTCTATTGATCGCATCATATCTGATAACTTGCTAATTTATAGACTAAAGAAGGCGGATATACACTATAATTCATTTTTCGTATATTGATTAAATCATCATCATCAACGAGTACACAGTCCTAAGACTGGTTTGACGCAACCACCCGTCTCCACTCGGCTCTGTTCCCCGCCAACTGTTTGACCTCTCTATTATTATATATATTAAATATAAAATCAAATAATCTTTCTTTAAATAAATATAAATTAATTATTTTAGAAAACAATAATTACCTTCACTAATAATTAGTGAGTAAAATCAGGAATCTTGGCCATGGAAATTGATCCCCTTCGTTCTTCTTTCTTTCTGTAACATTCAACTAAATTGATTAGTGGTAACTTCAGTTTGCCTCATACTCAAATGAATTGAAACTATGAAGCGAACGGAAGAAAGAGCGAATCGTCACTCTGTCTAATACTCTATCTAATATTTAACCCATACACGTGGATTCAACTGTACATAAAAGTTAAAAAAATTAACCCGAAGGTTTGAGTATCTTTTTATGCAAATAAGATGTAATTTTTTCAAAAATACAAGTCACGGTGCAACCAAACATATCAAGATAAGAATTTTTTTGTTTTTTAACGGACCGAAAGTTGAGAGCCTGAAGAAAAATGCGCCATTGAGGAAGAACTTGATTTTTTGGATTACGGACTAAACGAGGTCAGGGTGAGCTGAAAGAGTTCCTAGTTAGCCTAGAGAGGGGCCTAAGAGAAGGGGTTGTCTAAAAGGGTAACGCAATGCACGGAGCCCACTAAACCAGGCTAGTAGAAGATACGGAACTACCTTCCTGGACTCGTCGAGATCCATAGAGCTACCTCGAACCCCTCCTCAGACACAAAGAACATATCAGGCTCCGGAAACATAGAAACACAAAACAGACACATGTTAGAAGACCTGGACCACAATCTTTGAAATGTCAGATCGCATCGGTCACTCCCCTCAGAATTCAATTCGTGAATCGAACAAGAGGATGCCATCCACCTTAGCTCTCTGATGGAATCTTAATTCTAAAGCGTAGAGGGTGTAAAAAAACTTGTAAAAAGATCAGATAATTAAGAGTTAAACAAATAATAAGAAATTCATCAGAGGCCTCAGATGGTCAACACCACAGATCCTGTCTTCATGAATGCAATTCGTAAGAGAGACTGCAGGTCCATAAACAGAAGCATATACTCTCAACGTTGGCATGGCGTATACCCCTCCCCCCAATTTCTAAAACTATTTCTAAATATATCTAACTAAAATATGAAATGACTAGAATTTTGAAATTTATTTTAAATAATCGAAAAATTGTAAATATTTCAACCGGATTTCAATTCACGCAGATTCAACAAAAAGCTATTTTTTTTTTACTTATTGGTGATTAATGATGATGATGATGATCCCACGGTGGGTGAGGCGAAGAATCTGAAAAAAATACCACCGGTATGCAAATATTTAAAGTTCATTGCTTGAAATGTTTTAAATTGCAGTACCTAAAAATGTCTTACTTTTTGAAGAGGAAGATGAATCCATCCTAAGTGGTTTCTTATCTTCATGGGAGTAATAAAAAAGGGCGCTCTGAAATCACTCAACTATCATTAAATATAATATTTAAATTTAATAATTTCAAGTTTTTTATCTTCTATATAAATTTTAAACAAAAAAAAATTAAAATAATAATTTAATTTAAAAATTATATTTTATTTCTTACTGAATCTCTGATTATTTCTATATTTACAAATTAAGTTTGAACTTTAATAAAAGAAATCGTTAAAACAAAAATATAATTATACAACATAAATGATTGGAAATAAATACATGTTAATGAATAAATTATTATTAATAAAAGAACTAAAGTCAGGCCAGCTGAAAGAGAACATCCTATTGGTTCTAAAAAAAAGCTAGCTGCTATCTAAAAAAGTATAAGCCCCTTTAAAAAACGAAATCTAATAATTAAAACTAAAGCCAAGCTATAATAAATGGTTAACTCACATTGCAGCCTGTAAGCCAAAGAAGAACATCGTTGGATGTGGATGAAGGATGGTAATCAGAAACAGCAGAAGGTTCAGGAGATCACCAGAAAAATAGACAAAGAAAATTAAATTAATTTCAGAGTTAAGAAATATTTAAATAAATTAAAAAGATATTAATTAATTCAATGAGTTATTTTAATTAAAAAGTCTTCAAATTATCTTTAATGTATGTGCGGTGGGAATTAAATTGGAAGATGGAGCGGAAATAAGATTAAGAAAAAATTAATTTAAGTGAAAATATTTTTATCAGTAAAAATAAAATCAATAAAGATAAGAGATAATTTACCGTCAGAATAACTAGATGCATCATCTCGAAGAGGTAACCAGATGCGTACGAGTAGATGGAATGGAGACACTAGACAGACACTAGAAGAAAAACAATTGGGCTATTTAGTAACTTAAGAATAAAGAAGGTAAAAAAAAAATAATAATAATTTCTAAAACGTGTCTGAACTTGTAATCGAGCAGGAGAAATAATTAGTTTATCCACCTCCTATCGATAATTTCGATAAAGAGCATCCCTAGAACCTTCACTCCCAAACTTGACCTAATTAAATTTTATTAAGATTTCAAAAAAAAAAAAAAAAAAAACATTACAAAAATAATTTAAATATTTATCTATTTCAATATACTAAATAAATTATATAAATAAAAAAATTAAACGTAATGAAATTCAATCAATTACCTAAAATATTATAAATATGTGTAATATTATATGGAAAATTTAGATTTGAGAAAAAAAATATTAATAAATTATTTAAATAATTTCTTTAAGAAATGTTATTAAAAATCTATATTTATTATAATCATTTCTCATTTTCTTTAAATTAATAAAATTTCTATTCATGGATATAGGTATATAAATAATAGATCAAGAGCCCACGACGGCCAGACCTTCGTTATTTTATAAAGCTGAAAGTTTTTCTGTGCATGTCCCCTCTATACAGGTAAGAACGACCAGCGACTATAGAGTTTGGGTTGTGGTTACTTTGGCAGGTAACAGGTAATAAAGGTGTATAAAATAGTATTCTTTAAATTCGTTAAAGTATAAAGCTCAATTTTTTTATATTTTCTCGATAACTTTTTAGAAATCTCGTCATCCATTGCCGGACACTTATGACAGTTGCTACCCCTTCCAGACACCCAAACTTTAATAAATCATAATTATACCTTCGTTACAATATAAAAGATAAATTTTATATATGTTACTTGGCGACCTATAAAAAAATGTCACCTCAATAGGCGGACAGTTTTAATGGTTTTTACATAGATCCTTGACATTTCGGTTATTATTGATAACCATTAGTGAAGACATGGAGGAATCGACTTAAAATCAAAAATAACCATCGATTCTTATCTAATACTAGAGGAATAACCTTATTGCATTCCATTTTTGTTGTTTTGACTATTAATGGCAACCTCTACTGAAAACGTGGAAGAATCGACTTAAAATCAAAAAGAAAGTTTAGGGGTGTCTGGCAGGGGGTAGCAACTGTCATAAGTGTCTGGCAATGGATGACGAGATTTCTAAAGTTATCCCGAAGAAAATATAAAAAATTGAGCTTTATACTTTAACGAATTTTAAGTACTATTTTATAAACCTTTATTACATGTTACCTGCCAAAGTAACCACAACCCAAACTCTATAGTCGCTGGTCGTTCTTACCTGTATAGGGGACATGCACAGAAAAACTTTCAGCTTTTATAAAATAACGAAGGTCTGGCAGTCGTGGGCTCTTGGGCTATAATTTGAATGTGTTTGAATAAGGTATCGAAAAATCTATACTCACATTTCTTGAATGGCAAAGAAACAGAGCTCTTTACAGTTCCAAACAGCAGATCAATCTGTAGTCCTGGAAAGTAAAATTTAGAGAGAATAAATAAAGTGAAAATCAATGATACATTAGTATCTACATATAAATATTATTTAGATAATTTCAAATGGGGTTTGAGAAAGATTGAACTGAATCTCATAAGACCATGAATAATTATGTACGAGCCCCGTCCCATCTCAATTGGCCCACCAATATTTTTTCTTTTTAAATAAAATTATGCTAATTCACGGTAAATTTAATTTAAATATTTATTTTTATTATCATTTGGAACAACATTTTAAACAATTTAAAACATTTTATTGTAACATTTAACTTAAAATTATTTTTTAATTATTAAAAACAAGGAAAACATACAAAATCCAAAACCTTTACCACTGTGTGACGTCGCCTTTATTTTTAATTACGGCTTGAATTCTTTTGGGCAACGTACTTATTAAGTTTTGACACTCATCTTGAGTGAAAGTATCCCAAATATTTTGAAGTTTGTGTTTTAATTCGACTACGTTTCTAGCTGGTTGTATTCGTAATAGCTTTTTCATTGTGTGCCAAAGAGTTTCTATTGGTGACAAGTCGGGACTGTTTGCCACCCACTCCAAAAGTGGAACATTATGATCAGAAAGCCATTTTAAAGATTTTCTTGATGTATGGCAGGCCGCCCCGTCTTGTTGGAACACAAAATTATTATTATTCTGCAATGCATCTGCCATTGTTGGAAGTAACGATTTTTTTTAAATCTCTAAATATTTATTGGTGTTTACAATTCCATCAATGAAGTGAAGTTTTCCAACACCTCTAGCAGACATTGAACCCCATACCATAACTGAAGCAGGAAATTTTACTTTCTTTTTTAAACAATCTGAATTGAAAGCTTCATTTTTCTGACGAATAACTCTGCTTCGATTGTCCCCAACACAAACTTCAAAACGAGACTCATCACTCCAATGGACACTATTCCATTCATCACTCGTCCAATTAATGTGACTTTTAGCCCATTTAAGCCGGTTTTTCTTTTGTTTTAATGTCAAGAGTGGCTTTTCTTTCGCCTAAAAAAAATTAGTAAAATTACAAAAAAAAAATTTGGAATAAGTTGCAATAAAATTACCTTGTAAGTTTTAAAACCTAACTTAAGGGCTTCTCTATGGCACGTGGATCTTGAAACACTTCGCCCCACAGCATCGCTCCAAAGAACAGATAATTCACCATAGTTCGAACGCCTGTTTTTTCTAATAATCTTCTTCAATGCCCGTCTATCAGCATCTGATATTTTGGATTTCGACGCATACCGAGGTTTTGTAGCTATTGTACCCGTTGTTTTATAAACTCGAATAATATTTCTGACAGTAAACTTTGATAAATTAACTAGATCGCCAATTTCCGCGTTTGATTTTCCGTTTTAAATAAATTGATAATAATTGAGCGAATTCTTTCATCAACAAACTTTCCAAAAGTCATTTTTACTAATAATAAACAAAACAAACTTTCTTTTTTAAATGAATTTAACTTTAAAGGACATCATAGATATTAGTTGAAATATTTTTACATTGCATATCAGAGAGGTTCGTCCCCTTAGGAATCGAACCCAAGCGCTAACTAAGCTTGCCGGGCCAGTAGCCAAACCCTTAAGACAAATCTCTCTCTGACATGCAACATATATAAGTATTATAGCTATAGATTTTTCACTCCCTTCAACTCAAAGGGAATAGTGAAAATTCCTGCTAAACTGAAAAAAGTTTTCAGTGACGGACCCATGGATTTTACAGTGAAAACAAAGATTTAAGTATCTTTTTGGGTGTCTTTTTTTGAAAAAAGATGGAAATTATTTCAAAAATCAACCCAGTATATAATATTATTAAATGAATTTAACTTTAAAGGACATCATAGATATTAGTTGAAATATTTTTACATTGCATATCAGAGAGGTTCGTCCCCTTAGGAATCGAACCCAAGCGCTAACTAAGCTTGCCGGGCCAGTAGCCAAACCCTTAAGACAAATCTCTCTCTGACATGCAACATATATAAGTATTATAGCTATAGATTTTTCACTCCCTTTCAACTCAAAGGGAATAGTGAAAATTCCTGAAAATAAAATAAAAAATATTTCAACTAATATCTATGATGTCCTTTAAAGTTAGATTCATTTAATAATATTATATACTGGGTTGATTTTTGAAATAATTTCCATCTTTTTTCAAAAAAAGACACCCAAAAAGATACTTAAATCTTTGTTTTCACTGTAAAATCCATGGGTCCGTCACTGAAAACTTTTTCAGTTTAGCAGGAATTTTCACTATTCCCTTTGAGTTGAAGGGAGTGAAAAATCTATAGCTATAATACTTATATATGTTGCATGTCAGAGAGAGATTTGTCTTAAGGGTTTGGCTACTGGCCCGGCAAGCTTAGTTAGCGCTTGGGTTCGATTCCTAAGGGGACGAACCTCTCTGATATGCAATGTAAAAATATTTCAACTAATATCTATGATGTCCTTTAAAGTTAAATTCATTTAATAATATTATATACTGGGTTGATTTTTGAAATAATTTCCATCTTTTTTTCAAAAAAAGACACCCAAAAAGATACTTAAATCTTTGTTTTCACTGTAAAACTTTCTTTTGTTGGAAAAAGGCAAAGCCTACTTTGATTATTTCACATATTCAAAGATTCTTAAAAAAAAAAAAATCGTGAAAAACAAAGAAATATTTTTTATATAAAAATATGTTTTTAACAATTAAAAAATAATTTTAAGTTAAATGTTACAATAAAATGTTTTAAATTGTTTAAAATGTTGTTCCAAATGATAATAAAAATAAATATTTAAATTGAATTTGCCGTGAATTAGCATAATTTTATTTAAAAAGGAAAATATTGGTGGGCCAATTGAGATGGGACGGGGCTCGTATAATAAGCACTAATAATAATTAATATTACATTAAAATGTTTATGATTACAATTAAAAAAGAGATAAATGCTTTATATGTTAATAATAAAAATCTAAAGTTGTTTTAGATATGAGGAAGTAATCAGATACTCAGATAGAAACTAGCTGTTATAAAGCAAATTTTTTCATCTTTTTAAAAAAATCTTATTTTGTTAATAAAAATAAGTGTAAATGTATAAATTAAAATAAAAAAAAAAATTCCAAATCTTACTTTGATTGCTGAGAAATCTAGGATATTCGTAGAGCAGCGTCTTGATGGCCTGCGTGGGTCGCCTCGAACTGGCGGGCCACGAGCAGAGGTCGATAATATTAGCTTGATGCATAATTATGGAACGTTTTTTACAAATATTTTTATTCAGCAAAAACAATAATGAAATTTAACAAAAACATGTTTAAATGATTATTTGGGAACGTATTCACCATCTACTGCTTCCCATTTGCTTGGCAGTCGGTCGATTCCACGGGCGAAGAAGTCACGATTCTTGGAGGCAATCCACGCTTTGACATCGGCCACCAGGTAGACTGTTTATGTTGAATTGCCGCTTGCCGTTTTTGTCCAGGATTCGCCATTGTTGCTGGTCATCCGCGTCGTTAAACCAATAACAAATGCCATTTGAGATGATTTCCCAGTGGATGATTCCGCTTCGGTCCCACCACACACACCACATAGCCTTCTTACAGTGGACGGCTTTCGGAATTCCTTTGGGCGAAACACTTGGCGATACGCAAACTTTTTTTCGTTTGATGTTTTTGAAGATAAGCCAAGATTCATCCCCAGTGACAAGATTCTTCAAAAATGGGGTTTGTTGGTTTCGTTGCAGCAAATCGGTAAAAATTCGAACGCGATCAGCCTTTGTTGTTGTCGGAGAGTTCGTGGGGGACCCATCCAGCAAATTTTCATACCTTGCCAAGCTTTTTGAGGCGTCGAACGATCGTTGATTGGTCGACATTGAAGTCTCCAGCCAGCATTCGTGTTGTAAGACTTTCATCCTCTTCCACGGCTGTCAGAAGTGCCTGATCATCAAAATCCGATGGCCGACCTCTTCCTCCTTTATCCTCCAAACTAGTGTCACCTGATTTGAAACGGGCAAACCACTTACGAACTGCACTATCAGTAATTGTTCCTTCGCCAAAAAGTTCGTTGAGATCGCGAAATGACCGTGCTGCCTTCCATCCTTTCTCGTAGTGGTAGAGCATAATATGACGAATATGAATATGGTTTTCGACACACATTTTTATTAACTATAAATAGAGAAGATTGTTTTTATAAAATAAAATAAACAAAACTCCATTTTTGGCTAAAGAAAAACGCGCCAATACAAACGTTCCATAATTATGCATCAACTTAATAGTAGCAGAGCTCATAGCTCTGGTAAAAAGAAAGTACATATTTATCAAAATCCACACCGCCTTGATTAAAAAATATATTTATTTGAAATTAAATATAAAAAATACTAAGTGAAAAATAATTTGTATTTTATTATGTGAAATAAAAGTTAATTAAAATAAATTAAGTTTTATTAAATAGAGACAAAAGGGAAAACTTTTTCAATACTCGGTGATGAACTATTAAGAATTAAAAAATTTCGTAATTTTAATATATAATTATTTTAGTTGGTTTAACTATTAATTTGTTTAAAAATAAATAAATCAATTACTAGGCAGATCAAAAAGTCTGGAATAATTCTATGAAATGGGGCTAGCTAATATGCACTAATGTGAACCATTCATAACTAACATCACTCTTCATTAGACTTCTGTCAAAAATTCAGCCATTCATGTTTTCGCATTTATAAGTTACAGCAGTGAGAAGCAACCAACCTCCGTGTTTTTATAAAAATGAAAAAATCTCGGTTTCGTGTTCTGATTAAACACTATTATTTACCCAAGAAAACGAAAACCGAGACCAAAACCAAGCTAGATAAGTATTATCCGGACTCTGCACCGTCGATGAAGATGATTCAAAAGTGATTTTCTGACTTTCGTTGCGGCCGAACAAGCACAAGTGATGCTGAACGATCTGGACGCCGAAAAGACGTCTGACAACAGAAAACGCCCAAAAAACCCATGATATTATCTTGAACGACCCCAAAGAGAAATTGAGGGAGCTAGCTGAGACCACAAAGATGTCATATGGGCCTGTGTTTAAAATCATATATGATATTTTGGACATGAAAAAGCTCAGCGCGCGATGGGTGCCCCATTTGCTCACAGTCGAGGAAAAACGAATTCGTGTTACAACTTCCCAGCAGGATTTGGCAATGTTTAAGCGAAATTCAAAGGAATTTTTGCGCCGATTCATAACCATGGATGAAACATGAATCCATTTCTACACACCAGAGTCAAAACATTGGGTTTCTCCGGGTGAAAGTGCTCCGAAGCGTCCAAAAACTCAGCAATGGACCGGAAATAATATGGCCTTCGTATTTTAGGATGCGTGTGGAATAATATTCATGGATTATCTTGAAAAAGGTAAAACCATAACTGGCGCATATTATTCATCATTATTGGATAGTTTGAAAATTGAAATCACAGAAAAACGGACACATTTAAAGAAGAAAAAAATCCTCTATCATCATGACAATGCGGTTGCTCATTCATCGTTAGTTGCGTAAGCAAAATTGCACGAAATCGGATTTGAACTGGTTCCTAGGGCAGACCTGGCCCCCAGGAACTTTTACCTGTTTCGAAATCTGAAGAAATGGCTCACCGGTAAGCAATTTCAGTCAAATGGGGAAGTCATAGCTGAAACTGAAGCCTATTTTGGAGACTTTCCGAAAGATTACTTTTCGGACGGGATAAAAAAGATAGAAAAACGTTGGACTCGCTGTATTGACTTAAAAGGAATGTATGTTGAAAAATAAAACCGAATTTGGGCAAAAAAATGTTTTCTTGTTTCACTTATTCCAGATTTTTTGATCTGCTTAGTAAATAAATTGACACGTTCTGATGTGGCCATCCACTTGACTTTACCATACACTTCTGGTTGAGTTTGGTACGAGGGCCTAGAGTTTAATTTTTTGCACCCCTAATTTTGGAGCCAGAAAAAAAATATTTTCGTTATTATAGGTTAATTTTATAGTATATTTCATTCTTAATTTACCATACAGGGTATGGTCAAGTATTGTAATCGTGCATGAAAAAAGTGGGTTTTTTCCTTCTTTTTTTCGAAATATCTCAAAAACGGGTGAAACTATTTTGGTTAAAAAAATTGAGCGAAACCATGGCATTTCGCTCTACAAAAAGCTCTAATAAGTGAACATCGACAAAATTATATTTTTCGAAATAATAATTGTTTCGTCAAAATGTCTGTTAGTCTGGTTGTCTGGTTGTCTGATTGTCTGTGCGTTACCAAATTTTTGTGGACGAGCTAGCTCAAAAACTAGTGTGAATATCGAAACCAAATTTCCCACGTAGTTTTAGTCCATTGAGATTAAGATCTGATTAGATTTTTTTTTCATATCGACCCAAAATTAAAGGGGGGAGGGGGTGGGTTAAAAATTAAAAATCTAGGCCATTTACCATACTCAACCAAATTATGTATACATAATCAGTGGGACACCAGAAGTATAAAAATGTAAAAACGAACCCCCCCCCCCTACATGATTATAAATAATTTTAGGGGCCAGGTTGTATGATAAAGTCAAGTGGATGGCCTCATCAGAACACGTCAGCTTATTACTTTACCATACAGGGTATTGTCAAGTATTGTAATCGTGCATTAAAAAAGTGGGTTTTTTCCTTCTTTTTTCAAAATATCTCAAAAACGGCTTAAACTATTTTAATTAAAAAAATTGAGCGAAACCATGGCATATCGCTCTACAAAAATGCTCTAATAAGTAAACATCAAAAAAATTATATTTTTCGAGATAATAATTGTTTTTTATAAGAATTTTGCTGGCTTGGTGTGTACTGGATATATTAATTTTTTAGTGTTAAGGATAAATAAATTGAATTTGCTTCTTTCCAGTAATTTATTTTGTGATTCAAATGGTTAATCCAAATATTTCGAGAGCGTTCTCAGCATCTCTTCCTCAGTGGAAACTGTGGGACCACACAATAGGCAAGTCAGTGAGTTATTATAATTACAGGTGTCAAAAAAGTACTCACCCACTCCCCACCAATGTGCCGACCCCATCAGTTTGTACAGAACATTGATAAAAGCTCGATCACACAACACACACATACATATATATACAAATTCAAAATGAGATAACATACGAATATATACAATTATTTACATCTCTTTATAATGAAGTCCAATGAAATTTAAAAAATCGAAAAATAATCAGTACCCGAGCTGGTTTAAATTTAACATGAACTAATTACTGTTAATGACCAGTCAAGGGAAGGTCAACGACCACAAAATTGTCTACGTTTTCTGGCACGCGCAATTAATTAATGAAAAAGCATAAATGTTTATTTATTTGTCATTTCTATTAAAATTTTGTATTCCCTCATTAAAAAGCCCGTGTCTACCTTGTAATTTACTGTGTTTTTCAGGCTTTGTTGGATGAAACACGATTCCTTGAAAAAACGTTTTGTTTTATTTTTTTCATAGTCAATTATATTAAAATTTTCAAAATCAAAATTATGACCCTCAGTTTTTCTATCAATATGTTGATGATGCCATAACAGCCATCAACGAAGATAACATTAAAAAATGCTTTTTATTAATTAATTGCGCGTGCCAGAAAACGTAATGGTTATTCCTCACGTACTGGATGAGAATCAATTGCTAATTTTTATTTTAACTCGATTCCTCTATGTCTTCAGCAAAGGTAACGGGTAAGAAAACAACGCAGTTGCTATGGTTACTTATAAAATTTCCTCCCAAATTTTTAGCATTTCACAGAGAAGCCTATCCATTCTTAC